>JAFMOC010000006.1:8792500-9160000 GCA_019802505.1 Corydoras sp. C115 | reverse complement strand
TCTATTTTAGCATGTATGTATATATGTCTTTTTCCTTTAGATTTTAGCTTTTATATAAACAAACCAAAAACTATGGCATCTTAAAAACATTGTTTTGACCTCCCTAGTGACATTTTCAGTGTTTTTATTCTTGTCTAAACATTGTCTGCTTATTTAATCATGCTGTTTGCATTTCGAAGCCAGCAGTCTCTAAACAGCCCTCGGGAGCCACAATGCCAGACACTGTTTTGAAACAATTGTGACTCGTGCCCTCCTCAAGCATGCAAACCGATCAAAAACAGCCCAAGACCAACAAGGCCTGCAGCTGTCCGCAAAACAAAACCGCAGATAAAACCCCAAACACTTCCAGGCCAGCGGAAACGACTAGGCTTTCACTTGGCCCTGAAAAGATCCATTGTACTCCCCAAGCCACCACAATGTCACATGGCCCTCATTTGAGAGAAATGTCTATTTACCACTTCTTTCATTTATATACCACCATGGCAGCGACAGTGGAAGCAAGTAAAAGGCCTGGCTGGATTCAACCACTGTCTCTTTATTTTCCTCCTCCATCCCATTTTACAACCAGATCTCTCCCGCCTCTCAGCCAAAAGTACTCGACATGCCGCAGCAGTTTTGATGGTTGCACTGAAAAGCTCCAGCTGAATTTTAATCTACAGCACGTCTATTCATTAACATTCTATTGGGCGCAACAAAGCCGATCAGAGTCTTTGACCTACTGGATAGTCAGATCAAGGTCAGTTACTAAGAAACAAATCTGCATCACTTTGCCGATGCACCCACCACTATCCACCTCCAAAAAATCTCCCATTTTAATTATGTTTTCATATTGTTTTAAATGAGCTACTTCAGAGAGAAAAGAAATGAATTTAAAAATATTTAATGTATAATTACAAAAGACAATTTCACATTAAGAGGGTCAACTGAGAGAGAATTAATGTTCAAATGAGAGTGCAGACATATTTTTCAGCCTGTGTCCTTTCCATGCTATTCATTACAAATTGTGAATACAGCGAGTAATTAAAATATGGGAAATTATAATGGTTATTTTCAGCCCACCTAGTAGTAGTCCAGTTGTAGTATTCAGTGGGTTGTAATGATTGGCAGAGGAAGAGTTGACCTTGTTGTAAAAATGTCCAAATTCAAGATTGTTCGTCTGTGATTATGCAAAGCTATTTGCAAAGAAAAAGAAGCCAGACACAGTGCAGCTTTAGAGGGTGTAAATGATGATTCATCAAATTGTCATTACAGTGACCTACCTCCACCCACTGACACACATCTACACTGCACTAGCAAACACATTATCAAACTGTTCTGCTACACACAGACACAAACACACACTCACACATATATATACCCTTTGCTCTAAGACAGCACAATAGCTGATTCTTTTATTGCTTGTGTGGCCTGGTTGCTCTCGAGGTCACTGGTAATCCTAGGGGAGTTTTCACATTATGTTTTAGGACAAAGGGTCAAACTGTTTGAAATGAGAGGTTTTGTTAAACATCTATTAGCCAGGCCCAGTGTGTTTATGTGATTTATGAGGCTGTGATGCTCCTGCACTGACCAGATGCAATGTTGTCTTGGAAATGTCAAGACTAACAATAGTAGTAAGATTTACATCGTGGCATGTATCATGTGAATTTATTGTTTTATTCACTGGAGTCAAGCGTCACTCTGTCTTGTCTGGTCTCTATTCTAGCTCTAAACTAGTAGTCTTGAAGGTTAGCTAATATTAAACCAAATATTTATCAGTGAATATCCTCAGGCCAGTATACATTTATTTTGGAGGCAACTAAAGCAGTTAGCAGTATCATGTTGTAACTTTCTAACACGGTAATGAGTAAGTGAACGTTGCAGAGGTTAAATTTCCTACCTGCCAAATAATGACCCGCTTGCTGACCGTTACAGTGGCAGTGCCGTGCAGAAAAACACATCAGATTTACTTCAGATTTCTGATCTGACCATTTTTTAAAATATGAACTTTATTCAGTTTAATCTGCATTATTTTGCATAATGTTTAAAAACGTACACCGCTAAAGTCAGGGTCTTTATGTTTTAATGATCAACTTACAACTTAAACAAAATCATTTAAATGAGTTACAACCGACAGATTAGCAACTAAAGCAAATTAATTTAATAAAGTAAAAAAGAAGCAACTTCAAAATAAATTGCAGCATGGATTATAATGGTTGCAATATTTATGTCAAAGCAAAAGTCTTTTAAAAACAGTTTCATCAGGTGAATTAACATTGGCATGAACAGTTGCCCTCATCTGCTGCTGGGTAGTGGGCATTAAAGTCTAACAGAGTGGTATAGTGTGGTTAGCACAATCACCTCTCAGTGCTGGGGATCCTGGTTCAATTCCCAATCTGGGTGGAGTTTCCATGTTCTCCCAATGTACTCATGGATTTCCTCCAAGTTCTCTGGTTTTCTCCCACAGTCCAAAACATGTTCTAAATTGCTCCTAACAGTGTGTCTGTGTGAGTGAGTGTGTGCCCAGAGATAGATTAGCTGTCCTGGGTGTATCTGCCTAGCTCCCGAAATGAGCCCCTCCCCACCCCCCCATGACCCTATTAGAGGATTAAGCGGAAGATGATTCGGTGCTTTATTGCTGAAAACATAATTATATTCTTTAAAAAAAGAAATAGAGAAAGATGTATGTACAGCTGAGCCACTGAGCGGTGTACATTGTAATAGTGGCACGGTCATCAAAATGGTCAATCTACAGAACTAACACATGATCGAGTCACAGAAACAGCATGGAAATGATTCTTGTTCTCTGTTAGTCATTTTAAATACAGCTAAAGTGTTAAACAATGATTAAACACTCACTTTGTCTTGACCACTGTTGCTAATTTGCAATCACATTAGATTTGCATAAGACAGTTCAGGGTAAGCAATTTGAACATGAGATCAAAAACTGCTTCTCTTTTCAAATTTAAAAAGACTTTAAAATGGCTTTAAAAAAATCTCTTGCTAGAGTTCACATGGAAGCCATGTTTTTCTTTTCAGTAAGGAAGTGCAATTGTACAGAGGATGCAAATTCGAATCATCTCAAGACTGATAGTAAACAGCCTCTAATTATAGAAATGCTATGGTGATTCTCGTGCAGATACTATGAAAATGTCAACCTATTACTTCACTGTGAGTTTCCAATGCTCAAGATAATGACCAGTTACTAATTGGTGCTTATACCTTAAATCGGTTAGCACAGAATATAATTGCAGCTATTATGGTGGTGAAATCTCGAAAATTAGCATCTTTCAGGCAAAATGCTTCCTGAACAGTGCTGTGTGGTTGCTTTGAGGGGTAAGAGGTCTTGGTGCTGACAGTGAGACTGTATGATTTGTCATTAGCTTATGGTTTCTGGGGCCAAAAGGGATTCCGAATAATAACACATGGTTGTTAAGCACATGTGTTGGGTTTGAATTAATAAGCCGGCCAGAGAGGGCCGGTTAAGAAAACCTCGTGTCTGTCAAATATTCCTTAGTGGATGATCATGCCATTTGTCAGCTCTCCTCCATCTGCTACAGACTTGTTAAGTGTCTGAGAGTTACATGTGCTCACATTCATATGCTGTCTCTAGAATGCAAACTAGGCACTGACAATTCATATTAGTAAATATTAGACATTATCAATAGCTACAATTTTTACAAAGGACCAAAGCTAGAGCCCCGAAAAACAGTCAATCTGACAGACAGAGAACCAGGGTGCTGCAGAACACAAGATGCTCACATTGGCCTCTTGAGCTCGCAGACGCCTAATACCACCATTGCTACTACTGTCTGATTCTCTGTACTCATGTCACGCTCCTGTGATACCCCACTCGGCTGTGCTTATTTGAACTGTCCCTCCCAATTAGCGCTAATAAGTGACTTGGTAAGGATGAGCAAACATGGTGTATCCAATCACTCTGTTCACCCTCCCTGACGCTTAGCAGCCCATGAAAATCCCCAGAAGAGCACAACCCCCTCTAATAGACAGAGAAAGCCAAACGCATCTCGTTTTCCTAGCAAACAAGTGCCAGTAAAGAGGCAAATTAATGACAAGTCATTTGAAGGGGTTTGTCAGGAAAATGATTTCACCTCTATCTCACCACTGAATTGATTAGAACCTGCTCGATCAAAGTGCATGAATCAATAAAGGAGACCAATGAACGGAGAAAAGGCATGCTTTGGCTCAATTTATTCCCTGCACACATTTCTCAAAAACAGAATAAGAGGGAGAGCTGGAGGAAAGAGGGCACTAATCTGTCAGGTGGAAATTGCCAGGCTTGCTAAGGCAAAGGTGTTAATTAGAGGTTCAACTACGCAGCTATGACTCAAGTTGACTTCAGCACTGAACAGCACAGTAAGGTCCTTGGATGCAAATAGTGTTTCTATAGAACCGCTCTTGAATCATTTTTGTGATGTCATTTTTGCTTTCTCTGGTTGCTAGTGAAGGAAAAAGCTTTAGACGACTTTTAAGACACCATCTTTTGATGTTAGTAAAGTACAAGCATAATGCAGCATTTAAAGGATTTCTTAACATTCATATCTAGCAGATATACAGTTGAACACAATTCATGATTATAGTGATTGTGTGTTGCACTCATTTTTCACACACAGTTTATATCTACTGTACATTTTCAAAGCGTTCATTCATATGAGATAGGAAATGCGAAACAGCATGGATATTTCTGATACAGAACACTTTCTTTATTTTGCTTCCCAGCCTCCTTTAAGTTCAGAAAAGTTTAAAAATTAAGTGGAAACAAACTCTGCTGTCATGTGTCATTATTTCTTTCCTCTTTACTTTCTTTGCCTGAGTTGGAATGGATTATGGACAGACTGCAGTGTTATTCTAAACATGGCCTTGCAGATTAGCAGCCTTGCCAAACCCTGTGGAAGGCCTTTAATTGATTTCCCTTTTGACTTTTTGCAAAGTGGAGCAGCAGCAGTGGCCTGTGGACGGGTTTCGGCACAGCTCCACCAGCCGGCCTGCCAAGTGCCTCATTAGTATTCGACGCAGTGGCATTTGCCAGCCTGAGTGTTGCCTTGGCAACACTGCCCACACAAGTGATGATAAATGGGGCTTTCAGCTTCCTCTTTTTTTTCTCTCTCTCTTATTCTCCCCCTCTTTCTGAGCCCATAAAGCAGTGCAAAGGAGGCCCTGGCCAGTGAACAGCTCCTGCTGTAGCGCAGGGAAGATAGAGTCAAGCGTCTATTTCTTTAGACATAGGACGAGATGGCCATTCTAAAAACTTTCTATACTGGGGCCACAGAGAGTATACTGACTCAGTAAACCTCATAGTGGTATGAAAACTACGCTTCTCTCGGACTTCAAAGCCCTGTAGATAGTGGTGCGCTTAGCTGTGCACATTTCCTGGACAGCTCTCTACTCTCTGTATGACATTTACACCTGCAGTACCAGAGGAGTCAAAATCATTAGGGACTCAAACCAGCCCTGTAACTAACCTGCTGCAATCTAACATGCACTTTAGCTGGTGGCCAAAACCGAAAGGCTCAGGAGAAACTTCTTCTCCCAGAATGATATGTCTACTACACTTGAACACAAACTCAGGACTTTACCTTCTGAATCATATAAATATAATATATATTTTAACCTCTCATTTATCTGTATCTGTAGTTTTTATTTTTTGTTTTACTGCAAGTTAATAGATATGGTACCGGATACAATTCTATATTATATGTATATGGGACAAACAAATAAATCTTGACACATGATTCAAGGAATGCAAAAGGTAGCAAAGTTAAAGCAAGATATAAAATAGCTTGTAAATGATATTCACTCTCAACTTCCAGCAAATAAATAATAGCCAAATGACTATGTGGTGAGTAAATGGATTTGCAAGCTCTTTTTTTCATGACAATATAATTATTTGGATGCAAATCGCATCCTTACCGCAGTGCTATCACAACATACGCAGACGGTAGCAGGATGTGCCTCAGGTCCCTCTCAGGAAAACATGTGGTGCTTATAATTAGTACAGATAAATTGAGGCACCAATCATGTAAATTAAAAACGACATGTAAAGAAAAACAAATAGGAATAATTGTCAACCACACCTGACGTATATATTTTGCTGATTGTTGTAGCTTTATTTTGAAAAGTCAGATAGATATTGTCATAGTTTAATAATCTCCAGAAAACATTCCATTAAATACCAACAAAAATACCTGAAATTAGCTCTAATGATACTTTATGAGTCAGTCAAAGCTAATATTATACATTTCATCATCTATCATTAGTACACAAAGTATATACTTCTCCAATAGCTTGTGATGACAGAGATAACAATGGCTGTATACAAAAAAAACCTTATACATAGAAATGTACACAATGTTATAGTTGCATCCACGAGTTTGGAGCTTACATCATGATGTGCAGATGGCAGAGAAGATGTATTTTCTGAAATCTTCCTCAGCCTGCTTAAACAAAGTAAGTTGTGTTATTGCAGCATTTGAGAGTGGGGCTACATTACAGCCTGAGAGCCTGGTTGAGATGAGATTCAAAGGCACTTTATTATGAGTGAGGGGAAATGATCAGCTGAAGTACCTCTCCTTTATTTGTGCTGCAAATACTTCATTTGGCTAGACAAATAATATTCACGTCTCTGTTTTTTTCTCTTTACAGGTATGATATGAGGTCTGGTTACAAAAGTATTTATTTGCAAATAGTTGATTATGTACAGTCTAGATGTTTTATTGGAATTGAGAAAAAAATTACTATTTTTGTCAATACAAAACAGATACAGAAGAAATCAGCTGTGTGCCACAATGATATACATCATTAAATAATGTTCCATATTTCATATTTGACATTGGGTTAGTATCCCTTTGTTATCTAGCAGATTTATTATTACATGTCTGTCGTTGCTGGGTTTTTAGTATACTTAAAATGGTCTGCTGGTCAGTAAGAAAATAAAATAGTGTACTGAAAAAAAGGGATTTTCAACAAAATGGAGGTTTATGATAAATACTTTAAATTAGAGTGTTTGTAAAATACTGATTCCATTTGCTCATTCTGTGCACTGCTAATCTATTATTAGGATTTTTTTCTTATTAGGCATTCCTCGCATAATTGGACGTAATTGTTTTTGCATATTTTGTAAGTGCTACACAGGTCTTAAAGAACAATTTATTTTATTGGTTCTAAAACATGTGAGACTGCCAAAATCTGCAGTAGAACCATGACAAGTTCCAAAAGATGCTTCGACTAACTGATAATGATTAATAGTACCTTAAAAATCAATACATACGTTTGTTCGATTTCTTTTTTGTACAAATGCAAAAAAAAAATAAAAATAAATGATATGTTAAAATGTCAAATTACATGTGTGTTAGACTCCCAAATGCCTATAAATGTAAATGATATGTAACTACCTTTAGTTTGTGACAAAAATACAATTATATACAAATGTTTTAATAAATTAATAGAGGAAGCATTTAAATGACATTTTCTGAAAATGAACAAGTTATTTTTGTGGCTAAATTTTACAAACTGTTAAAAAAAAAAAATTAAAATAAAATTGCTTTTGTACAGAGTGCATCTTGTTTAGTTGTTTATAATAAACATAAATTAGTAAATAAACTTTACTATGCATATTTTTCAGAGAATGTATTAACTCATTTTTACCATAGTTACTTAAACATTTGTATTAAACTGTATATGTTATGCAATACATTTTAGAATATTGCTTTATAGAGTAAAAGTTTTTTTTTTTTTTTAGAAAGAAAAAAACTGCACAGCCTATGATTTAAAATCATAAAGTCTGAATGATTCACTCTGGTTTGCCAAAAAATGTTGCTGGCATATCGAAACCAAGCCTGATTACACTTCTCTAGGACACTAAGACACAACAAACATCAAAAAGACAAGAGACAATCGGGAAGCATGAACCTCACCCTTTCAGTCTCGACTGAACAGAGTACGAGTAGCCAGGGGGCCGTGGCTATTAAAAGATAAATGTATTTTCCCAATCCATTATTCATGACAGCACTGAGCATGGAGTCAGGGGGCTTAGCGCTGTGGAGCAGCCCACCCGTACCGGCTGTAGCACCAATGAGACCCCCACCCTGTGGCAGGGCGAGAGCTGAGTGAGAGAGAATGACAGAGCAGGAGGACAGAGAGAGAAGGCTAGAGAAAGGAGGGTGAGAAACAGGAATGGCGAAAGCCTAAAAAAAAGAGATAGAGACAATGCAGACAAGAAACTATGGAGTGGCTGTGACGTGCTGGGAGGAAAAGAAAGCAGTCGAGAAAATGACGTTGAGCACCCCTAACCATCAGTAACTAGTCCGTTTTACGCTTCTGATCAGCCACTCTGGAACAAACACATGTACGTGGCTGTGCTTGTGTGGAGGGTCTGGGCAAACATTCTGAGGAAAGGAGAGTGAAATTGTGCATTCAGAACTACATGATAGCAGTCGAAAAAGCCCTGATCTACAGGAAAACAGATTAGAAGTGCCCTAAATCTCTCTGGTAACTCATTTGGTCACAGCTCACGTCTCAGCAAACAGTTTGAAGAGACTGTCAAACAGCGCAGGAGTTCTGCAGAGTTAGCTTGCAATGTTAGCTGAGATAAAACTGGTCAATAAACTTTTACATTTCTCTGTCTCTTTAAGGGCAAGTGCAAATTAACAGGAGGCATTTACTGGCTTTTATTTGCATACAATTCCATTGCTATTGCACCAACTGCACTCACATCTTTTTAAAGATAACGACTTGTTTTTTCTGCATAAAGAAAATAAAAAGTGTGCACGTTTCATAAGGAATACATTGCACCAACGATCTCCCATCAAGCAGATTGATTAAAACATATAAATAATTTGTAACCTAGTTTCTGGGTTGTATTATTTCGCAATCTAAGTGAACATCGTATCCCAGCTGTTGGCTTTGTTTAGCCAAGAATCGACACTGATTGCAGATACAAGGGGGTGTTTACCTGTTCCTCTTCAAAAACAAGCTACTTTCAAAATTGTCTCATGATTGTCAATAATTGAACACACACTGTGCAATTTATGTGTTTCATGCCAGTGCCCATTTTCTGGGCCTGTTTAATTGATGCTTTGATTATAAGCTTCTCTGTGAGACGAATGCTGCACCACCTCCCGTCATTTTTGCCTAGCAAAAGAGCCACATGTTCTCAGTATGGCACACACCCATTTTGTTTCCTCAAAAGAATAATAACTATCAATCTCATATCATCTAATAAAGTTAGAAACTTCATACATGAAAAAAACTTCTAAATGTTGTGTATCTTTAATTCACATAAAAGCTTTCAAAGTTGTTAAATTCTCATCGTCTACTAAAACCCACACTGACTGCCTACATTTATATTTACATTTAGGTTAAGCCATTTAGCAAAGGCGTTCATCCAATGCAACTTACAAATAAGAGTAACAACTACTCACTTCTTAGCAACAAGAATGACTAAGTTTCTGTTTCTATTTTCATACTTATTTTAAATGTTCTAAATTTAAATGTTATATAAATATAATTTTTTTATTTGTAATAAAATGTATTGAACCTTGGGCGAAAAATAGGTTTTAAAAAGAAATCTAGAATGACTGCATATGAATTATGTAGATTCAGTTCATGGTTTAATTCACCAAGAAATATTTTTTGAAAAATCAGTCACTGTCATTTATGACCTTGTGATATATAGGCAGAAAATGTACACCCAGATCCGAAAGAAAAGAAGTGCTACATTACAAGAAGAGAGGGCGGTCTGAACACGACTCTTCACAAGCCGCCTTGCTGAGCACATTTGTATTTAGACAAGGAAACACAAGGGTGGGAAAAGGGGGAATGAAGGGTTGACAGATTTGTGGGCCGCTGGAGCATGACGTGGGTTGCCAAGGGCTTCTGTGTCTGTGTTACTGTGTGTGTTTGTGTGCATATGGGTCACCATGCCTATTTTTCCCACTTTAGCACCGTGGGTGCAACGAATAGCAGAAACAAAGAGAGCTCATATTTGGGCTCTGGCGTGTCAAGAATTACTTGTTCTATTGAATGTGCTGACTATTATCTGCTTATCACTCTCTCCACGCTCTTTACTCTTGTTCTTGTCTATACTCGATGGCTTCCTCTCACTTTCTCTCCCTCCTCCCCTTGCTCTCGCTCTCCAGTGCTCCCTTTCTCCCTCTCAGCCTCTGTCTTTTAACACTTACAAAACTGAAAGGGCTCAGTCTGGGCTAGGCCTGGGCCACCTGGAAGCAGCAAAAGCAGCTTCCCTTCCCCTCTCCTCCCCCACCCTTGCATGGCTCCTCGCCAGTGGCCAGCTGTAGCATTGTATGTTGCAGTCCCCATCACAGTTAATTCTAGACATTGGCAATTGTTGCCAGCCCTGTTTTACAGCCCATCCTCCCCCTGCATCATTCCCGCTGTTCCCCCGAGCCGATTGTCCCAGGCCGTCCCTTGTTTAATGCTGTTTTGCAAGTTATTAAGCCCTGGAAGTCTATTAATCACAGTTCAGGGGCTGTGTAAGGCCACACAGAGGCGGTCGGGGGAGGGGGAGCATGCAGGCACGCTCGGCGGCCTGAAAGAGCTTAGACGGTGGTCCATTCAGATCCCTAACGAGATCATTACCACTAACTAAATACAAACCTGACCTGCGCGACCCGCTGGGAAATTACGTAGGAGGTCCCTCCTGGTGTGGGACATTAATATGCTACACCAGACCACCCCTCTAACCCCTCCCTGTTCCTTATGCTCTTCCCACCACCCACCCAATAACCCACCAACCACACACACACACACACGCATGCACACGCGCACACACACGCACACACACACACACACACACACACACACACACACACACATACATCCTTTACTTCTTTTTTTCTCGCCAACAACCAGAAAACTGAACCTATCATCAAAAGGAGCCTAATCACTGCTGTGATTGTGGTAAACCAAGCCTGACAGACATTTTACCCAGGCCTCAATGGGACCGCATCGGTGGCACCTCTGAAGCCCCCTGCCTCTCTCTGCGCCTTCATTCTCTGGCTTTATAAAGCAGACCCCTGGCCAAAAGAGCCGAGGCTTTTCAGATTACTCAACACACTGTCCACTTTTTAGGGGACCACCTGGTAAGCTCATTTTAATATAACTGTGCTTTGGCCCTCTCCCTCACTCTGTTCTTCTCTCTTCTCTCTGTTTCTTCTTCTTCTAATTCCACCTCTCACGCCAAGCCACCACCATGAATTCCACGTAATCCATTGACCCCGAGAGAACATTCTTGGTTAACACTCCACGGAAGAGACTGGATTTGGAGGATTACATGGTTGCAATTCAGTTGGGTGGCACCTGTAACTGGAAACTGACAAGAACAATTACAGCCTGCTGCTGAGAGGACGAGAGTCCCCTACTCAGGCCACCTTCATTCGTCCATTCTGCTCTGTCTTGAGAGGTGGGGCATAGCGCAGAAACCCTTAATCCTTTCCTGAGACTGTAACACTTTTGTTCCATGAATGGCAGCACCTGACCCATAGCCACTGCCTGGCCCTGGGATGGATGGGGTTGATGAAGAGGAATGAGTGCGAGAGAGAGAGTGAGAGAGGGAGAGAGTTGGGTCAGGGGTGGTGACAGAGCCCTCACATCTTATGTTAAGTTGCTGTCACTTATAATGCCTCAAGTGCATCCACTTCAGAACATGGGAGCTTAGCAGTGGTACCAGTAATGTGTGTATGGGGGGGGGGTCATTTTTTTAACCCAGTTATAATGACTTTAATTACTTTAAATATACCTTTTCTTTCACTTGGTTTGTATTTTTTTAAGATACAATGTATTATAAACTTCTTAATCTCACTCCTTAGAATTTGCAAAAAAGACAGACACTGACTTCTTCTATAATTACTGATACTGTGCAGATTTAGTGATTTTGTGTTTGTGATTACGCTTTTCACACAGCAGTCATAATTTCTATAAATCACTGCATTTCTATTGCATTGAAATTATAAAATTATTATTTCAGATTCTCATCCCATAGCTTCTCTTATTCTGTTTCCTCACACAGGAGCAGATGTACAAGGCCTGATGGAGCTTTGCCTAGATGGCCACATTTATTGTTTCTCTCTGCTGACCAATTGCAATCCCATCATGAACATCTCGAGCATGACAAGTGATTTTAACCTGCTTGTGATCTGCCCCCTCACCACGCCACTGTTCTGCCTCACACATCACAAACAAACCCACTCTCCTTGCTTGCTGCGTTTAAGAGTACGCTAATTAATTCCACTCTGAAGCACTTTCCACTCCTATTTGCTCAGATACTAAACGTCAAATCTCTCTTCTGTGCACAAATAAACACTCAGAACAACAAAGGGAATAAAAAAATTCAAATTAACAAAAACACCAACACTGACTGAGGGTGCGAGATAATAAATGTTTCAGAAGGCTGCCCATGCCACACTGTAAAATTACTACAGCCGATGAGGTCTACAGTGAGAGTGAAATGCATGTGTTATTGGCTTTTCCGTAGAACAGCTCTTTAACGTAATTGTGCTTTGGCAGAACAGTTTCAATCTAGATTCAGAAGCAAAGTCAAGTGCGGGTATGTGCAATATTTTGGTTTTCTATCCTCACCACAGTGTAAAAGAATTTAATTTGTTCAACAATTTGCAATCTTTTTTTTTTACACACATACTCAATGTACACCAACATGATGCCAGTGATAATAATGAAGCTGGGGCTTGTTCGGGTGATCTGAATTGATGAGGTGAGTTGATATCTGTGTCATGTATATATGTCACATTTCCATATGAATGGCTTGGTCTGATCATAATGTACCTTGGTGGCACACAGCAGCATAAGCACAGCCTTCTTTGCATTTCAACTCACATGGATGCTTTTTATAGAGTCCCTTAAACCTTTGCTGCAGTAACTGAAAAAAGTGGCTTTATACTGAAATACATGTCAGTGCAACATAACACTCTATAATTTGTAATTAATTTGTAATAAAAATATTAAATACATTGACGCAGGTTTAGTCATGGTTGAAAATAAAATGGCAATTAAAAAAGCGACAGGTGACAGCTTTTCAATTATCTAGGTTATAGCTTTACCCATGTGCCACCACAGACATTATACATTATAGATTCTATACAGTTCATTGCCATTACAATGTATTTTCTAAATGTATTATAAATAGACAGGCAGGGATGCACATAAGTGGTACACAGGTGTGCATGCACGGTCAAAATTAATGATGCGCACCATGAATTACAACGTGAAGCGTGTTTACACACCACCCTGTTTGTTGCATTTTTGAGTTAAAATGTCATACAAAGCTTACTTTATAACTAGCTTATTTTTCCACTGGTTTCCATCAATTCATAGGAATGTCCAAAAGAAAACAAGATACAATAAGGAATTACTTTCAAGGAAACACCAGACTGAAACTGAATGTTAAAAATGTCTGAAAAATGGCTGCACCGAGCACCATACAATGTTTTCAGGTGCTCCATTTAAAATATATTAAAATGCACACCTGATTATAGGGTAGCATTTATATGTGATTCATTGAATAGAGCATTGCCCAACTGCAAATCTGGGTCAAGGTAAATGCTATTCTTTCTTAATATTTTAAGAAATATCACTTTAATTGAAAACAACAAACTCAAGAAAATGCCCTTTTTAATAAAGCTAAAAATAAATCAATAGAAAATGCTTCTTCCATAAAAAACAAAATGTTATTTAAAATAAATGAAACATTAGCATTTAATACAGGAACAGGTTTGTTGCCTGAAAATAAGTTCTTTTTAAGTAAAAAAAAAAAAAAGTGCAAAACCACTCAAATTAGGCACCTGCACCTCCAAAAGGTCAGCCAAGCAGAAGCACAATAGCCAGTCCCAAATGTCACCCTGGACTGTTTTATGCAAACACACATTTTGCTTCCCTGTTTATGACCTAAATCCTTCATCCCACTTACACCTTCAGGTTGCACATGAACTTTTCCATATTTCATGTCCTAGCTGGACCATCGAGTCTATTGTGTATGGGCTTTGTAATTAGAGCAAGTCTAACAGGTGCGAGTGAGCCTACTGACCTTGAGATGTGACACCACATCCTGCTTAAATAGCTAGCATATTAGCCTCTAATACAGTATTCAGAGCCTCTGCTTAGCTTACTCGTCTCGTTCAGCTTGGATCTCACCCCTTTTACCACCCACACAAAAACTTTCTCGCAACCTAGCAACTTTAAAGTCAAGCTTAGCCTAGGCTAGAGGTGACCGTCTGTAACCATGGTAACGATATCACCTGCCAGGCTATCACCATCCCTCCAGGTAAATCTATCTTCCTTCATAGGGGTCAAATCAAGCAGAAATGATAGACTGTTTAGTTTTCCCACACTTTGTTTTTTTTTTTTTCCAGAGGAAAAAACTACGCCCGTGCACACACCTAGACTGAAAATCCCCCAGCATGCAGTAGCCACCAGAGCTGAGACACTTAATTTAGTGCTTCTGCTGAAAGAGAGGTGAAGGTGAGCTCTAATTGTTCTTGGGATTTCTTTCAAGGGCTGCAGATGGGCACTCAATGTAGCAAACAATAAAGAAAATGAGTAGTGGCTGAGAACTGAAAATTTCAATCTGAGTATGTGTCAGTGGACATTCAAATAAAAATATACCCGTATCAAAGTGCACAACAAACATGGGATTTACAAATTGCACATTGTGTAAACTCAAACTTAAAGCATATTTTGCTAATAAATATAAATATTTAAATTGCCTAAAACACTAGTAAATATACATTAAATTCTGCAGTTCCCTGTTGGACACAATTAATGATATTGGTGTAAATGGCACACATGTATTGCTTGGTGTCAGGAAGAGAGAATGAATGTCCTTTTATGCACCGCAATACAGAGAATACCTGTGTAGAAGATATAGTGAATTGGTCCAATCCTTAGATGTTCTCTCAAGACCTACAGATGTGAATTACCATACAAACAAACTTTTACCTTTTCTTTTCCACAATTCACTTTAAGCAAAAGATGAATGGGATTCAGTTCAGTTCAATACTGAGTGAAACTTAAACAAAAACAGGCTTTATACAAAGATTACAGGCACATATTATGTGCAGAATGAACCATGAAATTGCTTTTTCGCCCACCTGCAGTGGCGCTGCCTGTAGGGAGGTGGTGCACAAACATTAACGCATTCGGCTCAGACGGCAAAACAATTGCTGACCAGTCCATTGCACAGAGGAGACTCAAACTCAAAACTTAAAAAATACAAGCTTTAATACACTGACATCCTAAGACCTTATCATTCACAATGAATCTTTTTGCAATATTCATATGTTTTACAACAAAATGACTATTTAGAAGAGGTCTATATGATATTTATAGTAGTAAAAAATCTTAAATGAAAACTTTAAAAGTTTTAATTAATCCTATTTAACACTGTCACAACTTGATGTGAACATTTGCTATGTAACATTTAATAAAAAAACACGAATATGAGCATGTGCTGTCATATGTACAGTATAATGACACTACCATATAAACCTGTGGTATTATACTTTTATTGTGAGACATGGGCCAAAAAACAGTTTTAAAGTGAGAAACAGAAAGGCATTAAACAGTTGCTTAGTGATTTACTTAGTGATAGCTGTTAAAACCTACAGTGCAACACTTAAATAATAGCACTGGCAAGAAGTCATGCAATAAAACTAGGGGCTAGTAATTTTCAACCTGGATCTCAGTCCATAAAAACACCTGCTGTTGAAAACTGTTATGTAGTAACACAGATATGAAAGCTTTAAATGACACCATTGATTATTGAGACTGATATACCAACAGGTAAGCACAAGAATATTCTAGTGTTTACATGAACAGAATAATTACATAACAAGAAATTTAATTCAAGAGATAATCTGACTTTTGATTGCATGCACATGAGCCGTTCAGAAATCAGATCGTTTTCAATTAAAGAACAATCAGAAAATACATTTTGAATTATGCACTACATACAACAGGAAACTAATGAC
The DNA here is from genome assembly GCA_019802505.1 of Corydoras sp. C115. NCBI lineage: Eukaryota > Metazoa > Chordata > Actinopteri > Siluriformes > Callichthyidae > Corydoras > Corydoras sp. C115. The sequence continues at coordinate 9,144,005 of JAFMOC010000006.1, read as the reverse complement.
CACTGATGCATAAGTGTGATTACACATTTGCATTTGAAAATAGAAATCTTATTAAAAAAGCTACAGCCATAAAATAACCAAATAGGGTTTAAATCCATCCTTGTATTGCTTAGAAAATACATTTTATAATAATGGCCACTTGAATGATCAGATGTTTGCTGAAATCTAATTAAAATATAATAATCTATGAGAATGCAATCTGCTGACTGCAATGTAGTGACAGTTGAACCTGTTAGCTAATATGTTAAGGTTACTCTATAAACAAAAAGGGGGGCATGGTGGCATAGTCGTTAGCACATTCGCCTCTCAGTGCTGGGGATCCAGGTTCAAACACCGATATGGGTGGTGTTTTCACATTCTCCACATGTCCGTGTGGGTTTTCTCTGGGTTCTCTCGTTTCCTCCCACAGTCCAAAAACATGGACTAAAGGTAACTTGGCTGAAGATAAATTGGCTAAATTGCCCCTATATTGTGTGTGTGTTAATCTGTGTGAGTGAGTGTGTGCTCAGCAATGGATTGGCACCCTGTACTGGGTGTATCTGTCCAGAGCCCGAAACCTTGGATGGGTAACTTTGAACCTAGTGAAGGATTTAGAGGTCCAGAAAATGAATTATACCACCTAATAATGCCTCATATATTCTTATGCTAATAAATTTTCAGTGAACTTTTTTATGTCATGATGATGTAAAAGCCATCTGAGATTTAAAGATGCCTTAATATCCAACCTGTGCTTTTTAAATTTGATTTACATTTTAGCAGAGAGACAGAACAGAGTGGCAGGTTCCCTTTAAATGGGGTACTTATGGAATAAAAGCAGCACCAGTACAAACAGGCCAAAATACCCCAGGTGATGTTGTAAGTAGCATAACATGAGTATCATTGCCTCATTTAAGACAGAAACAAGCTTTACTTAAATGTTCCAAACAATAAAACTGCTTGTTTTTTCTCTAGCTGTCCCTCTTTTGCTTATTTTCTATTGAATTTTCATTCATTTTTTTCCGCTTAATCCTCTAGGTTCACGGGTAGGGTTCCCCATGCCCATTCAGCGGAGAACGTTTTGGGCGCTGGGCAGATACATCCAGGACAGGGCTCCAATCCATCGCAGAGCACACACTCACTCACACAGACACACACTATATGGGGCAATTTAGTGCATTAAATTTGACCTTGAATCGATGTTTTTAGGACTGTATGGTAATCATAGAACCTGGAGGATACCCACGCGGACACGGGGAGAACATGGAAATTCCACCCAGGTTGGGATTTGAACCTTGATCCCCACCTCTGAGAGGCAGACAAGCTAACCACTAAGCCACCATGCCACCCCTACGTAAAAAAATACAGCCTTCTTAAACTTAATGTCTTAAACTAAATATACTGTTCATTGTGTGTTGCACCATTCAGATGTGTTTCTACAGGGGGTCAGCTTTCATTCTTTTTTCTTGTTTTATTTGAATTAAAGTGTTGAACAAAGTTTTAAGACTTAGCATCATTAAAATTATTTAGCACATTTGAAGGATGAGCCGACGGCACGGTGGCTTAGTGGTTAGCCCGTTCGGCTCTCAGCGCTAGGGATTCCCGGTTCGAATCCCCATCTGGGTGGAGTTTCCATGTTCTCCCCGTGTCCGCATGGGTTTCCTCCGGGTTCTCCGGTTTCCTCCCACAGTCCAAAAACATGGATCAAGTTAATTGAGTTCTCTAAATTGCCCCATATAGAGTGTGTTTGAGTGTGTGAGTGTGTGCCCAGCGATGGATTGGCGCCCTGTCCTGGGTGTGTCTGCCCAGCGCCCGAGACGTTCTCCCCTGGATGGGCATGGGGAACCCCACCGCGACCCTAATAGAGGATAAAGCGGGAGATAGTGAATGAATGAATGAAGGATGAGCCCCACTCATAAGACGGTCCAAATATAGTCAATTTGTTGTTATTATATTGGAATTGCAAATTAGTATAGGAAGGCCCACCTCCCACATTCCCAACACCCCACTTTGGTACTGCTTGCTTTTTACAGTATATCCTCTTTAATACATTTTGTAAAAAATAAAGAGAATGTCCAAATTGAAAATTCATCTCATAATGAAAATGCAAATGAACACAGCAAAGCACTCCCTTTGCGCACCCCAGCACCCCACCCCACGCTGGCACTGCTTGCTCTTCCACAGTATGCCCCTTTAAATACATTTTTTAAAATATTAAGAAATAATTAAAGGGTAAGTGGAAACATGTCTCTGTCATTTAAGTGACATTTATTTTATGGACTAAATTCAATCACTTGAGGCCATCTGTTATGTTTTCATATACACACATCTAAATGTGATTTGAATGGAACAATTCCAGACCATGATCTAGAGGAGAAAAAGACTTTTAATGCACCTTCATTTCTCAATGTCATTATCAAGGCTGCATTTAATATAGAATTTTAAATTATTTTTAAATTACACAATAGTCCCTTTAGAAATAGAAAAAGAGGAAGGAGAAAAACACATGAATAAGAAAACAAGAAGAGTTTTTTCTTCCTCTTCTCCTTCTTACCTTCTAGCTCATAAGACATTGGTTTGGTTTTTGGTCAGCAGTTAGAGTTCATGGTCAAAATTAAAGCTGTTGAAGGGTAGAGACAAAGTAAACAAGAGACTGAATGACAGATTAAAGTACTTAGTCGTGCTTAAGGACTGCTTATCATACACATCCATTTAGAGCAGGAACAAGACCGTACATCTAAGCCCCATATGTTACAATTAACAAGCTACCAACAATATGAAAAAAAATTAGTTACTGCATATCTGGTATATAAGATTATAAATGTAATAACTAAGATAAATAACTGTAACCCACAGTAGTGAAATATAAGCAGTGAATAATGGTGTGCTATGATCATTTACCTTCACTGACATCCACATAAATCCCACTTGCTTGTTACAGTATAAATCTTGTGTATATTTTGTGACTGGTTATGCATCATGGCAAGAAGATAATGGTTTGTCTATTATCAACATTTTACAAGTCAGCAAAGTGCAACGCAATTATTTAATGTAATAAATATTGTCTTAAAATAAAATTTTATCATGACAACTTAAACAGACAATTAACCTATATCAACTAAAAAGCAATCTAACTTTTTTGTTTCTAATCCATGACTTTGTTGTTCTAGTCCATGACATGAGGAAAAATGACAAAATTGTGTCCAAATACTTTAAATACTATATTTTTATTAATAACCATTAACAAACACCTTTCAAAATATTTTTGTTATTTTATTTTAGTAATATTTTGTCTTCCTTTATATTTAATTTTTTTCATTCTTTTACAGATAACATAAGAAAATTTAAAGTCTGTAAAAAAAAATGACAATCCAACTGAGACACTGCACACTGTAAGTAAATTGATGTGTATGGGGGATGTTTTTTTTTTGTTTTTGTTTTTTTGCCTATGTGATTTTACATTGAGAAGGAAAAAAACAGAATAGAAAAAAAGAAAGGAATAAAATAACTTTTGGAATTTCTCAGCACTGGGGTTTTGGGTTTCTCGGTGGAGTGTTCTCCCCGTGTCCGCGTGGCTCCTCTGGAGTTCAAAAACCTCCCTGTATTCAAGGTGAATTGGCCGATCTAAAGTGCCTTATATAGCATGTGTGTGTCTGTGCGAGTGAGTGTGTGCTCAGTGATAGTTCGCCACCCTGTCTTGAGTGTATCCACCCAACCCCCAAAATGATCTCCATTAGATGTTTATGGGAATCCCCCGACCCTATTCCCTAGTATAGTATTAAGCGGAAGATAATGAGAGGAGACGTTTTAAGGACGTGGTATACATGTTTTCACAAGGTTCTTTCCCTAAGGCATCACTAAAACACATGGGTATCATGGGAATAGTTACCAATTTGTGCACCACAGTCTCACCAACCTTTTACAATTTTTTAAAATCTCTCTGGGGACTTGATTTGGTTACTAAATAAGCTTCTACACATTTCTTCTCATGTAATATGTGGTATTTTTGTATTTATTTAAAATTTCTGTCTCCCTTATGTTATTGTGGGTTATTAAAAATGGAATGAATGAATTTTAGATTCAGTAGAATATAGGTTATTAATTTTTTTTTTCTTTTATTGAAACCTCTTTAAATAAAGTGGAGTGATGCTCCAGGCTTTTATTCCACTCTTCATGTTTTGTTAAAAACAAGAGACCTCCAATATCTGAAAGAAATTGTTAGGCAGTTAATAGTTCTCTCTCAAATGATTAAATGACTTAAGGCCACCATCATCGTGAAGTTGGTAAAGAATAGTGAGTCCTTGTACTGACCATTCTTTAAAGCTTGCATTTATATAAGGCAGGCTACAGACTCTTTTCAAATCCAAGTGCAGATATTTCTTTAAAATGTCAATGTCTCTGTAATCCATTAACCAGCTGGGTTTACTCATATTTTCTCTTGTCAGTGTCTGTAAGAGTCAATGTTTAAGCCATAGACAGCAGCAGTGAATTATTAATTACTCAGCTAAAATTTTATGTTAAAATAAGCATTAAAATGCAAAATCCTGCACTTTACAAAGAAATCCCTCTTTTCCATGTCTCAGTCAGTACCTTTTTATTTTTGCATTCATGTACAAACAGAACTGACATACATTTTTAATTATTTTTTAATTGTTTATCTTTTTGGCCTGTGTGAAACATTTTATGCTCCTGAGACAAACATTGTATAATCCTTTAATAAGCAGTAATTATTTGGGCTACTATTTATTTATTTATTTGTGTAAATAACATAGTATGCTGTTTCTGCACTAATGTGTTCCCCAGTATTGTATTATTAATAATCCTCCCTCCTCTTCTTTTATAAATTATTATTTTATACAAAATAGCAAAATATTGATCATGGAACTGTCATATTTTTAATATATATTTATTGAATGAGTCCCAAGGTCCAAACCCTTAGACATATTGTTGCTTACATCACCACATGATATTCATTTCTTAACCATTTTCACTTGCGGTTTGTCCCCCCCATCACAAAATAAATGTATATTGATTTAGAAATAGCTGGAATGCTGAGTTCTGTGTGCAACGTCTCAACTTTCTTATCGGCCTGGAAGTAAACTCTAAGGATGTGTCAAATCTCAGCATGAAGCTAAACCGCAAAACAAGAGCAGACCCCCTAAGGCCCACAGGCATTGTGTCGAGGCCTTGTCTACTTCATGCACATTAAGGATCACATGTCACAATTTCACACCACAGTAGGGGAGAGGGTAAACCCCCTTGGCCTTTTTGGCAGTGAGTTGGGGAGAAGTGACATTTATTGCCTGTTAGATGTTAACAAGAGTTCAAGGTCAGCACTGTTAGTCAGCAATGAGCTGTATGTTGACATTACAAGCTGACACATTATTGTTAAACCTTAAATTTTAAAATGCTGATTTCATTCATTCAGCCATGTCAATGGTGCCTGTGTATCCAAGTGTTTAGGTATGACATGCATATAGCCTGTTGAGGAAGAAAGAAGCTATTGACTGCTAAGGATTTTTTTTCCAGCACTTCAAATCTAGAGACATTTCTGCTGTCATTTTCCTCCAGTCCTTCAGAGCAATTCTTCTTTCCCCTCCATTTCTGAAGCAGTGCACTGTGTGGCTGCCTGAATTGTGTGTTATTACCCAGCTGGAGACAATATCATTACTACATATTTGCTGTCAAGGGTCTGCAAAGATTGGTGCCATCGTGAGCCTTGGTGATCTAACAAGCTCACACAGTGCTTCTGAATTACCCACTCCTATTGGGAGGAAGTCAAACACTGGTCGCTTGAGAGGTGCGTGAACAAAGCTGAAGCTCTATCTTTCTCTCTCTCCCTCTCTTGCTCTTTCACTTGCTATATTTCTATTCATGACTATATAACCTTATACCGATTTCTTGCCAAAAGACTCCATCATTTGCTTTACTCATACACTTTTCCTCCCGTTTCTTTCCATTTATTCAACCAATTATCCTGCAGTTCTTACATTCCAAATGTCGTAATGTATATTAAAGTGTTTCACAGTTCCAAATTGTGTAAAATAAATCGTTCAAAACAGCTAAATTAGGTTGGGTAAGAAATAAAATAACTATAAAATTCCTAAGCAAACTTGTAAAAGCCCAAACTTGTAAAAATGCAACAGTCACCCCAAAAATGTAACAGTCAGCTACTTTCAAAATTTCAAGTTCAATTTATGGAGATCATATATTTCTCATGTAAGAACATTACAGTAACAGCATTACTTTCTAGTATAAAGAGAAATATTTGTGTTCTCACATAACTTTTTAAGATTTTTTTATTTAGTGGTTTGTTTAAAAATATATATATATATCATTTTACACAGTAAAATTCTAAAGATGTTTTTTAAATTCAATCTTTTTTCAATTTCAAAAATGCATTCAATGCATTGTAAATATACTTGGAATTTTATTCAACATACAATAAAATAAAAAAGATTTTCAGTTTTTCATTGACAAACTTAATTCTATTTGTTGAATATAAACCAATTTAGGAATCGATGTCAACAGCACACTCAAGAAAGAAATAATAAAACACTGTTCTGGAAGTGACAGAGCACAATAAGCAGTTTAACTGTCACAGCTGAGCTCATCAAATTATAACTATAGAAAGATAATCTACCATTATTAGCAAGGATGGGTCATGGTTCACCACCATGTCACCACATCAGTTTTTCAGAGAATTATTGCAAGGAATTTATGAACCATCTATGGTACATTATAGCATGAACAGATTTAGAGTCACTGAAAATCTCAAAGAGTGTAAAGACCAAGGACAGTAACCATGCAGAATGTGCTTAACCACCAAGCTCAGATGGCCTGGCTTCCCATTAAAATGTATAGAGAAAATCGCACAACGGTAACCAACGGACAGTTGAGCATCTCAGTCTTATACAGCAAAAACGGGATAAGAAATCTACTTACTGCAGCTGCAGCAATAACTATCTTAATTGTCTAAACTATTAAAAAAGGATATGTAAAAATGGATATTGTTATCCAAGACTAAACATACCTCTGTGCTAACATTTTAAATTAGTTTAAATTTAATAAATAGAGTTCATCATTAAAAACACTGTAAATATTTTTGTCAGTTTGTCTGTTTTATTAAGGTTTAAGTGAAACACTAAATTGCCTATGTGTTTGGTTTAGTGGTTAGTTTTATTGCCTTTTAAAAATGTGTCCCAATGAATTTAAGCAATAGTCAGTTTATCCTGGTAAATATTCATTTATAGTTTATTTATATAAATATCTTCTAATACCAGCTTATGACATTTTTAACACTGACCTAATTTTAATAGAAATTTCGATAGATATCAGCCCAAATTAATGTTGTCTTTTGAAGCTAATGTACTTAGTGATAAATCGACTCTTCACTCTCTCTCTCTAAGATATTTTGGATATTTTCCCATTTTCATTTTGGATAAAACGATAAGAGATTAATGATTGGTGTCTCATTTTTTCGTATCCAGGGAAATTAGTGAAGAGGATATGATTAGTTAAACAATGGCAAAAAGAACCCACTTTATGAAGGCAATTGAGCATTAGTGACAAAGGGAGGGGGTGGCATTAAAATGTCCTTGTCTGTGGGACTTGATTCTCACCCAGGGATTTTTTTTTTCCATGGGTCACCACACAAATCATCGCCTGGGCCAAGTAATGCTCTTCAATTATGAGCATTACTATTTTGTAAGTGTTTATAGCAAAAGCAGAGGGTCGATGAGCCAAATGTGTGGTGCGCATTTTGAAATAGAAAAAAAAATCCATCATCATACCCTTTAACATGTACCCTACTAATAATAAAACTAAAAATAAACATGGCTTACTTAATCTTTTAGGTTACCACTTATTAAAACAATGCTCAGTCTATTTTATTTCCTCGGGATAAACATCAGTGATGAGCCAAGCTTACTATAAAAAGGCATTTTGGACCAGTGCGAAGCAGACAGGGATTTTCTGCTATTCATTGGTCCTTTCCAAACAGGTGTTTGGCAGTGCAACATTTTATCAATTAAAACCTTATTCATTTAGCATTAAAATGCTTTTTGTGATGGCAAACCTTTCTTGGCTAACACATGATGCTACTTTCAAATAAATGGTAGTGCTTTCTAAATTAATACAAATATAAACATTGAACAAAATATTTGGGTACTAGTGGAAATATTAACAAAATAGCATAAAATAGTCCACTAAAGAGAACAAAAAAAAATTAATTATAAAGATACATTTTGTTTGAGCATTTTTTTTTTTTTGCTTTTAGAAAATAACATTAATCCTTCTGCATGTTTTTTTTTTTATCATGGTACAGTATGAATTTAACCAAATATATTACATTTCTGTTAAAGTAATTGACACGTCTTTTTAGGCTTAAGAAACAAGTTAAAGCAAAAATACTGCAGACAGCATTATAACAGGTTCATTATTCATCCAAATGACCATTACTTCCGACAGAAGGGTTATAAAAACTAGCACAACCAGGCACACTAACAGCTTTTTCCCTAGAGCTGTAGCACACAGAAGACACTCCACACTTTAAACAACTTACAACCTACATCTTACTACCTTTTGCAATATAATGCAAAATTTCACAACTGAACAACAGTATTTGTTTAAATATCCTCTCATACTGTAATAATATGTAAATAATTTCACACACACATATATACATATATTCACAGTAATTTCACATCCCACATGTAAGCTCCTTATGTCCCTTTTTATTTTTTTCAAACTCACCAAGACAAATTCCTTGCATGTGTAACACATATGTTACACATACCTGGTGAAATAAAGTGATTCTGATAAAAACGTTGCACCCCTTTCAGCGTTAAAAATAACACAATTTTAAAGGAGTAAAGGAGTAAATTTAGGAAAATAATTTTTTATTGATCAACTATTTTTTTAAACATTTTTTTACTTTGAGTCATAATCAAGGCCATACAGTGGTATTAATTCAATTAATTCAACTACACAGTGAAAAATAATTAAATGATAGAATGAATAAACACAGGTAAGATCTTATAATGTACATAGCAAAATCTACTTTGTTTCCCTATCAATGGTAAATACATTCAGATTTACATTTACATGTGATCATATAGCAGACACGTTTATCCAAAGCCACTTACAAGTATCACAAGTAGGTCAGTACACAGGGTCGACGATTATACAACACCCGCAGAGCAGATAATGCATTCAAATAAGTTGGAAAAGCCAAAATATAAGCCTGAAAAGTTTATGGTTACACTGTTCTGGAAGGTTCCATTATCAGCAGTTTAGCTAATAACGAGACTTCATTTATTAATTCATTATCTTCCACTTATTCCTCTACTAGATTTATGTGGGGTTCTCCTTGGCCATCCAGGGGAGAGCATTTCAGATGCTGGGCAGATAGACCCAGGACAGAGCACCAATCTATTGCTGGGCACACTCACTCACTCACACAGACAAGCACACACTACATGGGGCAATTTAGAGCATGCAATCCACCTCGAATCCATGTTTTTAGGCAGTGGGAGGAGAACCCAGAGGAAACCCAGAGGGACACAAGAATCACATGAAAAGTCTACCCATATCAGAATTTAAACCTGAATCTCCACAGCTGAGAGGCAGATGTACTAACCACTAAGCCACCATGCCGCCCAGCTAACAAGAGTTTTTAAGATATATGATTAAAAGGAGCATCCATCAAATGTTTAGTCTTGCATGAAAGAACAAATCGTGGTTCATTACTTTGTGCTGAGTAATGTGTTTCTCAGTGCCAAGGGCAGAAACTGCTGCTAAATACACATGAACTACAGGCACTCAAACATTCATTCATTCATTCATTCATTCATTATCTTCCGCTTTATCCTCTATTAGGGTTGCGGTGGGGTTCACAATGCCCATCCAGGGGAGAACATCTCAGGCGCTGGGCAGATAGATCCAGGACAGGGCGCCAATCCATCGCTGGGCAGGCACTCAAACAGTATTGTTTAAAAAAACAGTTATGTTACTAAGATTGACATAACCATGTTGGCCCAGGAGTACTTAAAAAAAAACAAAAAATGCCTCTTAACACAGTCCACTGCTATATAATGAAATGTAAAGTAAAAATTTTATATAATATACTAACTTTATATTTATATTTGTGTAAAATGTCTATGAGTTTTCTGGGCCCAAAGTATATTTTGTTAGTCCTTTAACTCATGATTTACACATTTATTCAAACAATTAACTGGACATAGCAAAGTAGCATTTTGGGGTAACAGATTCACCTGAACCCAATGCAAAAAAACATAATGATGCATTTAAAATAAGTCAAGAAGCCATAGTTTAGCAGAGTACTGTCAGAATGCAAAATATTTATATTGATTATTAATTACAGTTGGTGGACGTTGCCTTTAAGCATGCCCTTTCCAAATCATATCCAACTTTAGATCTTTGTAAAAGATTAAAATGCACTCTTCCAATCCCAAGAGGCTTTCAGCAGGTGATGAGAATGTAAATGCAGCAGGAGCAAGATAGAGTCAATAAGGTTAGAAAGATAAGGTTAGAACCCGCACTGAGGCACCAATCATCTGACAATCTTTTGGGGAATGGCGATCTAGCACTATAACTTCATGACTTGGCAGTGATCAGAGTCATTTACTCAGATGCATTCAGCATGATTCAGCTGGGGGCTGTGGGAGACAGAAAGAGAGGCCATATCTTAATGGGATCCTCAGTACTTCCTCTACAATATTCTCTAAGAATCTTTCAGTGGAATTTCAATATCATGTCCACCTAGCCATTACCGCAAGGTAGAAATGAGGCAGAAAATGACATTTTCAGAGAAGCTTTCAGATAATGCAAAAGAAATGGGAAATGTTAGATAACATTACGCCGTTACCATACCCTCCCCCCCCTCTGCAAATGCTCAAGTATTCAATGCTCGGGGAATAAAGTAGAAAAATGAAGTCGGAACTGATCTAGAGAATGTGCTGGTTCACAGATGAAATGATATCATGATTATGTAGACCGCAGCACGTTGACCTGGCACAGCAACATTATCATCAATTCATTCTGGCACGTTAGTGAGTTTTGCATGCCAGACAGAAGACATTCCGTTTTCTCAGTGTACACTTTTAATAAACACTGCCGTGAAGAATCCCCCTTGTTTAGAGGTCTAATTTTTCATCCAGTGTCTGACAACAAACAAAACGTTGCAACACTATGTTTCAAATAAACATGGAACCCCTCACAGGTGCATGTCAAAATCAATTAAGCTAAAGAAAAGTGGCCGAGGGGTTCTCGCCCCTCTTTTTAAAAACGCCTTTTCAACAGCTCATTGCCTTTGAATAACGTTGCACCGCATTTACCCATGTCCTTCACATTTCCTTAGCTTTGCAGCTTGCCGCCTTTGACACTGCCTGTGTGTCCTCGGGAGAAGAGTAAGAGAAACACACACAGCCATTGTCCTTATGTGGTTGTGGATAACAGTTCAGATACAACAAGGGCACTGAGCCAAATCATTTGCGTTGAGATTTCTTAGTAAAGCAAGACAAAGCGGGCGGAAAGATACAGACATGTTTGCTATTGTCTCACACGCCAGAAGATGGGTCTGGATAGAAAGATGGTGTGCATGGGTGCAGGAGTGCATGGATGCAAGCGCGAGCGTGCATGTGTGTTTGTTCGAGGGAGGCAATGACACCAAGCCACAACAAGGACAACCAATCACCTCATTCAGCAGCTGCCTTCACACTGCTCATATTGTCAGCTCACCAGTTTAAAAGAACCTTGAACGGCATCAAAGATCTTTTCAAAGCCTTAATCCTAATAGGTCGTGGTTTGTTCTGTCACATCAAAAGAACGAGGACGGGAGGTACAGAGGGGAAAAATGCATCACAGGGGAGCTGGCAGAGATGCTTATGGGAAAGATTGGCAGAGGATTTGCCGTGCAGGGAGCATTAAAACCTGAAATATCAGGCATGGAAAGCCTGCTGTAATAGATATGAAATGGGCCTTCTCAACACCATGAAAGGCTGACATTTTTTAAAAGTTTGTTGTGAGGAGTCCTTTTCTTTCCTGCCATCTATCAGTGTTTGTACTGCCAACATGTCCACATTGGAAATTCGCAAGTGTCACACTTCTCGGTCTGTACGAGGATTGGTCATTTTGATTCCATTTTCGCCCCCTCTGAAGAGTCAGATCTACTTTTTCAAATTGTTCCCAGCCACATATTGACATCCGCCCATAATCGCAAACCTTACGACATGTCCACACGGACACCTCATACACTGCCATGTGTTGAGCTCTCAGGTTCCGCCACTTAATCTGTTGTTCACGCTCTCTCATACATCAGCGCTGATACAATCTGATGACATAAGGCTCCAACCTGTGAACCAACCCTGGACAAGTACTGTGTTAATTATCCAGTTGGGAAAAGCATCTATTGATTTGCTGTCAGCACATCAGGGTGCTGTAAAAAAGGGAAAAAAAGGGGAGGCTGCTCTTTATCATCACACCTATACATCAGATGCAGTTAGATGCTAAAATGAAATAGATCTTTCACTAGCAAGATCCTAGTGTCAAGGCGAGGGATGGGCTCAGTCGGGGAGGAGAGCTCTCGGTGGGGAGAAACAATAATGATGAGCTTGGCCTCTCTACCATTTTGGCGTCAACAACAAAGACTATGAATTCACTGAAGTGACTGAGGGACTGACTTTACCAAAAAGAAGCATAGCCAGTGAAATAAAAAAGCCTCAGGCTGAGCTGGACTTTCAGCCTATTGGATGGCCCCATGATGGACTGACTAAAATCCCTCTGGTGCTTGTTATTTCCCACCCCTGTGGCTAGACACAGAGCCTGAAGTTGGCAAACAGTCCTTTAAAGACAGTCAACAAACTTGCAGAGAAAGCCTGGCTAATGATGCTATCGCAGACACAACTATTCTCGCCAAAACAAATAGGCCCCTAAAGAGATCCTGAAATGTTTTCGCTTTGTGGCAACCAGTGCTTCTGTCAAACTTTGCTGTACACGGTCATGTAACATGTTTAAAGCTTACACATCAAATAAATTCCCATAAACTTAATAAAAAAAATGTTCAGAAACCTCTGATTCAGTGGGAAGCCAACAAAAGTTGTTTGACCAGTTATATATAATTAAAGTATGACGGAAAACAGCAATGAAAGACATTAATTGTGTTGTACTATATTGCTGCACCCACACAGTAACGGATAAATGTATAAAACAACAAAGTTTTAGCCGTTATCGCTACGATCTGAGAAAAGGCAATTAGTTAAAAACTTGTTAAGGCAATTAGTTAAAAAAAACATTTGTGTAAGTGTACTAATATCCACCAGTCATGTGACATCAAACCAGTTAATAAATTAAATTACGTACATTAATTGCATTATAGGTTAGTTTATTGAGGCAAAATGGTTAGATGGAACCTGTGTGACACTGTATTGCAATACAACGAAAAAAATCCTTTTAGTTTTATCACCACTGGTTTCTATTCATTGTTTTCTACCATTTTCATTTAATATTCAAAAGCAATGCAAAAACATATACTGGAATTATATACGGGGATATTATGCTTTATCAAATAACTATTTCCCTCATTATCCATATATAATACACTCTATAGGAACATTTCTTCAGCTAAATACTTGAAATTTGAGTTATTCCATGTCTCCTAAGTGGTCTAATTATAAAATCTGCACCTTGAATCGAGCTGTGAATTGAACCTGTGACCATGCATTCTACAAATATTTGCATCTTAGATGGATGCTCTATAGGTGGAAAAATGTAGAAGAGCTCATGAAGGACAGCTTGAATACTGTCGCCTCTCCTGAAGTCTCAGAATTCAGTGTACAATGGTGCTCTCGTATTTGCTACTGGTGACCCTTCACAAGCTATACTTAAGGGTATGTAGGCCATTCCTAGATATGAGAAAAAGGCATACTTTGATATTCATTTACAAGGCCTTTTCTTTGCAAAAAAAAAATAAAAAGGGAAGAAAACGGAAAAGCAATTTCATCTTTTATTTGAGTTCTCAGACAGAATTGACTACAAGATAGAAGGTTTATCCGTCTTGCCTTATGGTTATGTGGTATGTTTGTGCGCTTTTTCTTTTAGAGGTAGAATATACTACACTTCAGGCATTTCAGTTTGACCTAATCAATATATGATGTAAATATATCTGCACCTTATTTAACCCTGAACTTATTTTGTAACCGACTTTGAAAAAAATATCTAATCAAGATTTTTAAGATTTAAGAATTCCAAGTTGCCGTGTTGATTTTTTGAATAGTCAGAGGTTATGCGGTGAAGTATTTGGATTTGAGCTAAAGCTTAAGCATGGTGAACTTTGTCATGCTGCTTGTCAAGTGATCAAAATGGAAATGGACAAGTAAAACAACAGCCTGGATTCCTTGTAATTGACGATTGGAAGTGCCCTGTTTCTCAAGCACATTCTTGTTGAAAATCACTGTTGCGGTTACTATCTGTTTGTGAGATGAATGTCATGCTTTGAAATGTAAGGCGACAAGTCCATTCTTTTCCATGAAATGCTGAAGGCTACAGGCATCATTCAGCAGCTTAACTGATGTATGGTAGAAAACCCATCTCAGGGAGTTTAAAAGATGCCAGATGGTTTTTCAGAAGCTAGTTTTACATTTAGGTGAACCCAATTAAAGCATGGGCACTCCAATTAAATAGCTACCCGTTCTTCTCCTGAGAGCTAGATGACTGAAAAAATTGGAATCAGATTACGGGCAAAAAAAACACTGAAGAACCATTTGCTTCATAGCATGTATCAAGATAGAGAGACCCCTGCCATGCAATCCAGTCAGAAACACCTTCTCCCAATGATAATCATTCTCTTTTTCCTCTGCTTATTAATTTCACTGCAGATTATCTGCATAGATAGACTTTTAATTAAGTCCGTGCTGCGTTTTTGGAAGTAAGTGACTAAAATTCAACCATAGCGTAAACGTGCTTCATTCTGATTACAAAAATGTGGGTCAGTCTCGTTAACCCCTTTGCCATTTCCAACTTGGCAAAGTCGTAAAAACCATAAGCACTGAATCAGACAAGCAAATATGCTCTCAGCTTAATCACACCAATTTAACAGTCACGTCATGCAGGAGACTAAACTGAACACGAGTGCAGATTTATGCTCCCATTCACGTCATTACATATACATATAATGCTCCTGATAAAACGAAATGAAAATATATTTAAATTAAAACTAATGAGCAATATAAAACAATTGACACAACTTAAATAATGGCGTCCATGTTGTGCCCTTGTCATCGGAGTCAAAAGTTAAACTCCAAAGCGACCCCTGGTGGCAACATTCACACACGGTAAATTTCTCACTGCAGAGTGAAAATTGTGCTAATGATGGAAATGAGATTAAATGATTGATATATTACATTTATTAATATATAACACTAACAATATTAAATTCAAGTTAAAAACGGTTTAAAAATTTGTGTTTGTGTTGGATTTACGCTGGAAGACTTGTCAACATTCGTATCAAAGGTTTATAGTAATAATTATATTAAAATAATAATACAGACATTTAAAATATATCCTTCACCACGTTTCACTAAACAACGATGTCAGAATAAAAGAGAGAGTATGTTTAAGAAATCAGAATTGCGGCGAACATAATAGTTTTATTTTTAGGCTAATGGCGCCATCTTGTGGTTTGTTACAAGTTAATATGTAAGTTTCATTACATAGGTTGTATTTATTGTTGTTGAAGTTTTGTTTTACATGATGTGAGCAATTTACAAGATACAACAGCAGTGTTTGTGTGTGTGTGTGTGTGTGTGTGTGTGTGTGTGTGTGTGTGTGTGTGTGTGTGTGTGTGTGTGTGTGTGTTTTGTGTGTGTGTGTGTGTGTGTGTGTGTGGTTTTGTACACTGTTAAAGTTTTAATGGTGAATAAGAAGCCATCCAATATTATTCATTCATTCATTATCTCCCACTTTATCCTCTATTAGGGTCGCGGTGGGGTTCCCCATGCCCATCCAGGGGAGAACATCTCGGGCGCTGGGCAGATAGACCCAGGACAGGGCGCCAATCCATCGCTGGGCACACACTCACTCACACAGACACACTCTATATGGGGCAATTTTTGAGAATTCAAATGACTTGATCCATGTTTTTGGACTGTGGGAGGAAACCGGAGAACCCGGAGGAAACCCACGCAGACACGGGGAGAACATGGAAACTCCACCCAGATGGGGATTCGAACCGGGAATCCCTAGCGCTGAGAGGCGAACTCCAATATTATTATCTCATAAAATTATAACTTAATAATTTTACACCCAATTTCTTATAACATCTAAACATATGATGTTGACATCAAGAAAACTATAAAACTACACTCTATAGTGCAAGTAAAATAGGCAGAAAGCACTGCACCACTGCACCATTTGCAGCACCATGGACAGTTACTTATGTTTTTTTATTAATTGATCAGTAACTGAAGTAATTTGAAGCAGAATTTCAGTTGATGAGGTTAACAATTCAATCAACTTGTTTTCTAAAATGAGTTTAGTAACTCATCTCATTATCTTCTGCTTAATGCTCTACTAGAGGCGCAGAGAGGTTTCCTATGCCCATCTAGGGGAGAATGTTTCAGGCGCTGAGAAAATGCACTCAGGACAGAGCACCAACTCATCACTGGGCACTCACATACACACACACAAACACACACACACACACATACACACTAACACACATATACACAGGGGCAATATATTCACCTATATATTCATTCATTCATTATCTCCCGCTTTATCCTCTATTAGGGTCGCGGTGGGGCTCCCCATGCCCATCCAGGGGAGAACGTTTCGGGCGCTGGGCAGATAGACCCAGGACAGGACGCCAATCCATCGCTGGGCACACACTCACTCACACAGACACACTCTATATGGGGCAATTTTGAGAATTCAATTGACTTGATCCATGTTTTTGGATTGTGGGAGGAAACCGGAGAACCCGGAGGAAACCCACGCAGACACGGGGAGAACATGGAAACTCCACCCAGATGGGGATTCGAACCGGGAATCCCTAGCGCTGAGAGGCGAACGTGCTAACCACTAAGCTACCGTGCCGCCCTCACCTATATATATTCTGCAAAGTTGTAGCTAAAATTAAATACGAGGATAACTTATGGATGAGAGTGGTAGCTCAGTAGGTAGGGTGTTGGACTGTCAATCTAAAGGTTGTGCGGTCAAATCCCAGATCAACTTAAGTTTCAAATGTGGGTGCTTGAGCAAGACTCTTAACCCTTATTGCTCCACGGGTACTGTATGGCAAAACCCTGTATTTTGACCACGGCCATGAAGTTCAGATACCTGTATATCACTTTAACAACAACATCTGCAAAATAACCAAATTGAATAAAATGCAATTAACTAAATTAACTTTAAACCTTACAAAAACAGTATGTGGGACAAAGAGTTTGGATTAGCATATGGCCCAGAAATTAGATTATACTAATTTCATTGTGTTACTGCTTTAAAATAAAAAAATCCTGGTTCTGCATTGTATAGAAATGTTACAAACATACACACAGGTTTAAAACAGGACAGTGTGGACTGAAACTGCTCATTCTGACTTTTGCTTATGAACAGTCTGATTAGTGCGAATAATTTTTTATTTTATAAAAATGGCATAAAACTGCATAGCATTATTTAATATATAGCCTGAACATGTAAGAAAGATAAATAAACTTAGTTAATTTGCTCAAGAATGGTTGAGAGGAGAAGATTTTCACCTTATAAATACCATCTGTCTTCCAAGAAGTCATTTGCGATTGTTTGCTTTCTGTGACGGATTAAAAGATAAGCAAATCAAGCAAATACAAAATGACATTTCCAAGTTATTACATTTAATTCAATTACCCATCTAAATCCTCTCTGTCATACTCACTAAATTGTTCTCTCACTGTCAACTCAAATATTTCCACCTCCAATGCACTTCAAACCTTAATTCACTGGCATGTTAATGATCTGCAAAATCAATTTAAATAATCGGGAAGCAGAACTTGTGTCAATGCAGTCAGACCTTCAGCTCACTTACACCACAGGAAGCCTGTCTGACATCAAATTAGATTTCTTTATTGACTATAAAAGCTTCTAAGGAAAACCAGAGGTGGGGGAATGAGAACAGACCTGATGTCCTTCAGCTCACAGTCAGAGGTGGAGACCACAAGTAATTAAATCAGCAATTTGTATTGATTGCAATTAAAAGAGTAAGAGTGCACAGCCAATTAAAATGATGATAATAATAATAATAATAATAGTTATTATTATTATTATTATTATTATTATTATTATTATTATTATTATTATTATTATTGTCAAATTTATTTAATACATTTAGAAATAAGTGTAATTAGTGTAATTCCTGATAAAAGTTCAGAAGGATTCTGCAGCACAAACCTGTGGTTGCACTTCAATATATATGAATAGATATGTTCACTAGGTGGTTGCTAAGAAGCAATTAGAGTTAGGCATCTTGCCCAAGGGCACTTCAGCCATAGTACTTGGTGGGACCGGGCATCGAAACAGGGACCTTCAGGTTTAAGGCTAGTTTCTTAACCACAATGTCATATGAGAGGTCCTAAGTCAGGTACCATCCACTCAGGTACTTCATTATTCAAGACTTTTTGGCTGCCGAAGCCTAACCCAGCGTTCATATGTCAAAAGGCAGGGCAAGTCACCAAATTTAAGAACATGGTCCATTCACCCAGGAATCAAATCCTGAGTGACAATCCTTTTCTGGGCACACACTTACACACAGAGATACACACAATTTAGAGCAGCCAATTCACCTTGAAACCATGTTCATGGACTTGGGTTGTAAAAAAAACCCAAGAGAAAACCCACACGGACACAGGAAGAACGAGTAAAGTTTACTCAGATTTGGATTCAAACCTGGATCACCAGCACTGAGAGACGGATGTGCTAACTGCTATGCCACGGTGCCTCCATTCTGCTACAATCTGACAGTACAAAAAGACAAGCAAGACAAGTTTTCCTTTAGGGCCAAATCATCTTTGTAAAGAACAATATATTATTGTTTTCTACAGATTACTAAAAAAGCTTTGTTCTGCTTGAAATATTTCATTGTGTGTTTACTTTCCCCAAACAAAATTCCTCTGGTGGGGAATATTTTAGGTTTAAGAGTCTTTTCAGATCTTGTTGGAGGTACTTGTATTCATGATCAAACCAGAACTTAGCTCAGTTCTTTATCATCTTTTTGAAAGTCAGTCATAGTTGCTGCCTTTAGAAAGATACTGTTCATTTGATTGACAGGAGGGTTTTCATCAGTCTGTTTTCCAAATTGCCATTGATTAAAGTTTGTTACAAACTCACTAAACTGACTAAATGTATTTATTTAACTTTTATTTAATCAGGATGTCTCTTCAGATCTAATTTTAAGGGATATCTGTGCAAGATAGCACAATGTTTCCAGTTAAAGAAATTAAAACATAAGAACTTCAACAGACACATTCTCACATACACAAAATAAAATAAAATAATAAAGATAAAAAATAAAAAAAAAATAAAAATAATAAAATAAGATCTTGTTCAGGCGTAACAGTTGCACTCTTCTGTTATACAGTTATTTAACAGGACTTCAAACTCCCCTAAACAGACAAAATCATTTAATTGCAAATTGTTCCATGACCAGTGATTAGTGAATTAGGGGATTTATTGAACTATTCAGACAACATCAGTAGGTCATGTTAACAGGCTGCAGGCTGAGCTCTGCTAATGGTTTTGGTTTGTTTGATAGTTTGAAGTATGGGTCTGATTAAGAGGTTTGTTGCCCTACAGTAAGTCCATTATTAGAAATGGGGTCTATGTAAATGTCAGCATAGTTAACTAAACCATCTCTCTCTGTCTCTCTCTCGTGCTCTACTTCTGTTCTAGTTCAACCGATAATCTGTATACAGGCACATTATGGCCCTGAACTATTGAAACAGTGTCAAAAAGAAGAAAGATTAACTTGGCAGAACAATTGCTTGTAAAAGTAATTAACAAAATTTCCGTTAATGTACACCAGGTGGCGCACTGGAGTAGCACGTTAAACTAAAATAGAACCTCTGCTGTTCTATTATCCATCCATTCATTATCATCTGCTTTATCCTGTATTAGGGTCGCGGGGGGGTTCCCCATGACCATCCAGGGGAGAACGTTTCAGGCGCTGGGCAGATACACCCAGGACAGGGCGCCAATCTATCACTGGGCACACACTCACTCACACAGACACACTCTAGATTTAGGCAATTTGGAGAATTCAGTTGACCTTGATCCAAGTTTTTGGATCAAGTTTTATTATCTTCCCTTAATCCTACACTAAGGGATGTGGAGCAGAGGGAATGCCCATCCAGGGTGAACGTTTTAGGTGGTGGACAGATACACCCAGGACATGGTGCCAATCTACACAACCAGACTTCTTACAGGGCAATTTAGGGCATTCAATTTACCTTGAATCCATGTTTTTAGACTGTGGAATGAAAACCAGAGAGCCCGGAGGAAACCCAGGGGGGGCACAAGGAGAACATGGAAATTCCATGGAACATGAAACTAGATCCCCAGTGCTGAACTTGACACAAAGACACACAGACTATATAGGGATAATTCAGAGCAGCCAATTTACCTTGAATCCATGGTTTTGGATTGAAGGAGAAAACTGCTGCTACATGGAGAGAACATGGAATCTCCACCCAGACTAGGATTCAAACCTGAGAGGCAAACGTGCTAACCACTAAGCCACCATGCCAGCCACGCACGTGATAATAATTCATTCATTCATTATCTCCCGCTTTATCCTCTATTAGGGTCGCGGTGGGGTTCCCCATGCCCATCCAGGGGAGAACGTTTCGGGCGCTGGGCAGATAGACCCAGGACAGGGCGCCAATCCATCGATGGGCACACACTCACTCACACAGACACACTCTATATGGGGCAATTTTGAGAACTCAATTGACTTGATCCATGTTTTTGGACTGTGGGAGGAAACCAGAGAACCCGGAGGAAACCCACGCAGACACGGTGAGAACATGGAAACTGCACCCAGATGGGGATTCGAACCGGGAATCCCTAGCGCTGAGAGGCGAACGTGCTAACCACTAAGCCACCGTGCCATCGTGATAATAATGAAATTTTTAATATAATACACAAAAATTAGAACCAGCTTTAAAAGCGGGATTATTATATAGATGTTAATGAAGTGTTCATTTTTGTATAATCTCATTTTCATAATGTAAATTAAAAAAACTATTATACATAGGCATGCAGGAATGTATATAATGTTCTCTTAAATTCACTTTTCAATCATTTCAGAAGAGGGTACTGACCTGAGCTGCTCTGTCATATATGGTTTTCGTTGTCTGAGATTTTTTATGCTGCATCATACATTACAAATAGTAGACCAACCTGGACTGTTGGTCATGCAGAGTGAGGCCTGGCGTTGTCCTGCAGAAACAGACATGGAGAAAAGATGATGGTATATGTTGCATATGTTGCACTAAAATTCCTATATAATAAGCATTTGCACTAAAAGTACAGTCACATATGTTCAGATCACTTATGCGGCATGCCTCAGAATATGATGCTGAGCTCTTTTCATATTTTTCACAAGTAAGGTGACGTTCATTTTGGATGCAATCTCCTTTTTGCATGCTAGAGTTTTAGGTTACATTTTTCTGCTGCAGTGGCAGACTGGGTTAAATGACTGATTTTCCAAAGAGCATTCTGTAACATGCACAACATGGTGTTAAATGTGGACATCAGTGGACCCAGTCACAGCTTCTAAAATTACCGCAAGGGTGGCTTAGTAGTTAGTATGTTTGCCTCTCAGCACAGGGGATCCAGGTTCGAATCCCAATCTGGTTGGAGTTTCCATGGTCTCCCCATGTTTGTGGAGGTTTCTTTCGGGTTCTCCGGTTTCTTTCCACAGTCCTAAAACATGGTGTCAAGGTAAATTGAATGCTCTAAATTGCCCCATAAAGTGTGTCATTGTGTGAGTGTCTGTATGTGTGAGTGCCCATCCAAAGATTGGTGTATCTGCCCTGGGTTTATTTTGAATAGAACAAATTTTTACAAAGCTTGCTATTCAGAAGATATTTGTGTTAATCTCATCGCAGACATGAGAACATGGAACCTTGGATCGGAATTCAAATCTACATCCCAGAGCTGAGAGTTGGACATGCTAACTCCTCCTTGCAACTCAATCAGAAAAGTTAAGACACTGTAAAGACACTACTAACCCGGGGAACATGCCAATATGCCACACCTCTATACAGTCAAAAAAAAATTAAGATTTTAACTTAAAACTCAAAATGGCACAGCCAAACGTTTTTTTCAAAAAACGTGACCTTACAAACTAAATCAAACAAAATGGCTGAACTGCTATAGAGTTGTGTGATATTTTAAATATGAAATGATTTTTGTAACAGAGGGAAATTTGCGCTCCTTAAGAGCCAAGATTAGTTGGATACACCAGATCTGCCAAATCCTGTGCTGTGGGATAAACTAAATCCTCATGAGCTGTGCGGGAAATGTTTTTGAGGAATACTGATTTGGTGTTAATGTAAAAATCTTCAGTAAGTAAGACAGTGCATGTCTGTTTTTTTATTTTTGTGACATTATTTAAAGAACTTATTTTTTATTTACAGAACCTGATAAGATTAACACAAATATCTTCTAAATACCATTCATTCATTCATTCATTATCACCCGCTTTATCCTCTATTAGGGTCGCGGTGGGGTTCCCCATGCCCATCCAGGGGAGAACGTCTCGGGCGCTGGGCAGATACACCCAGGACAGGACGCCAATCTATCTCTGGGCACACACTCACTCACTCACTCAAACACACTCTATATGGGGCAATTTGGAGAACTCAATTGACTTGATCCATGTTTTTGGACTGTGGGAAGAAACCGGAGAACCCACGCGGACACGGGGAGAACATGGAAACTCCAACCAGATGGGGATTCGAACCGGGAATCCCTAGCGCTGAGAGGCGAACGTGCTAACCACTAAGCCACCGTGCCGCCCTTCTAAATACCAAGGTTTATAAAACACGTTTTCTATTCAAAACACTCCAAACAGGGTCAAGTTTTGTCAAAGTCCTAAAATGAAAAGGTTTATTCCTTAAATTAGCAGTATGAAGCTCTGGTTGCAGCATTATCTTGCCACTAATGAGTTTTTAAAGATTAAGTTTTTCTTTTTGTTAACATTTGTATGAATTCACAAAATGAAAAGTATATGCACATCAGTATGAAAACTTCATTAACTGAGTGACTGATCAGTAAACTGTAGCTTGTTTAAGAATGCAGTGAGACCATTCTATTATACTGTAGCAACACTGAACAAGTGGCAGTAACGGAGCAAAAAAGAAAACTAAAACAATCCAACAGGAGAAGTCTTGCATGCTGGGAACTGATTAATTATGTTATAGACAGCCATGTTTAAGAAACAGAATGGGAATTTCTCAAGGTGGTCATTTCAGGATAATAATACAGATTTAGAAACCTTCTCTGATCTCTTCAGCTATTTGATTTAGTTAAACACTATTTAATTTTCTGATGGGGCAGCATGATGGCTTAGTGGTTAGCACGTTCGCCTCTCAGCGCTGGGTATCCAGGTTCGAATCCCAATCTGGGGAATTTTCCATCTTCTCCCCGTGTCTGTGTGGGTTTCCTCTGGATTCTCGGTTTCATCCCACATTCCAAAAACATGGATTCAAGGTCAATTGAATGCTCTAAATTGCCCCATATTGTGTGTGTGTGTCTATGTGTGTGAGTGTGCCCAGCGATAGATTGGTCCCTGGGTGTATTTTGAATAGAATTCATTTAATAGAACCCCCAGTGGATTATTAAACAGATGATAATGAATGAATGAAGGAATGAATGAATCATTTTCTGATGCTAACGAGAAAGCAGACATCCACCTCCATTATTGTGGTGGACATCGTGGCACAGTAGTTAGCAATCCTGCTTTACAGCATGAAAACCCTGTGTTTGAATAAAAAAAAGTAATCCAGCTCATACTTGGCAAAAAAAAGACACATTCTAACTAAGGAACAGTTAAGTATTTTAGGTTCACTTGACTTACATGATTTTAAATTTGTAGATTCAAGTATATATTCAAGTATATATAGGAAGAACATAGAAATTCAACACTGAAAGGATACTGGCTTAACCAGGAATTAAACACTAACCCTTCTTGCTGTAAGATGTCAGTACCACCCACTGCAACACTGTGCAGCAATCCCGTTCATGTACTTACCTTACATTATTTTATAGTAGCTTTGCACAAACTTAGTAACATTATAAAGTTAATATAACATACATAGTATAACATTATAAAAGTTTTTGAATCATTTCATCAGTGTAGTTGTACTGTGTATTAACACTTTGCTTTACTGGTAATTCTGCTGTTCTTACTCTGTGTGCGAATGTCCACAAGTTTTACATATCATTTGACTTTATTTTACTTGTGACTTCCTTTTTTGAACAAAGGTGTACTTTTAATAAACATTATACGACTGAAAATAGGTGTAAATAGCAAATACATATACTTTATGATTTAGATGTTTTTGTGTTTATACTTCTGTTAGTGTAATTAGTAATTAGTGTGCATTTATGTATATTATATAAATGTATGTATATACATGTGCTTGTCAGTAAATATGTCCTCGTGTATCAAAGCACAATTGCATGCATTTATATAGGTGTATAATATATATGTTACAAGTCAAAGGTTTGCACACATCTTATATTACAGTACATACTGCGTTAGTCCGCTATATTCTGTTCTGTAATGATCAGGGCCCCAATAGTAGCACCACAGAGCAGGTATTATTTGGTTGGTGCTTTATTCCTATCCCAATAAATAGCTAAACTAAATACCTCTCACTGCATCAGTGTCACTGCAGAACTTAACTGAGCTTATCAGCACTTTTATTACAGCACTGTATCAGAAGCACCTATACATACAGTATATACACACACACACACCTCTGCGACCTCTGCTCTCCCCCATCTCTCTTTCTCTCTTTTTGTCTCTTGCCTTAATCATTCATTCATTCATTCATTATCTCCCACTTTATCCTCTATTAGGGTCACGGTGGGGTTCCCCATGCCCATCCAGGGGAGAACATCTCGGGCACTGGGCAGATAGACCCAGGACAGGGTGCCAATCCATCGCTGGGCACACATTCACTCACACATACACACTCTATATGGGGCAATTTTGAGAATTCAATCGACTTGATCCATGTTTTTGGACTGTGGGAGGAAACCGGAGAACCCGGAGGAAACCCACGCAGACACGGGGAGAACATGGAAACTCCACCCAGATGGGAATTCGAACCGGGAATCCCTAGCGCTGAGAGGCGAACGTGCTAACCACTAAGCTAGGCTAGGCTAGCTAGGCTACATTCAAACTGCTTATAAAGGTGGGTAGGTCAATGTAATTGACTGGTGTACTGTTACCATAACTATGACTTATTATTATTATTATAACCACGTCCCGGCATGCCTTGCAGTCAGGTTATATGTGTTCAAAGTTTTATGCTTTTATTAATGTTCATGCTTTGTTTGGGGGAATGCAGGTCGCAGGGATTGTTGTACATATGTGCTGTATGCTGTGTGTGTTTGCTTGTTTGGGTGGAGGTGAGGGGGGGGGGTGTTGCCATTTAGGGGAAACGTGTGTCATGTCCTTGAGCCAAAGGCTGTATTAACACTACGTTTTTTCCATTCCATTTACTGGAGTGCGTTTAATAAAAGAGCAATTTCTGTAACGGTAAACCTATGATGGTTGGGTTCCAAAATATTAACATGATGTGTTTCAACAGGTTTCAACATTAAAGCTTAAACAATAAATGAATCCTGGTAGATCACAGACCCTGTCCACTAGAAAAAGTAGATCTTAGGCCAGAAAAGTGTGGACACACTTGTTATGTTTCTTGTTCATATATATAGGGGTGTGGTAGCTCAGTGGTCAGGGTGTTGGGTTGTCAATCTGAAGGTTGGCGGTTCAAATCCCAGGTCCACTGAAGTTTCCAGTGTGGGTCCTTGAGCAAGGCTCTTAACCCTCATTGCTCCAGGGATGTTGTGATGAACCCTCCCTGTGCTCACTTTGTAAGTCGCTTTGGATAAAAGCGTCTGCTAAATGACCAAATATATATATATACACACAAGCGGCACGGTGGCTTAGTGATTAGCACGTTCGCCTCTCAGCGCTAGGGATTCCCGGTTCGAATCCCAATCTGGGTGGAGTTTCCATGTTCTCCTCGTGTCTGCATGGGTTTCCTGGGTGTATCTGCCCAGCGCCCGAAACGTTCTCCCCTGGATGGGCATGGGGAACCCCACCGCGACCCTAATATAGGATAAAGCGGAAGATAATGAATGAATGAATATATATATATATACACATATATATGTATACACACACACACACACACACACACACTGTATATATACATATATACACACATTGTTCACTTAGTGGTTAGCAGGTTCACCTCTCAGCGCTAAGGATTCCTGGTTCAAATCCCAATCTGTGTGGAGCTTCCATGTTCTCCCCATGTACTTGTGGGTTTCCTCCGGGTCAAAAAATATGGATCAAGGTGAATTCTCAAGTGAATTCTCCAAATTACCCAATATAATGTGTGTGTGTGTGTGTGTGTGTGTGTGTGTGCCCAGCGATATATTGCGCCCTGTCCTGGGTGTATCTGCCCAGCGCCTGAAACGTTCTCCCCTGGATGGGCAAACCTAGTAGAGGATAAAGCGGAAGATAATGAATGGATGGATGGACTTGCCAATGCACCGGTCACTGATATCAATGCCCTTTATATAGATAATGTATATATTGCACTTCTGATTAGATGCTAACTACATTTCATTGGTCCTGTACTTGTAATCCGCACAATGACAATAAAGTTGAATCTAATCTAAATCACATGTATATACTGTATGGAGGCGGCACGGTGGCTTAGTGGTTAGCACGTTCACCTCTCAGCGCTAGGGATTCCCGGTTCGAATCCCCATCTGAGTGGAGTTTCCATGTTCTCCCCGTGTCTGTGTGGGTTTCCTCCGGGTTCTCCGGTTTCCTCCCACAGTCCAAAAACATGGATCAAGTCAAATGAATTCTCAAAATTGCCCCATATAGAGTGTGTCTGTGAGAGTGAGTGTGTGCCCAGCGATGGATTGGCGCCCTGTCCTGGGTCTATCTGCCCAGCGCCCGAGATGTTCTCCCCTGGATGGGCATGGGGAACCCCACCGCGACCCTAATAGAGGATAAAGCGGGAGATAATGAATGAATACTGTATGGGGGCGGCACGGCGGCTTAGTGGTTAGCACGTTCGCCTCTCAGCGCTAGGGATTCCCGGTTCGAATCCCCAACTGGGTGGAGTTTCCATGTTCTCCCCGTGTCTGCGTGGGTTTCCTCCGGGTTCTCCGGTTTCCTCCCACAGTCCAAAAACATGGATCAAGTTAATTGAGTTCTCCAAATAGAGTGTGTCTGTGTGAGTGAGTGTGTGCCCAGCGATGGATTGGCGCCCTGTCCTGGGTGTATCTGCCCAGCGCCCGAGACGTTCTCCCCTGGATGGGCATGGGGAACCCCACCGCAACCCTAATAAAGGATAAAGCGGGAGATAATGAATGAATGAATGAATGAATACTGTATGGAAGCGATGCACCAGCGTATCCAGCGTTCCCCTATGCCCATCCAGGGGAGAACGTTTCGGGCGCTGGGCAGATACACCCAGGACAGGCCGCCGATCTATCGCCTGGCACACACTCCCTCACACAGGCACACTCTATATGGGGCAATTTGGAGAACTCAATTGACTTGATCCAGGTTTTTTTGGACTGTGGAGGAAACCGGAGAACCTGGAGGAAACCCACGCAGACACGGGGAGAACATGGAAACGTCACCCAGATTGGGATTCGAACCGGGAATCCCTAGTGCTGAGAGGAGAACGTGCTAACCACTAAGCCACCGTGCCGCCCTTGTCAGGTGTCCATCCATCCATCCATCCAGCGTAAGGGGCGTTGCGAAAGGCGTGGTCTCACCCGAATCGGGGGCGTGGTTTCAGTCAAACGAGGCCGTAGCGCTTCCGTGTTGTCGCAGCCGCTGGAAGTGCACTGTGCGTTCGGCCACTGGAGGTGCAGCGCCGCGCGGTACGCAGCCCGAACTGAATGGTGATCGCGAGGTAAAGCGGCTTCAAGATAGATTTCTACAGCGGAATGTTTACTCGCCGGGCTTATGGAGACGTCAAGAAATCTACACAGAAAGTTTTGGACCCAAAGAAGGATGTGCTGACCCGCTTGAAGCATCTGCGCTCGCTGTTAGGTGAGAGCCGCCAGCGCTCTGACACACCGCCGTTAGCTTAGCAGCTTAGCTACGTAGCTAGGTGTTGAAGCCACCGCAGCCTTTCAATTAACCGGAGAAAGAGCTCCTGCCTCCGCCGCCAGCAGCCCGATCCGCAGGGATACTCGGACGGATAACAGATCATTAGTCCTCCACTCGGCGGTTTGTTTGTTAGTTTGTGCTGAATGCGATCGCGATCCGCTCGGCGTGTGTCTGCTCACCTCCAGTGTCAGGTGTCATCCATCCATCCATCCATCCATTATCTCCCGCTTTATCCACCACTAGGGTCGCGCGGGGGGCGGGGGGTTCCCCATGCCCAGGGGAGGACGTCTCGGGCGCTGGGCAGATACAGCCAGGACAGGGCGCCGATCTATCCCTGGGCACACACTCACTCACTCACACACACACACACTCACTCTATATGGGGCAATTTGGAGAATTCACCTGACCTTGATCCATGTTTTTGGACTGTGGGAGCAATCCGGAGAACCCGCAGGAAACCCACGCGGACACGGGGAGAACATGGAAACTTCACCCAGATTGGGATTCGAACCGGGAATCCCTAGCGCTGAGAGGAGAACGTGCTAACCACTAAGCCACCGTGCCGCCCTTGTCAGGTGTCCATTGTCTTCTGGTTCCCCATCCAGATCCAGGACCATCCATCCTCATCACATTATCTTTTTCACCTGCTTCCATACTCAATCCGGAGAACCGGAGGAAACCCACGCGGACACGGGGAGAACATGGATTCATTGGGGAACCGGGAATCGCGGAGAGGAGAACGTTAACCCCATGCCCCCTTGTCATCCATCCAATCCATTATCTTCTGGGGTTGAATCCTGGGGAGAAACGTTTCGGGCGCTGGGCAGATACACCCAGGACAGGCCGCCGATCTATCGCCTGGCACACACTCACTCACAGACACACTCTATATGGGGCAATTTGGAGAACTCAATTGACTTGATCCATGTTTTTTGGACTGTGGGAGGAAACCGGAGAACCCGGAGGAAACCCACGCGGACACGGGGAGAACATGGAAACGTCACCCAGATTGGGTTTCGAACCGGGAATCCCTAGCGCTGAGTGGAGAACGTGCTAACCACTAAGCCGCCGTGCTGCCCTTGTCAGGTGTCCATCCATCCATCCATCCATTATCTTCTGCTTTATCTTATATTTGGGGGGGGGGGGGGGGAGTTGCCCATGCCCATCCCATCCAAGGGAGAACGTTTCGGGCGCTGGACAGATACTGTACACCCAGGACAGCCCGCTGATCTATCGCCTGGCACACACTCACTCACAGACACACTCTATATGGGGCAATTTGGAGAATTCACCTGACCTTGATCCATGTTTTTGGACTGTGGGAGCAATCCGGAGAACCCGGAGGAAACCCACGCAGACACGGGGAGAACATGGAAACTTCACCCAGCGCTGAGAGGAGAACGTGCTAACCACTAAGCCACCATGCCGCCCTTGTCAGGTGTCATTTGGATTTAATTGTGCACCCGTAGCTAATTAGCCTGTTAGATGACTAGGTCGATCCGTTAAGGAGCTGCAACCAGACAGACTTGATTGAACAGTGTTTCAGATCCAGTGAAGGCTGGGGTTTATCTCTTATCTCAAATTCACTATGTTCTCAGTTGGTGTAAACACCAGCCCCTGCCACTTGCTAACTAAAGTGCACCATGCTTGTTTTCTACATCAGTGTTTATGCTTCACTATCTGGCAGCAGGTCACAGCAGTACCGAGGTCGTTCTGTTTACTTACTTATATGGCAGGTGGATTGAAGTTTAAACCACTTAAAATAGCCAGAAAGTTTGTGGTGTTGGTAATTTATGTGAGTTAAACACTCATTTCAAGCTGCACAGTTGTTAAACATTGGCGTATTGAGTTTATTCAGTGTCCATATTACTATATGCAAGTTCATGTTTCATAGTTTTGCAGATTATTTTCTGTTCTTAGTTAAGAACGAGTGACTGTTTATGTTGAGTCCATATTATACAAATGCAATAATTGTTAAGTGTTTTTTACTTTAAAGAACAGCAGACATTCTCAAATAGTCACACCGAAGTGTTGTGTGTTTGGCAATAAAAGGTCAGAAGTCTTTTGAAAGCAAAAAAATAAATAAACTGATGGGTTGTGTCTGGGTTAAACAGTTATTATAGTGCTCAGTTTGAATTGGACTGTCAAGTTATCTGAGCAGAAGTCATTGTCGAGTTGAGAAGCTAAATAAAATCACAGTTCCTTATCAGTTTGAACATTTTCAGTTAACTGTGGCTGGCAGGATTCTCATCATAACCAGGTAGATGGTTTTAAGATACAAATGAATGAAAGTTTTTGTTTGAATTATAAACTGATGTACCTATACATGAATCACAAATGTTGTTTGAAATTAATTTACTTATGGTCACGTCTTTAAAAATGGATTAATTGCAGATCATTTTTGAGGATTTAAAACAATAAAAACTTAACTGAAACTGTGCAGTGGTCATCAATAACAACTATAATATCTTCAAAAATATGTTGTTTGCACAGACAATAAAATACAGGGCAACTGCTGAATGTGTGAATTAAGATTTATGCAGCCTTAAAGTGGTCCTAATATTTAATATTCTATGTGTCATCACATAATAAGTGCCTGTAGATTACATTAAATTTATTTGGTATTCACATCATGCAGACTGTGTAACATTAAAGTGCTTATAGTGGAGAGAATAAAGGGGTATACTCAGTGTTTACGAGTAAGTTAGATTGTATAATTGTAGTGCTCTTTTTAAACAATATAGATTTTTACTTATTTGGGTTGTTCATAAGTTTGTCCTCCTTACCTATTTAAAAAAATGAATTGATTTAATTTACCATTAAAATTGTCATTCATTTTTACTTTTTTTTTCCCCCCCAAAAAACTTTATTTAGACGCTAACCACAGGGCTTATAATTATGAAAATATTTTCCCCCTGTAATTCTTAAGGTGGCTGTAAGCAAAGTTAACTGTTATTATATACACATTTGTATTCTATTTAAACACTATTACATAAAAAAAGTTAATCTTAAACTGCATTACTTTATATATAAATAGTGAAATATTAAGATTGTCAAGCTCCTAAAAAATTGGATCATAAATTGACACACTTTAGTATCCTGTTATGAGCAGAAAGGCACTAAAGCTTAATACACTTTGATTATTACCAGGTTTCTATTAACATGGACCATTACCGATTAAACTGAACAGATATGTGGCTTAGTTTTGGGGTTTTTGTAAGCAGGTTAGCTTGCAAATCCATTGCTTTTTTTAATATTAAAGTGCTTACAATGACCAGTCAGCAAGCAGAGTGCTATCCACATTTTGGCTAGTAGTGAATGACTGACTTATTTTGCAGACACATTAAACTGCCTTTGCATGAGAGAGTTTTGCATGTTTTTTGCCTTTTTAGTCTATTTTTTGAAAACTGAATAATGAACTCAACTCATTGCTGAGACAATCCAATCAGCCAGTTTATTGTAGTTATTAGTATATTGTTTTTAAATGCATATACAAAAATGAATTTGAAGAAACAAGTGTTGTATGTGGTCCGTGATGTCAGATATTGTCAGCTGTACTCTTAGTCCTTTTTATTTGCAGAGTCTTTTGAGGATCCTTGATTACACTTGATGGTTAGTGTGCATTTGCATGATAGGTTCACAAGTGGCCAGTTTTAATTACAGGTGTGAAAATAAATTGAGAGCCACTCATTTAAAACATGTTTGGTCTAGACAAAATTTGGCATGTTTATAGCAGGGTGAAGAAAAGTGTGTGTTTGTCCGTATTGAATCATCAGATACTCCGATGTCCTCTGCCCTCACTTGCATGTGTAGTTATTTGTGCACTAACGACGCTATACTTTTAAAATTCTTTATTTCATAATGATCTCTATTCTCTACATTCTTAATATAATGATACCATGCTGCGACCTAGATAATGCTTTATGCATGGACTTTAATAATAACAGCCTATGCTTTTGCACCAATTAAACTTGAGTATTAATCTTACAGACTGTACTGCATTCCACAGACTTCTTATAAGCTCATATTGTATGCTGAACTTATTTCACAGATGTATTAGGCATACATACAGTTGAGGTACATATATGTAAATTGGAATCAACGTTTCTTGTCTTAGGCTATTTGGAATAAATACTATATATTAAGTACTATATATAAATACGATAACACTGACATAGCTGAGGTGGGTTTGTCGGCATCCTTTTTTGCACACACTTTTTTAGTTCTCATGAGATGTTGCTTTAATATCTCATTTTTGCTTTCTCTAAATGCTGTGCTTTTTATAAAATGCCCTCTTGCCTGCCCCTCACACTACATGCATCTTGTGTGCGTTACTCTTAGAATAGTGCAAGACTAGATCAGAGTTTCGATTCAGAAATTATGTTTTTTTTTTTTTCCTTATGTGTAGTACAAGCTGGAAGCTGGTTGATTCATGTGTTTGTTAAAGTTAATTAAAGTTTAAAGTGATCGATTTTGCCTACTTTGCTTAAACCCAATGGAATTTGTCTTCCG
The DNA here is from genome assembly GCA_019802505.1 of Corydoras sp. C115. Lineage (NCBI taxonomy): Eukaryota > Metazoa > Chordata > Actinopteri > Siluriformes > Callichthyidae > Corydoras > Corydoras sp. C115. Next base: position 9,111,079 of record JAFMOC010000006.1, on the reverse strand, counting down.
CATTTAACTCATCAGTGCAGTGAAACAAACACATGTGCAGTGAAACAAACACATGTGCAGTGAAACAAACACAAAACAAACAGGACACACTGGTGAAGTGAATACATGTGCTCGGAGTGGTTGGCAGCCCTGTATATGGTGCCCGAGAAGCAATTGCGGTTAGGTGTCTTGCCCAATGGCACTTCAGCCATAGTAATAGGTGGTACTGGGAATCGAACCGGGGAACTTCAGGTCAAAAGGCTGGATCCGTAACCTCGGCATATGTTTTATGCATTGTTTGTACCTGTGGATTAGGTGAATATTTATTTAAATTGTGTCAACCCAATATGTGTAAAACTATAATGTCAAAAATAGACGTATGGACTGGTTCAGATAGCACTTCAAATGAAGACATTTCTGCTGCTCTTTAAAACCAATGCATTAGTTCATTATTAAATATCATGTTTATCTTTTCACAAAGTGGTAAAATCAGTGATCTGAACACAATTGGTTATACAGGAAGCATGCCAGGTATGAAATTAAAGACATGGCACTTGTCCACATTAACACATCACTTTTTGTAGGGGTCATATGAAATAAATGGTGACTCAGTGTTTACGACACTCCGCTTTATACAAGATGATGGTTTTGGGCTTAATTATCAGTGTCCTTTCTCTTTAGGATTTGGATGTGCTCCCTGAGTCTGCGTTGTTTTTTTCTGAAAGCTTCAGGTTTCTCCCACAGTCTAAAAACAGGGTAGTAGGTGAGTCAGCCAAACCAGTCTGACCCTTGCGAATGTTTGTATGAATGTCTGTCTGTATTGCTGCCCTTTTTGCTTTTTGACCAGCACCTCTCGTGACATTGAAACTGGCTTTGAAACTAAATGCAATAAATAACCTCTCTTTTTCATAAAATGCTAAGATAAAGAATGATCATATAAAATGACAGAATGTAACCAAATGGATCCATTGCAGTGCACATCATGTGTCAAGTTTCAAACAATTGGGTTACTGCACAAAGCCAAACAGCACGCCCATCACTGCAATTGCATCACTTTGGGTGTGCATAAATAAAATTTTGGATATCCAAAAGATTACTAATACTGATGTGGAAAAGTCCCGTTATGTTCTCGTCCAACAGTGTCTTAAATTAGTTATTAGGTAGTATGATATTACTATCCTGGGTGGTGAATTAGGTGTAATGAAATAAAAAAATGCTTATATTGGCTCCCAATCTAATACTGTACATTGGTTTGGCACATCCCCAATTCCCCTGTATCCCTATTGTATTACTTTGAGCAACATTATAAAGTGTAGATTTTTTTTCTCAGTGATCTATAGATATTATAAGGCGTATTGATTATTAGACAGTCTTACAGTAGTACATTAAGAAATCCATTTCACAGGACAATAAAAGCTATTAGCAGTTTACCGTCCGTTAGATTGATTTTTAGCCATTACATGGGTCGCTTTGTGTCAAGACACTTTTACATTTTTTAGAAAATATCTTTTTTGTTTTGACTTATGTAGATTACTTCTTTGTTACTTGTTAACATATGGACAGCTTTCATCAGGATCTAGATTTGTACTTTGGTTGCTTCATAATGCCCCATACTGATGCAGGAAGAGGTAGGTAGCTTATGATGCCATCATTTCATTTCTTTGCTACTTCCACAACAATATCTTACTCACAGGGTTCTATTAAGGCAGTGAACTAATATATACTGGACTAATAAACAAAAGGTTAATTATTCAATTCCCCGAATTATATACTGCCTTGTTGTGTTCATGAACAAGGCCTTTAAGCCTTAAGTACTGGTTGTGTAATTTGTTTTTTGTAAGTCTGTCCAAAGAGAGAAACCTGTGCTAGAAAAGTAAATGCAATGCTTCAGTTTAGGGATGCAATACTATGAAAAATGTTCTGAAAAAAAAAACATTATAAAATAAAACATTTGCACAAATTTTGAGCATGTTTTTTCATAATTTTTTTTTCACTTTTTATCATTCTATATATTAAATAGCAAAAGCTTTTTTTGGCTTTTTTTTTTAAAGGAAAAACTATTTCTAAATTCCAATTTAAAAATATTTCGGACACTGACCATTTTCCATCACCGTCTCAGTAGCTGTATCTCAGTAGATATATAATATATTACAGTAAAATGAAAAAAATATATATTTCATTTGCTTCTTGAGTAAACCATAAGGTCTGAAAGAATTTAACACCTCTTTATGAATCCGCATGGCCGACATGTTTGCTGTATTTACAAAGAAGGTTTCTTCAAGCGTTGTGTTCCTTTAGGTAGGGTTTAGCACACACACACACACACACACACACACTGAGAGAAAGCTTAAAAGTCAAAATGTGTAAACATTGTAAAGTTGCTGTCTGCACCACTGTCTTATTTGTTGAACACAATTTTATATTACAATATATTACAAAAACTACTACTAAAAGAACTACAAGCCAAGTAACAGATAACAGACTGGACCAAACTATTATTATAAGTTGCCATATAGGACACACATGACTAATACAAAACTTTATTTTGCAAAACAAAAAAACCCTGCCACACTGACCATCAAACAACTCCTAACAGAATACCATCAACCAATACCACAAGACAAGCCTTCTTTAAAGACATTAAATCCAAAGATTAGTCCAAAATACAGATCAAATAACCATCCATCACAAAACAAACATCATCTATAACAACATGTGAAACAATTTGGAAGAAAAACCCGAGCAAACAGACAGACTCTTTTTTTTTTTGGAGCAGCGATTAGCTTCAGTGCTTACCACTGAATAAATGCTGATAATGTTCTAAGTGCTCTGGTGACTAACTATATCCATGTTTAACCAGAAAGATTACCAGCACACATGGTTACTAATTTTATGTTAGTTGTTTCATCTGGTGCTTTTTGTGATAGCTTGTGTTGTTCCCTCCTTTGTAGGTCACTTTGGATAAATTCTTTTCACAATAATTAACTGGATGCACAGATTCTAAAATAACAACGGTCTTTTATGTTTTTGTCTTTGAATTTGATGCTCTAATTAGATCAGTACCACATTTTGTTATTAATAATTAACAGTTAACATTCATTCCTCTATTAGGGTCGCGGTGGGGTTCCCCATGCCCATCCAGGGGAGAACGTCTCGGGCGCTGGGCAGATACACCCAGGACAGGGCGCCAATCCATCGCTGGGCACACACTCACTCACACAGACACACTCTATATGGGGCAATTTTGAGAATTCAGTTGACTTTATCCATGTTTTTGGACTGTGGGAGGAAACCGGAGAACCCGGAGGAAACCCACGCAGACACGGGGAGAACATGGAAACTCAACCCAGATGGGGAATTGAACCGGGAATCCCTAGCGCTGAGAGGCGAACGTGCTAACCACTAAGCCACCGTGCCGCCCAACAGTTAACATAGTCTTCATAATTAGCATTGAAAGTCAGTTTTGTTTAATGGTGATGGGTAGGCAGGTATTAAAGGTGAGTGATTTGTGAAGGGGTGCTAATCAGTTAAACTGCAGTTTAAGCTTATTAATAGGGCATTGGATAAAATATTGTTTAGGTAAGCAACAAAAGTTCTTCTCAAATTGTTATCGTTGTATTGTAAGACTCCCAAACAAAAACTGGCAACAACACTGAGTTTAACATTCACTGAACATGCATAGGTCTGAAATCTGTTCAACACAGTGTTATAATAAAACTCAGCCAGCCTAGCCGCTGTGCCATCTGGTTCAAATTTAACTCAATATAAAAATAAAACGGGCAATAACAGATAATAGTGAATAACAGTCTTTTGTTAACATCTGTATTTTTTATTTTTTATTATTTGTAGAATCCAGTATTTGCTTTGAGTCATGTGCTTAGCGTGTTGATGTGTTTTATATCAGCATTGATGATGGGGTCAATGTCAAGAGTGCTCAACAGAGGTCATAGACCAGTTCATGGCAATAGTTTTTCGCCATGTTTTTTCTGACCATATGTGTCGGGTCAGATAAGCCAGGTCTGTTTACCTCTTTCGAGCTGTTACTTATAAATCAATTCTACCTCGCAAAGTGCTGTGCTTTCAAAATGGTAAGGATTTCCTTCTGCTGGCTGCTTCCTGTGCAGATTGGAATTAAGGGTGAGTGATGGCATGTTTGACGGCAGGGCTGACAACCAACCCCTTTCCTTTTTTTATTTTTTTGTTCACCTGTTAGTCATTGTCCTGAATTTTGTGTTCTCTGTTTAATTTATTGGCTAAATTTCATTTCCTGATTTGCACCATATGTTATTTATTTAAATCTTGAATTATTCAACTAAGATGATCCTAATAATGTTCATTCATTCATTCATTATCTCCCGCTTTGTCCTCTATTAGGGTCGCGGTGGGGTTCCCCATGCCCATCCAGGGGAGAACATCTCGGGCGCTGGGCAGATAGACCCAGGACAGGGCGCCAATCCATCGCTGGGCACACACTCACTCTCACAGACACACTCTATATGAGGCAATTTTGAGAACTCAATTGACTTGATCCATGTTTTTGGACTGTGGGAGGAAACCGCAGAACCCGGAGGAAACCCGCGCAGACACGGGGAGAACATGGAAACTCCACCCAGATGGGGATTCGAACCGGGAATCCCTAGTGCTGAGAGGCGAACGTGCTAACCACTAAGCCACCGTGCCGCCCCTAATAATGTTAAATGTCCAAAATTATGAAATGTAATATGGAAGGCTTCAAGGCTTCAGTAAGGTCATTTCAAGCTTAGTTGACTTTGATAAATACTTAAGCACCTGATTAAACACATCCTGTGTTCACCTTTTTCTCCTGCAACATGAGCAGAGGACCTAGTCATCAAGTTTACTACAGGGAATTAAGAATTGTATTGAATAATGCATTGAATAATGCCGTGTCTAGCCTCTAATGCTTGTGTTGATAAATAAGTCAAAGCAAGTTGCTCTCTTAATAATGCTCCTAATGTTGTTGTTGTCATGTCATGTTTGATATTAGGAAACATTGCTATTTTATTTCTATTTTGCTGTACATATTAAACATTTTTCTAAACTTGAAGTTTCTTAATATGAATTAAAATGTAAAATATTACAAAGTTTAGTTAATCATGAAGGCACCAACTTGCTTTGACTGTTATTTATTAACACAAGCATTAGAGACTAGACATGATGTCATATTTAATTGTCTAATTTCTTAGATGTGCCTATAGAAATAATGCTCAAACTCAACCATCCATCCATCTTCCGTTTTATCCTCTACTAGGGTTTCACATGCCCATCCAGGGGAGAAGGTTTCGGGCGCTGGGCAGATACACCAGGACACGGAATCAATCTATCGCTGGGCACACACGCACTCACACGAACACACTCTATATGGGGCAAGTTGGAGAATTCAGTCGACCTTGATCGATGTTTTTGGACTGTGGGAGGAAACCGGAGAACCCAGATGAAACCCACGTGGACACGGGGAGAACATGGAAACTCCACCCAGATTGGGATTCGAACCGGGAATCCCTAACGCTGAGGGGCAAGCGTGCTAACCACTGATCCACCATGCTGCCCCTAAAACCCAACCCTACAAGTGTAACGTGGCAGTTATAATTATTTAAAAGGCTCACTCACTGATTATTGTATAATGCCTGAGACTCATGTGTTGCTGCCAAACTTCACAAACTTTTAACCTTTTCATAGTTTGATGCATTAAAGCAACAAAACAGCAGGATTTGGTAACTTTAGCTTATAGGTAACTTTAATTATATCCATAATTAACCAGAACGATTTGGTTTGGGGGCGGCACGGTGGCTTAGTGTCCCGGTTCGAATCCCAATCTGGGTGGAGTTTCCATGTTCTCCCCGTGTCAAGCTTATTTACATGTAGCAAGCTATCTATCATCTTATCTGGTTCCTAACTATATATAGGATGGATGGATGGATGGAACATAAATATAAACGCGACCCTTGTTTTTGCTCCCATTTTTTTTGAGCTGAAATCAAAGATCTAAGACTTTTCACACGTTTCTCTAAATCTGTGTTCATGAGCACTTATTCTTGGGTTAGATAATACTATCAGATAATAGACTACTCGGTTTCTGTTGTTCTGTTTTGATTTTGAATTTTCATGATTCTTTTCAGAATCCGTTCTTTTTCCATGATCATCTAACTTAACCTGGTCTTAAATGTCATTCAGAAATGCATTACATGTGATGATGTGTCCTCACTGTTCCACAATGCATTTTTGATTTCCTGAGCTAGAACAATAGAACATTTTTGTATATGTACATTGTTTTTTTTATTGGATTAAAAACGTCTTATACTGCCATTGCTGCATGTAATACTGTAAAATATACCCAAGGAAAATATACCCTCTTTTCTATTGTACCCAAAGTATTGTATATTATGCTTTTGTTCAGAATCTGCTTGTGTCATTTCTGGAAATGTGGTTTCATTGTTGCCTCTACTGAAGTGATGATTGTTCACTTATATCCTGATAAAATATCTAGAAGCAGATCCTTAAATTTCCATTATATTTGCATTTTTATTTGAATATGTGACGTGGTGAAGCAAATGCACAGCTAACCTTTCTAAATCAAGAATGCATCTCGAAAAGATGTTTGTTTTTAGTTATTTATATGTAACATATCTCATCACAAAAGGCATATCAAATCAAGACCCTCTAGTTTCCTGATGATTGCAGTCTGTTGACCTTCACTTGCAGATTATGGTACAAACATTCTTTTGACTAAAATGTATCAGATTACTAAATAAGAAAAGCGATAAATACAAAACATATATAAGATGTGTTCATTTACTTATTAAGGAAAATAATCTATAATTTGCGTATGTCTGGGCAGCAGTATGCGTATGTCTGGCTCATTTCTCTGTACATAACAGCTTCCATTCTGCAATGTTAGTGAGGTTTCTCCCATGAACCGCCTGCTTTTGGTTGTTCCACAGCATTTGCATTGAATTGATAGCAGGATTTTGGCTTGCCCACTTTAAAATATTAACTCCATTCGTCTTTGTTAGAATGATGTGTTGTCAGTGTTGTCTTACTGCATGACCGACATTTTCTTGAGATGATGCTCAAAGGCAATTGACCTGACATTTTATTTTAGAATGAGCTGGTATTATTAAGAGTTCATTGTTTTATGAATAATGACAATTTGCTGCAAAGTAAAAAAAGTTATAAAATGTTTTTGCATGTGGCAGTACGTTTAAAATGTAAAATTATGTTCATCAATTCATTGATTTTATTTCTGTGAGGACTTTAAATACTGCATTTAAATTTGGCTATAGAAGACTATGCTTACACGTCTATGCTGAAGTGACTCAAATCGGGTTACTTATTTGACTTTGATCTGATTTTGCTCTGCTATGTGAACGTCACTTACAATCTTTTCGAACCAGAGTCATGTGAGCCATTTGTGGTCCTAAAACTCAAGTATATCCCATTTAATTTTTTTCTATACTTGATTGCATAGTGGCGGCACGGTGGCTTAGTGGTTAGCACGTTCGCCTCTCAGCGCTAGGGATTCCCGGTTCGAATCCCCATCTGGGTGGAGTTTCCATGTTCTCCCCGTGTCTGCGTGGGTTTCCTCCGGGTTCTCCGGTTTCCTCCCACAGTCCAAAAACATGGATCAAGTTAATTGAATTCTCAAAAATTGCCCCATATAGAGTGTGTCTGTCTGAGTGAGTGTGTGCCCAGCGATGGATTGGCGCCCTGTCCTGGGTCTATCTGCCCAGCGCCCGAGATGTTCTCCCCTGGATGGGCATGGGGAACCCCACCGCGACCCTAATAGAGGATAAAGCGGGAGATAATGAATGAATGAATGAATGATTGCATAGTGATTTTTTTTTTCTCAGTAACTTGTACTCATGTCTTGGTACATCAAGGTCTTTTATGAACTGATTGTGTTTAGCTTTGTTTGCCGTCCTCCACAGCAAAAATGCACTTTATAAACAAATATACATAGTTTTGTTTGGATTCTGCCTGTCAAAAAAAATTTTGTTTGGTACATCAATTATTTTTACTAAAAAATATTTAGAGAAGTCATGTCACTATATGTTTTTAAAAATAATTACAATGATGACAAAATAAGAGAAGATTAATTGTATGAGAGTAAATGTATCATTATAAATGAAAAAGGTTCTTTTAAACAATCCACCTAAACTTATTGCACATTTGAGATTTTTATTATTTTTATTTGCTTTTAATGGTTTTGTCTCTGATATTGTCTTTCCTTGTTTTGTTGTCATGGTCTGTTGTGACTTTGGCTTTCTAGAATATTTTCTGAGTAACTGCATCATGTCTAGAGTTCTTAGCTGTAGTCATGAACTTTTGTTTTGTAATATACCAGTGATGATGCCCATTGTGGTTTGCTAGGTAGTGTCGCAGTACCGGTTCAGTGGCATTCAGTCTTTACTAGGAGTGCCAGATCTGATGGTCTCTTTATGATGACGCCCTTTGTTACTATGGTACATTATTCTATGGACAGGCAGTGCCCTGGTTATGGTGGGTGTGGTATGGTGTAATTAAGCTGATAACCAGATAACAGTATTTTTTTGGATGACACCCATGATCAAGCTCTGGCTGTGCAATTATTTTTCCAATACTAATCACTTGGAAAAAAAATCTTTATTTTGGATATACAAATTATACCACCATTTCAAGTTGTTTAATCATTGTTATTACATTGACAAACTCTTTGCTAGTTCTGATATACTGACTAGTGATATAAGGAGAGCTTTTAATGTTGCTTCCATACAGACCGAGGATCTCATTGACAGAAATGTGAACTATTTACTATTTATTTAATGTCAAAATGATTTTATTCTCTTTGTTGTGTTTGCTATTATCTGTGATGTAAGCAAAAAGTTCTTCGACAAGGGTAATGTTGCCAACTTTAATTGTGCAGCATTAGTTTTTAATTAAGACTTAGGTATGAACATTTAGATTCAAGACAAGTGCTATAGGAGAGATGTAAACAGCGCTGTTGTTCCTAAGGCAATATGATACATATTGCCTTAGGAACAACAGCGCTGTTTACATCTCTCCTGTCTGTCATGTAGAGCATGATCTCCCACCCATTTTGCAACTATGAGTTCTGTGTAAAAGACAGTGCCTTTTAATACTGTGCTTTGTGGTAATGAAAAAAACAAAACAAAAAACAAGGCATTTATTCCAAATGTACACATTTGATGATTTCCATTGTAATAACAATGTGGATAGTTACAATATTATCAAGGTTTCCAGCCCAAACTGTTTAAATGTTAAGGATTTATATCATCTAATAATTTAAGTTAATCAGAATAATTAATAAAACAAGTTTAGATCCTTGCTGGCAAATTACAAATTTTGGTCATCATAAGTATTGTTCCAAATCAACCAAACTATTTTAATATTTAGGTTTAAAGCTTTTAACGTGCATATCTTTTCAGTACTTTGATGCTCTGCCAGCAGTAAACAATAGTTCTACTGGTTGTCTGGACATGCAAATGGTTTAAACATGTAATATTCAGTTAATAAATGATACTTAGTGCAGCAGGTCCAAAATAGCCTGTGTCGTTCTGCTAGCCGTTATTGCTTCAATCTTACAAATGATTTCCAAATAATTTTTTACATCAGTGTATGTTCTGTTCTTCAGTGTAGGTACTGTATGTTAAAGGCAAGTATGTCATCACTTTAGAAAATTAATTAATTAATTCATTCATTATCTTCTGCTTTATCCTGGAGGAACCCAGAGGAAACCCACATGGACAGGAATCTCCACCCAGATGGGGATTCGAACCGGGAATCCCTAGTGCTGAGAGGCGAACGTGCTAACCACTAAGCCACCGTGCCGCCCCTATAGAAAATTAGGTTTTAAAATACATTATGACAGACTTGGCATAAATAGGATTAAATTTATTTAAAATGATATTTTCCTAGTAAATTAAAGTGTATAATATCTCTCATGCCATTAAAACAGTTTTAAAAAATAAACCTGTGGGCGCTCATTACCAAATTTATTAAATTATTTATTTTTTGTCACCTGATTATTTGGAAGGTGAATAATTACAGCAGTAAGTTTTGTGACATGCACCCTCCCGCTGATCATTCAGATTCTGGTAATGTTCCTGGCTTATCTGTCCCGAACACAAATTAAGCAATTCGCAGCTCTGACGCTGTAGTCCAGTTCTTATTCAGAAGCTTTTATGCTATCACATAAGCTCACTTGCAAGAAATTGGTGAGCTGTCAAAAAACGAAAATAAAAAGCGGGAAAATGTGTGTTTTAAAAAGCAATTTCAAAACAACTCCCTGATCAGGTCCCACATTTTTAAAAAGTAAAACAAGGTTTGAGCAGTGCTGCATGTTAATGTTTTTTAAACAATTTCTGGAATTGTGCATTAGGAAATTTGCAAGTTGTAACCAAGGAAACCAAGTCATTTGGTTTAGTATAGAATGTTTTCGATGGAGTTCAGATAGGAGAAAAAAATGGAAGAGATATTGATTCCCCCCCCCCCTTAATGCAGGAAATGGTTGCCACCTATTCCACTCTTTCCTCCCTTGTTCACATTTTTTATATTTAGTATCTTGATGAGGATGTGTCTGTTAGACTGTATGTTTCATCATTTCATGAATCAGCATATTTTTTTATGAAAACACAATGAGTGCTGAGAGCCAGATAACCTGGCAGATACTCCACCCATGCTATGATGTGCTGTGCCTCAGGGTTTCTATATGTGTGGCTCCGAAACTGGTTTTTGCCTGTAACCTTTTTTACATTTATTGACTTCTTGAAATAACAAAACATCTGATAATGAAATAATATTAAACATATTTAAAAACATTCAAAAACAGTGCACATCAGCTGAAATGTATCTAAATGTCAAAAGGATTCTGAAGATGTTTTGTCAAATAATATGAAATCTAGATGGCACGGTGGCTTAGTGGTTAGCACGTTCGCCTCTCAGCGCTAGGGATTCCCGTTTCGAATCCCCATCTGGGTGGAGTTTCCATGTTCTCCCCGTGTCTGCGTGGGTTTCCTCCGGGTTCTCCGGTTTCCTCCCACAGTCCAAAAACATGGATCAAGTCAATTGAATTCTCAAAATTGCCCCATATAGAGTGTGTCTGTGTGAGTGAGTGTGTGCCCAGCGATGGATTGGCGCCCTGTCCTGGGTCTATCTGCCCGGCGCCTGAGATGTTTTCCCCTCAATGGGCATGGGGAACCCCACCGCGACCCTAATAGGGGATAAAGCGGGAGATAATGAATGAATATGAAATCTACTAATAGGAAAAAAATTAACATGTAAATGGTTCAAAAAGTCAGCTATAATGGGTTCTAGTATCTGACAGCGTGTTAATTCTGTTTATATAGTGTGATCGTGACATCTGACAGTAAAGCCACTTCTGATTTAGCAGTATGTATTAAAAGGAAAAGGGGATGATGACTTGATCAGGGTCATTATCACATATAGTCTTTCATTACTTGATGCAAAACAAATGTAGGTATTTCATTACCCGTGCAGCAGTTGGCACTTTCTCACAGCAAGGTCTTTTCTTTGTAAAGTCTGCATGTCCTCCCTGTACCTCAGTGGGTTTATACTGGTACTTTTCTTTTAGTCAGTGTGTGAATTGAACCACTGAATATCTGTGCTAAAATGTAAGAAGTCAGTTGAGTATGTTAAGCAGCAAACAGAGGGTAATATGACTAGTTGACCTTGTATTACTCTGAAATAATTGGCTATTATACACGTTCACTATCACGTTCATAATGACTGCATTTTTCTTCTTTTTTGGCATTAATATAACAAATCGAAGATGGGAACTGTCGAATTGCCTGCAGATGTTGTAATATTTACTTTATTTCAGATACTCTGTCTTTCTCCCTCTTTACCTCTTCTCTTCTTTCCATGCTTTCCTGGTTTGTATGTTTTCTGTGTTTTGTATTAATGTTTTGTAGTGCCTGTTATTTTAACCTGAAGCATTGCTTTTCAAATACTATTTCTAAATAAATTATTTTTAGACCTGATTCGGACCTGCATTGTTGCAAACATTAAATCTGTTCTTTCATATTATCTGCACTCTTTGCTTATTCCCAGAACAACTAGAAATCAGGCCAGAGCCACTGCTTCAGTTGTCAAACCCCGGAGATGTCAGTGGATGCTCATTAGAATCTCAGCAGTTTAGTGTTTTTTACACTTCGTTCTACTGACTTGAGGTTTTATAGATTATAAGCTGCTAGGTTTGTTTCTTGCAAACAGTGAAAACATTAATTTCCCTGTAATTGTTCATGCTTTATTTTACTTGATGTTCATTTAAAATAACAATCCACCAAAGTCACACCACATAGGCTCTTAAAGGGAACGTCAAGTGATGCACTGATTGGTTTATTGCATGTGACGCCCAAAACACACACATGAAATGAAACATGTCCTAACTATAGCAGACACATTGACACCCAAATTCAAGCTGCGGAGTACATGGTGGTCAGCTTGCTAAAGATTGCTAAAATAAAGCCTCTTGAGCCGCTTCTTGGTGGGTGTAGAGAATATAAACCCTGAAATGGAAGTATGTCAAATTTCTTGGTAATCGAAGAAACACAAAGAAGTGTGGATTTGTATACAGGACATATATAGGTGGCACGGTGGCTTAGTGGTTAGCACGTTCGCCTCTCAGCGCTAGGGATTCCCGATTCGAATCCCCATCTGGGTGGAGTTTCCATGTTCTCCCCGTGTCTGCGTGGGTTTCCTCCGGTTTCTCTGGTTTCCTCCCACAGTCCGAAAACATGGATCAAGTCAATTGAGTTCTCCAAATTGCCCCATATAGAGTGTGTCTGTGTGTGTGAGTGTGTGCCCAGCGATAGATTGGCACCCTGTCCTGGGTTTATCTGCCCAGCACCCGAAACGTTCTCCCCTGGATGGGCATGGGGAACTCCCCCGCGACCCTAACATAGGATAAAGCGGAAGAGAATGAATGAATATATATATATATATATATATATATATATATGTATATATATATATATATATATATATATATATAAAAAGAAATATATATAAAGAAATAATTAAATAAATTTCATCTTAATATCACTTGGCATTTACTCACAATCTACTACATTTGCTTTTTTGTAAATTTGTAACATGTTGTTAGATTGATGATGGTTGTGTTAAACCCTGTAACTTTTAAAGTAACCATAATTGTTTTTTTTCTGTTTTGCAGATAATACAGACAGGAATGAACTGAAGACTTTTTTCGAGACCAATTGCTCACAGATTTATTTTATCTTCTATGAAAATTTCATTACACTGGAAAGTAATTTAAAGCAAAAAGGTAAGTTGTGGTTTAATATTCTTTAAAATATCGAAGTAAACTCTTCATGTTGTTCTTTCCCTGTGAGAGTGGAGAAATTAAACTAAACACTCAGTGAATTGGGAATGTAAATACAGTGGACGTAGCAGTTGTGTTATTCTTTTGTACATTTTACAAGTAAAGTCACTTTTTGTATTCCAGTTCTGAAGTCAGTATACAGTAAGAGTAAAACGTTTGCACACACCTGCTTTTTGCTTTACTTATTGTCCATGTTCTCAGTTCCACTTACTGTAAAGATGGATTTTGTAGTTATAGAATTACAGACAGTACGTACTGTGTTAGTCCCTTTACTCTGTTCTAATGGTCAGGACCCCAATAGTAGCACCACAGAGCAGGTATTAATTTGTTGGTACATTAGTCCTATCCCAGCAGTGTCACTGAGGTGTTTAAATGAAACTACAGCAGCTCTGCTGCATTAACCCCCCCCCCACCTCATCTTTGTCATTGCAGAACTTACTATAAACAATCCACCACCCAAATCATACCTGTTCTGTGATGCTCCTGGCCAATAGAAAACAGAGAACCAACAGGGGAATAACAAAAAACAAACAGATGTACTACAGCCTGTACTTTTAAAACTACAAACTCCATTTCTTTGGTTAGTGGAGAAAATAGACCATGGAGCAAGAAGGAGGTGTGTCCAAACTTTTGTTTGGTATTGTATGTAATGAATTAACAATTGGACTGATCAAAGAAATGAAATCAGCTAACAGCTCAAGTTCTTGGTCACATCTTGCAGTCATAAAGCACAACAAGCAAAAGACCAAACAGCAGAACATAAATCCATCTGTCAGACTGCTGACATTTTCTTTTGTGTTGTGGTTGCTCAATATGGAATAATTATTTTGTGTTGTAGTAGTTGAATGAAATGGAATTTTTGCTACCCTTTGTATAGCTTTTTAGCTTCATGATTGCAGAGCATTGGTCACTGTTGTATTAGTTTTCCATTTTTATTGAAACATTATAGCAGAACATCAGCTTGTTGCTAAAAAAAAAAAAAAAAGACTAAACGAAAAATCTGTGGTATTAGGTCATGTTAATGGAGCAAAATCATTGCGCCTCATTGCTTCAGTCACGTTTTTGGGCATTATAAATAGTGCCATACACAAAAACTTATACATGTTGTACAGTTAATGTCTGCTTATTGAAAATGACACTTACCCAGCATTTAAGTGTCTAAAGCTTGACAGCCATGGTAAACACTGTGATGATACACTAATGAATTATTAAACCTGGTGCTTTCTGGTTTGCACTAACACAGTTATGACATTTTGCTTTGCCTGCCTGGCGTGAGGCCATATGCTCACTTGTTTGAAGCTTATAACCCTTTTGTTTCAGTTGATGATTCAGTCTTTTTGGAGGTCAGATCAGTTTACCCTGCGGTTCACTGTGAGGTATTTTATATTTAATACAGATGCTGAGACCTAATTACATCTCTTCTGTTTGTTCTTTTATTTAAACTGGAAAAAAAATTGTTCTAACAGTCCTCCCGAGCACTGAAAAAAATACATTTAGGCTTGTGGGTGAGCGTGATGTTTTTGGTTTATTTGTGGTGAATGCCTAAGCCACAGTAATGACATGGTTTTCTAGGTTTAAGGTCTAAATTTGTTATGTTATGGTTCTGATTGTTGGCAGGAAGGCTTTCAATTTAACCTGAATTGAAGTGAATTAGTGTGTCTATTTGTTCTATTTGTTAATTTTTTATTTTGCTAATATTTATGTCCCACAACAATATCTACGGAACCAGAAAAAGCTTTGCAGACACACTAATTTTTGATTCACTTATTGTCCATTGTATCAGTTTCACTTACCGTAAAGATTGCAGGTTTTTTTAATTTGACAATTACAGACTATAGTCCATCTATTTGTGGACTACATTACATACTGTTTTAGTCCCCTTTATATGAGGACCCCAATAGTACCACCACAGGGCATGTATTATTTGGTTGGTGCATCATTGCTATCCCAGCAGTGTCGCTGAGATGTTTAAATATATCTACAGCAGCACTGCTGCACTGAAACCCCCTTACCACATCAGTGTCACTGCAGAACTGACAATAAACAATACACCACCTAAATTATACCTGTTCTGTGATGGTCCTGACCAATGGAGAACAGAGAAACATCAGGGGACTCACAAAAAAAGGAATACAGGTGGACTACAGTCTGTAATTGGAAAAACTACAAGTCTATCTACATGGTAAGTGGAGAAAATTGACAAATGCAGCAAGAAGGTGTGTCCAAACTTTTTACTGGTACTGTATTTTTGCATAAGTCACAACAAATATGTTTACATGCTTAATAGGTAGAACACAAGCTGTTTGATAAATTGGAATAGTATTAGATCTAGTGTCCCATGTTGCGCAGATGTTTAAAAAAATTAAAAAAGTGAAATAGTTTATTTGGCTTCTGATCTGATTCTTGTGGCTTAAAAAACAGCAATGCAGACTTTAAATGTGATATTTGTCATGATTTACTGATTCTGTAGTTATCTTCATTTTTAGGGTGTTTTATAGGTAAGATAACATCACTAGTAATATCCTCTGATGGTTGAAATAGTCAAAAGCTCATATAGCAGGATACAAGGTTAATGACTAGTTGGTATTTTGCCTTTCATTGTTAGCCTGTATTGTAGTTTAGGCTATTGTCGAAGGTGCATAGGTTTATTTTTACTTGTCTGGAACCCTTTCAGGCCAGTCAAACAGGTTGCAGATGAAATAAAGTCAAGCAAAAATGACTGCAGCAGCTTTGTTTAAGCCAAAAAACTAGCACATTCAACAAAGCTGAGTGAATTAGGCATGTCATTAAAGTTCTCTGTTTGTGCTTGCAGCTTTAGTTGCTATATGTTGACTTTTCCTATGCAAGTTCTTTAAAGGTGGACTGGAATTTGTTATATTGCTGATATTTATGACTAGAACAATATCTAGGTCAGTACCAGACCGACATTTGGACACGCCTCCTTTTTGCTACAATTATTGTCCATGTTCTCAGTTCTATTTACCATAAAGATGGACTTTGTAGTTCTACAATTACAGACAGTAGTCCATCTCTTTGTGACCTACTGCACATACTGTGTACATCCCCTTTACTGTTTTCTAATAGTCAGGACCCCACTATTTCTTAATTATTATTATACACTGCTATTACCAGCAGTGCCATTGGGATGTTTAAATGAAACTACAGCAGCACTGCACTCCTGAAATTTTAGTTTCAGCTGAGCCAAGTTTGATTGGATTATTTCCACTATGTTATTCCATATTACTACTAATAAAGCTATAAAGGCAGGTGAATAAATCATGGAAAAGAGCTGGTATTAGGCCCAACGTGTAGCAGAGTACCAGTAAACTTCACACTGAGATGCAAATGAGGACGAATGAAATCGGCGTTATTCACAGACTGTTTAAAAATTACATTTAAATATACAGCTATTGGCTGGTGTATTTGCCGAAAGTCCCACTCCTGTTGCTCTATTTATCTCTCTCCCCACGGCATGTGATGTTACTTCTTATAAAGGCTGCTCATCAGGCAGAGTTGTGTTAGGTGCGTTATTGACTTGTTTATCAACAAGTAACAGTGTATCGGCTCAATGCTCATCGGAAAACGAGCATCAGCAAATCGTGTAAATTAATATTTATTTCCGTTAATGGTACAAATGTAAAGCGTTCAGAGGTGTTCATTATTTTCAATAATGTCACGGTTGGACACACGGCTCAGCCAATCAGATTTAAGGACTGGAATTAACTGTTTTATGATAAGAGTTATTTTGGCCTGCATCAGTAAACTAATGGAATATCTTGGTGTTTAGATTTAGAGTAGAAAACAACGTGAGTACAAAACTTTCAAGGCTGTTATGTTGGTGGTAGTTTCAGTTACATGGTCTGCAGATGCTGGCAGTAAAATCTTTAAAGGAATTTACATTGATATTGTGCTGATTTCTATTATATTTTAGACATGCATACTTGAATGACATGTTCTATTGATTTTTGTTCTGCAAATAACCTTTTACGTGGCAGTTTATTGGCACATTTTCAAATTCTTAACTGAAGCAGTTTGGTAGCATGCGTTGACTGACATTCAAGTCTTTGAAGGATGGATGGGAACCCATGCAGGCTCTGGGAGAACGTCTGTGAAGCTAATCCACAAGGCCACCCATTTATGTTAATTTATAAAATTGTTGGTGTCCTTGTTTCTTGAAACATCACTGCTGTAATTTCTTGTAAACAAAAAGTTCTAGTGGTGAAAAAAGTTCTAGTGGTGAACTAACAGCTAATGTCCATTATATTAAACATGCCGGTATTTAAAGGGTTTTTAACAGAGAAAGGGCTTTGTGTATCATTTACATAAACTTAATTATTTATTTAGTATAGAAACACAGTCGAGTTTTAAGGTCAGCATTGCTGTGGGATGTAATACTTGGCAGTAAGTTTAATTGAGCTGAACTTAACATGTTCTGCTTAAAAGTACATTGCCTTGAGCTCCTTTTGTGAAATCATTTCTGAGGTATTGATCTTTTAAAAATCCAATCAAGCTGTTTACAGGACATTTTGGGTAAATATTTGATTTTATGTTTTTAAAAATGCCGTGAACCAGACGAACCAGACATGCTCTACCAACTGCAGTAATAAAACACTGCACTTAATCATTGAATTCGGGTGTTTATTTTGGTCTGGTTGCTACACATAAGATAATATTGTTAGTGTGGACCGTGTATACTTTCAGCTTTATAGATACAGATTGCGGAAGGCCTTTTTCTGTTAGTAAGTAAGGTATGTTCAGACATAATTGTGTGATTATTGTATGGAAGACCATGACTGGCTCACACAGGGTCCTGGCCTCAATGCCATCAAATATTTGTGGGGTAAACTATAATAACATTATAACATAATTGTGAGCTAGACCCAAAATCGGCATCTGAATGATCCCCTGGTTAAAAAGTAGCTAAACAGACACACTCCAACATCTGTTTACAAGAGTGTTTGCTGTTGTGGCTGCAAAGGCACTGGGACTTCTACAATAAGATGTCAAAAATGTGCACATGGGTGTCCTGATAATTTTGTCTGTATACTGTACCAGAATAGTGATAAAAATGTGCAAAACCAATTAAAAAAAATAAGTACCTTTTTGCTTTTAACTCCCATGAAGGCATGACATCTTTGTTATTTTTTCAGGAAACAAATCTCAGAGGGAGGAGCTGGACTCCATCCTATTTATTTTTGAAGTAAGTATTATTTTCCTCATGTCTTTCCTCATGCATTCTGGTTTCTTTTTCCATTTGGCATGATTCTGGAGCTGCTCTCTCTGTTCTAATAATAAAAATGGTAAATGTGCCGATTTTCTTAAAAGTGTAAATATGGTGTGAAAAGATTACAGGAACATTGATTGGATAATGTGGTTTATTTGTCTAATTGTCATCTGCTGATTCAAGCATTTAAGCTTGGTTTGATATCTCTTTTTAGGGAGTTCTAAACATATGCTCTTGTTAAACTTGTTGCTTTTGAACCTTGTTTTATAAAAAGTCAGTTGGAAGGTGTTGTAAATAATGCTTGCACATTCACATTCATTATTAGATGGCGATTTATTAAATAGTGAAACGTTCCATGAAAACATTTTTAAGACTTTTACACCACTGCTGCTACAATAGGATTTAGTTGTAGGTTAGTCCAGTGCATCCCTTTTTTAAGAAAAAGAAAAATTATTCTTTTGTTGAATGTTGACGCATGTGTTTTATTTATAAATCAACTTTAAAGTGAAATAAAGTTTTGACATGAACTGTTTTACTTTGTTTTCCTTTGTTACCTGATGTGCTCATTTCTAGATTTTTTTCTTGTTACATTCATTATATACACACACAGAGGACTAAGTTTATCACTTCTTCAACATCAGTTTGACTCCTTCAACATCAGTGTGCGATGGGAAAACACTGGTCAGGGCTCCGTTTCATCATACAGACATATTGATGCTTAGGCCAGATTAATTTTTCCCTACTCAGCTGATGGTTCTTCTCAGGATCTTCTCCCTGTGACTCAAACCCAGGGCCACTTGCTTTAAAGCACCTGCAGCGTTTATTAATCTAAATAAATCCACAGTTAAAGAAGGCAATTCTGTCAATCTTTAAAACCTATGAGTCACCTGAGGCATAAACACACTTTATTAACTTTGTAAAGCTGCCTCCTCTCAGTTCTCTGTATCAAACTGATCATTCATCAGAGAATCTACAGTTTACGGTATTTATTACTTTACTGTATTCATACTTTTATTTTCTAGCATTCATCAGCTTAACTCTCCCCGAAGCTGCTGCTGGCTTTTCGGGCATCTTGCTTTGACCTTTAATAAAAACCTTGAACTTTCCCTTAAAACTTTCGCTTTAATTCATCACTTTAATTTATTACCATCTGACGTTCTTTTTAGGGAGCAGCCAACTGATGACCTGTTTTTAAACTGTTGAGTCTGATATGCGTAATCTTCTTGAGAATTTGTGCACTTGAATCTTCTACTTCTGTCTGTGTTTTTGTTTAAGCCTGGTTTGGCCTTGTCTTCTTTGGTAGTAGTCAGCACAATTGTTTGAAAGCTTTGGTTTCTAGCCAGTCTGACACATATAACCTTCATTGTATAAAACAACAATGGATTGACATGTTTAATAAAGCTGCTTTGTTTTCTCCATTCCTGATCCTTATTTCAGCACCTTTCTGCTCAGAGATCCTCAGTCTGCTTTACTGAGTCGAGACTGATTTTACTGAACAATATACGCCGTTTGTACACAGTAGCGAATTTGATTAAGAATTGATTCCTACACTATTTCCAGAAACATTGGGATTATAAATTTAAACAAAAAATAGAATGCAGCTGTGGGACCAAATGAGAGCCGGAGACAGGATTTTACTAGCTCAGTAACAGGCTTCATTAACAGACTGGTTTAAACATACATTTAAAATACTACTTCTTGCTGGTCGCACCACTCCTGTAGCATTGGGATTTCTGGCATGAGATGTTCCAGATTATAAAAGCAACACATTTTCATCAGCAGAGCTGCGGCAAGTGGGTTAATTACCTCTAATCAACATCATTTGCTGCTGTTTAAGAACCCATAATGGTATTGTAATGTACTGTAAATAGCCACATGGACTTGGGAGCACTGTGAAATGTTATTGTCCCTTAAACACAGTCCACTGAGATCAAGTATCAGTAAATGTAATCTAAAACTGTAGGGTTGTGTAGCTGTCATTCTAAAGGTTGAGGTTTCAAATCCCAAGCCCACTGAAGTTACCAGTGTGAAGCCTTAGCGGAGCTTCAGGGATGCTGTATCATTGCTGACCTCGTATTCTATCCTCAACCATTAAGATGGGGTACTTGTTGGTCACTTTGGATAAAAGCGTCTGCAAAAAGACCTCATGTACAGTATATACTACCTGTGTTTTGCAAAGAGATCCGCTCTAAGATAGTTGAAAGGTGTTCTGTGCCAAAGTGCAGAGTGTACATTTCAGTCAATTTTATGTCCCAGGGAAAAAAGAAGAACAAAAAACATTCGGTCTGTTATTAATGAAACGTGTAACAACCCCCTTCTGGAATGACAAAGAGATGCATCATTGCTCGCGGCTGTGGTCTAGATCGGGCTGCTGTTAAAAATGTATGGTCCATCCTGAAGGGGATGTTCAGGCAATGACACAACTGAAATCTTACATACAGCAAAAATTGCCTCAGATTTTTGAGTGTGTTGCAGATTTGTTTATATTTAACAAATAATATTGTGGGTGTAGCAGCTCAGTGATTTTAAGTCTGAAGTTTGTGGGTTCAAATCCCAGGTCCACTGATGTCATCAATTGTGGGTCCTTGAGCAGGACCCTTAAACATCATTGCCTCAGGGATGCTGTACCAACCCACTGTTCAGATCCAAACCAAATTAGGATACTTGTAAGTCGCTTTAGATAAAAGCATCTGCTAAATAACCAAATGTAATCTAATGTAAATAAAAAATATTATTTGATAAAAAAGGTTCAGTTTGTACTTTTGTACAGATTATCATCACTCTTTTAGAAATTAAATATTATTTAATTGTGATTTGTTAAGAATAAACCAGTAAACCAACAAAGAATTGTTGTTTTTCTGTTGTGGTGGCTCAATCGTGTTATTGGTCACATGTGATCAGATGTGTTCTTCAGATAAAAGCTGTGATAGCTTTTTAAAGCTATGAATGACAGCCACCTTAAATTGCATTATTCGCTTGCAGCAGCAGAGGGAGCTTTTTAGGCTGCAGGCAACACGCCCATAATATAATTAGGCGGCAGCCAGAGCAGGTTAAAGCCTCAGAGTAACAGCAAACAGGAACATGTTAGCACTTAGCTGCAGTCAGTGGAAGTACTGAATAAACCTTCGAAAAGCGAAGGGTTCCATGTGTTTATAGTGTGTTTTTTGCTTATTTATTATTTTTCAATTGTGACTTAGTGTCATGATTTTAATAGCGTATTATGATTTGTGCCATTATGGTTACACCATTGTAATTTGAGCTACTGAATTTACAAAACCGTTACATTTGGAACCCAGTACTTGATTCTATGGTAACTGCTTTTATGACATGAACATGTTGGCATCATTGAGTTAACCAGCACCTTTTTTTCATATTATAAACATGCAAAGAAGCTTTTTAACAGAGTCTTTAGTGTAAGCTGGTTGTGGAACAGGAGCTCTTGGTGGATCCATGCTGTGTAAAGTGTTTGAGTTAATGTAGCATGACATGCAAGCGATATCCCATTTCCTTCCTCAACCATTTCTGCTTCAAATGTATCAACCTGCACATTCTTCATATCACATTGAAGCAGGGTGCTGTTTGCATAGAAACCTCATCCTTTATCCTGAGCTGTCTGTTTTCGTGTTCTGACCATAGAGTACAGGATTAGGTTAAAAATCCTCAGGGTGGGGTGGTATGTGACCCTGTTTTGTAGAGGATCGTCTCTGATGCGGCTGTCAGAATCAAGGATGAGGACCATTGTTCTCTTCCCCTCCTCCTCTTCTAAGCTCTTTGTGTCTGACACCATTTGTGCTACCATTCTGTCTCTCTCTCTGTGTGTGTTTATGCAATTCTTTATGACGTGAGAGCTAAATAAAATTAAATAAGTTAAACTTTAGATTTATTTAAAGTAATTTATTAATGATTATAACTGTGCCCACATTTTGTCTTTTTTTTGTTTTTATGCTGGATTTGGTCAGTGGTGTCTAGAGTACTGCTACTATAGATCCATTGTGCAATTAATAAACAATAAATACAATTCTTTTTCACACCCCAAATAGTGGCCCCTTCCTGCTTCATGTGCTCTACTTGGATGTAGGACTGCTGACATTAAAGCCTAATGTCCTAGCCAATGAGCTTGAACTTCAGCCAGACAACAGCAAGAGTTCACTAAGAAAAGGAGCAAATGTTTTTTAATATAACAACTTACTTATTCTTCTAGCTGATTATTTTAATTATGGTAATGAAGCATTCTGAAACTTATCCCAGTGCTGAAATGACCAAAAGTGGAGTAACAGTGTGGACAGGTTGTGAATTTTTTTACCTTGCAATATGTAGATGTATTAGAATATTGATGTAAAAAAGACAATTAAATAGATAAAATAGTGTTTTCTGTATATTAACCTATTCATTTTGATGTTTGATATTGATTGATAAATCTACTTTAGGGACCTGATGCTTAGGCATCTTAGAATTAAACTCTTGCATACAAGGTGAAAAATGTTAGTCAGAAGAGTGAGTTTCATTCAGGTATTTAAAGCAGAAAGTAAGCTGTTTCTCCTAAATAAGCAGGTGACTTCAGAGTACATTTGGAACGGAGGTTGTGGTAGCTCAGCGGTTAGGGTGTTGGGCTATTAACGTAAAGGTTGTGGGTTCAAATCCCAGCCATAATGATACCAATGTGGGTTCCGTCATATCCCGTCATTGTTCCAGGGGTATCATGGCCAACCCTATGTTCTGACCATCAAGTTGGGCCATTTGTGCAAGTTGCTTTGGATAGAAGTGTCTGCTAAATGATTAAACATTAATGTCTCATTTATTTTGAGCAAGAATTGGAATTTATTGCTTGGTCAGCCAATATTTTCTTCGTAAACCTAAACAACAAAATAGACGAGCAAGAAGGCGGTGTGTTTAATCTTTTGACTGGAACTGTATATATGTAACTTTGAACAGTTTGGTGGTACTTCTGCAGTAGGTCAGGTAATATTTTCCATAGTACCGTGACATCAGATGTATAAGAACACTCCAGAAGCTATATGAAGGTCTGTGGTTGATGTCTTGTTGTGTGAAAAGGTAGAAAGTTTAAAGTGACTACCATGCTCTTGACTACTATTAGCTTGAACTACTTTCTTTCACATCACGGTGAAGAAATAATGGATGCTTCCTCTCTGCCATGAGCTCTCTAATAGTGCCTTAGTGTTTGGACATAACAGGCTTTCAGTTTGTTTCACTCTGGCAGGTGCTACACACACACACACACACACACACGCGTGCGCGTACACACAGTTGCATGCACACAAACACACACCACACACAAAGAGCCTCTCATAGCTCAAGGAAGCTGAAACAAGACACTTATTTAAATAGCATCTAACTCTTAAAGTAACAAGCGACTAGGGATGCACCAATTCCACTATTTGTCTGACCAAGTCCAAGTACTTACATTTGGGTACTTGCCAATGCTGATTACCAATATAAGTACTTATTACCACTAAAATTACAGATACAATGACTTTAGTACCTTTTTAAAAAGTGAATTATTTTTTAAAAAGTTACTAAAAGTCACTTTCTCCTCACTTTCTGACTGTTACATATACAACACAATTATCACTGAATTGTGTTTTTCTGAACAAACTATAATCTATGACTTGTTTAGTAGATTTCAGTACATACTACTATAGGCAAAAAAAAAACTGAAATGATATTTTTGAATGGTGGTGGCAGATCCAGAGTTTTTTTTTTCAATCAGACCTTTGTAAAAAATTGTTATACAGAATGCATCTGCAGGTACTGGCAATTTTAGTGGACAGATACACCAAGGACAGGGTGCCAATCTATCGCTGGGCCCACTCACTCACACACACAAACACACTCTATATGGGGCAATTTAGAGAATTCAATTGACCTTGATCCATGTTTTTTGACTGTGGGAGAAAACCTGGAGAATCCGGAGGAAATCCACGCGGACACAGGGAGAACATAGAAACCCCACCCAGATTGGGATTGCAACCGGGAATCCCTTGCGCTGAGAAATGCTAACCACTAAGCCACTGTGCCGCCCTCACCTTGTAGATGTAAAGCTTATTTGTGGTTGTACAGTTTTATAGTTGTTTAGTCTTTACCTAATGCTCACAATTGCCTATACTGTGATGGTTAATGACATGTTTGGATGATGGCTTTTTTTCGGTCCAACGGTGAAACAATAAGGTGTTAAAAGTACCAGTGTTACACTCACGAACAGCCCACAACACCAGTGTGAAAGGGCATTAAATAGCTATGTATACAACTGTATATATATATATATAAATGTTCTCTGGCCCACTAACCAACTTGAGTCAGCATGACCTCTGAATTAGGAGCACAGGACATGGTTCTTCCCACGATTTCCCCTTTTAGCACTCTCTGACCTTTCACTCAACTGATCACCCTGCGGTGCTGACCCACAGATTGACTTCATAATGAATTGTAGGCTTCAGAATTCTGCATATTTTGATTTTAAGAAGTTTATTTGTGTGCTTGTTAGTGTGTCTACCTACCTTTACAAGTATTTATAGTGCAAACATCCTGTTCCACTTAAACAGGCAATATAACACAAACATTACAGTTAAAAAAAAAATCTGCTGTGCTAAATTAGGAAATGTATTTTCTGATGATATGGTCAGTTCAACAAATGATGAATAATATATTTATTTATGATAAGAATACAAAAAAACAGAAATACCATGATGTATACCCTTTTCTCAAATTCACAGGTGATTTATGTTTTAGTGATGTATCAGTATTTCCTTTTGTAATACTTTTGAAATATATGAATACAGCAAACTCTTAGATCAGGCTTTAATATAAGTGTTTCTGTATCCTTGAGGTTTGGATTCTGTCCTCTGTGAACCACACGGTTATTGATTTTGTAGTTTACTTTCAATTATTCCGCTGAAAGACTCAACCATATATTGGTTTAAGTGAATGTCAGGTTTTGATGGAATGACAGCTGATGCATGATGGAGTCCATGAGACCATAAATTCCATTAAATTCTCCATTGCATTTGTAAAAAAAAGCATTTAGGGTACGAATAAAATAGTTCTATTTCTGCTATAGGACATCACTAACAATCACCAAATAATAGAATAATATGATGAACTTAAATATTTTAAATATCCATTTTTGTGTTTCCCTGAATACAATAACAGTGAGAATGTATGTCTGTTACATTTTACAAATAATACCAAACGGATATTTTATTTTACATAATTATTATATTTTATTATTTGATTGGTTCATTATTCTCATTTTAGCAGTGGCACTGAGGCGTTTAATTAAACTACACACCATAAGTTACCATTCGAACAAGGACTCTATAAGCAAAGGTCAGTAAGGAGTAAAGAAATCATAAAGTGCTAGATTAACACAACAAGTCATGAGTCAAACCAAATGTGTCCTGCTGACCCATCACCCAAAGCCCACATCCAAAAGTACACAAGAAGGAGGTTGAGGAGGAAGAAGTGAACTGTTATAACTGACCTGGAGTCAACCCAGTTAAATTGAAAGTCTTTGTGGAGAACCGAAATCTGCTCATGGGAAAAATAAGACACTGCAAATATTCAAGAGCTTAAGGAACTGCGAAAGGAAATGTGAAAGCAACCAAAGCTATACATGTGTTTTATTTTTAGATTTTTTAAAGAACTTTAAATTAATATAATTAAAAAGTGTTTGTAATATAAAAATTATAATATATAAAATATATATAAAATAATTTTGAATTAAAGAAAGTAAAGAAGTCTTAAATATCTAGTTGTTGTTCATAATAAATGTAATATACCGTATTTGTATTGCATTGCTTTAGTGATAATTTCTAGTTCACTTTTCAGAAATCTGTTTTGTCTTCACATGCAGGACCGAAGGTCAGTAACTTCTCTAATGAGACCTTTTAAGGACTTTGACCAAACATTTACTTATTAAGCACTTATTTCAGCTATAAAAATGTCCTGTAATGCAGCAGTGCATTTTTCCCCTTAAATGATGAACTGGCTGTTTTGAGGGACCTGATCCTTTTTTTGCTCCGCTGTCATGTGACAGAACTGGAGCTCTAAACGCTTTCAATATGAAGCAATTAGATTTTTAAATTCAGATGTTTAGAAGCAAGAATTGTGTAATGCTGCTGCCCCCTTCTGGATTACATTGGTAGTGGAGATTTGAGCGAGTGTTTTATAGGATTGCCACGTGTGGCAGCTTTCTGGGGCAGTCGTAGGCTGGTGCTGAAGGAACCTTTATTTGATTATTACCACCCCTATATTAGCTTCATCTGTGTGTCTGGTAAAAAGTTTGCAAATGCTATTTCACCCCTCCTGTTATCCGATTAAGCTGAAAGACTTGTTCATAGTCGACACATAAATCAATTAAAACATTCATTCATTCAATCATTATCTCCCGCTTTATCCTCTATTAGGGTCGCGGTGGGGTTCCCCATGCCCATCCAGGGGAGAACGTCTCAGGCGCTGGGCAGATAGACCCAGGACAGGGCGCCAATCCATCACTGGGCACACACACACTCACACAGACACTCTCTATTTGGGGCAATTTTGAGAATTCAATTGACTTGATCCATGTTTTTGGACTGTGGGAGGAAACCGGAGAACCCGGAGGAAACCCACGCAGACACGGGGAGAACATGGAAACTCCACCCAGATGGGGATTCGAACGGGAATCCCTAGCGCTGAGAGGCGAACGTGCTAACCACTAAGCCACCGTGCTGCCCCAATTAAAACATTTGCCAATTAATCAACTAATTAGTGGTAATTCATTTATTTAGTTTTCTATGGATAAATTACCCAATTTCTATTCAAATTTATACTTCACAAGCAGAATTAATTTATTTAGCTTGATATAACTCTGATTTGAGTTTATGTGAAATGTAAATGGTGCCATTTTCTTTTGAATATGATTATAGTCTAAAAGCACACACAGTTAAGATATTCATTTACAGAATGCATCCTGAGTATGGCAGACAAATAATAAAGAAACTTTCCGTTCCATTCTGTCAGTTGTTTATCAATATGAGCCAGCATCATCCCATGCATATGATTTTAAAACAGTACTCAAATAATTTCTACAGTTCTATTTTCTTCTTTTACTTCAGTGACCTTAGATAATAAACTAAGTTAAAGGTCAGCTCAGGGTCTACACCTTTTTTAAGTGTTAAATGATTTAATCTGCAAAAGTGGTGTAAAAATGAATTCACACTCACTGACTGTGGTGTAAAGTAGACTAAAGTACCTGATCATTGTACTTCAGAACTATTATAGTTTAAAGTGTATTCACCCGCCATGGCCGACGTTGTTTTAAAGTGAAACCCGGTAGCTTTTTCTACCATGTAGGTGTTTTGAACAGTCCTTTCCAAAATGTGTGCTGCTTGTTGACTTATTCTTTTTAAGTGTTCTGACCACAGGTCCTAGTCGGTTTGCTGTTTTCTGTTCACTTATTAATTACAGTGTGTAAGTATTTTATTCAGAGACACCTCCACATGCTATAGTGTGTGTAATACACACTATTACCTAAATGTTATTTTAAATCTACAGCTTTGTGTTGTGCTATATATATATATATATATATATATATATATATATATATATATATATATATATATATATATATATATATATATATATATATATATATATATATAAGTAAATGTGATCTATGAAAATATGTAAAACATGCAATCAGATCAGCAGACACATTCTGATTACAACAGTCTTGTTCAACTAATTACACTTCATTAATATTTTTTTTTTAATTAATCAAATTTTAAGTTAATATCCTACTTTGGTTATCATTATCATTTAACAACTTTAGCAGCCTCCTGTACAGAAAAGGTTAATGACATCATCAAACACTTTCCTGCCCGTCACCTCTGTCACATATTTCACGTCCTATTGGTCCGTCCTTTTCTTTTTCATATCTTTAAGAACCGCCCTCAGTAATATTTTCAAGTACAAATTTCAAACTTGTCAGACTGAAGCATTTTTAGTTAATATGTTAATATTTTATTTAAATAGTAATTATGTATTTTTATCCCTTTTTAGTTGTAGTCAAAACATTATAATAGTTGTTTATTCAAAAATACATACATTTAAAGAAGGGTGTATCTATCATTAAAGACTGCATGTGCAATTGTACAACTGTATGGTTAAATATATTTCAATAAAAGAGACTTAGATTACATTCTCATTAATTTGCATATTATTAGTTAGAATTATTGTCCTTTTTTGCATACTGTGAATTAAATTTACAAAAGTGGTCAGTAAATAATCCTGCAGAAGAAGCTTCAGTATAAAATATTATGTTGATTGACAGAAGACAAAACACTTTAAGAATGAATGTAAAGCTGCAATCAGAGAGGTGTTGACTTGCATCTCAACTGGCATGCTTTCTAAACCGTGGGCCTGCATTCAAGAAGAAAAAGTTCAAGTGAAATTCGTGCTTGAAGATGTTTATACTTGTCCTTTTGCCTCTAGAGTGTTTTCTTAGAATAATCTTCTCCCTGGATGCCTAAAAGTTTTGCTTCGTGTATAGTCGCTTAGTTACCAAAATGTTGCGGCCAGCCCAGGCTTTTTGAAATTGAAATGTATTTACATATTGATGCAGTTGCTTGTTTTCTGACTTGCGGCTTCTGAAATCGGGAGCCACTTTGGCAGATGTCACTAAGATGCTGCCTGTACTTGAGGGAAGTAAAAGTTCTGAAAGTACTTTACGGATGAGCTCAGTGCTTCTCTAAATCCCTGCTAGGCGAGGGGTTTCAGAGCTGCTGTATTCTCAGTCATGCACGCCATGTGGCAGAAAAGCCAGCTGCGGATCATGTAAATGTGGAGGCAGGCGAAGCTCAGCCAGCTGTAATGCTCCAGCCTTATGCCTGGAGAGCGGTAGCAGATTAGAGTCAGCTCTGGGAACCGGAAACCACTCTGGGCTCTTTGTATGCTGAACTCGTATCCACTTTCCCAGCAGTCACCACTGCTCCATTGGGGGTCCCTTCCTGATGCATTCCTGAAAAGTCTGTCTTGCAGTGCGGACTCCTAAGGTATGGGCTTTAACCGAACCCCCTTGACGTCTATCACCTCCAATAATGCGTCTCCTACTTAAAGGCAAGGACAGGTGCTAATCCTGAGCTGTCCTCCAAACACACAAGCACACAGAGAGGATCAACACCGAGATGTTCCTATGCGCCGTGGCTCATGTGTCAGCACGTCTTGGATCTGAACAGGCAGTAAATTAGTCTGACGCGCAGAGGATTCAATGCAGACATGCTGATTGACAGCTGTCAGATGTTCGTACTTATTATATGGACTCAGAAGTAGTTGATCCATTTCTACTCGACATGTCTGCTCCAGCATGTACTCTGCTGATGTTTTCTCATAATATTGTCTCAATAAGAATATTGGCATGATGTAGGTGATATTAATTGCTTGGGTGAACTTTAAAACATAAAATATAAATACAAATATAATTTTTTCAACTATTTATTTCTGATGTGCCAACAGTTCACCTGCAGGCGTTAAAAAAAGCAGCATTGATTTTTACAACATTGATGACAGGGTTTGGCTTCCGTCCATATTTTTATTTAATAAGCTGATTGGTTCAGTGTGGCAGCCAATGTAATGTTGCCAAAAATGTTTTTTTTCCAAGCAACTTATGTATGTACAGTCAAGGTTTTGAATATGTTTTAATGATGAGTGTGAAAAAGGCAGAATGCCGACAGCCAGTCGAATGATGAAGTGATGAAAGTAATGGGGCTGCTAATTGATTTATCTCCTTATGAACATTTCAGTAAGGGTCAAATTGAACGTAAAATAAAATAACTCATTGTGACAGGTTGAGATTTTGGTTTATGTTTTTGTATTTGCTGAATGGTATCCTGGTTAATGACAGGCCTTTATTTCAGACTTGCTCTGTCCGTAAAAGGTAGTCTATGAGGTCACTATCGTAAGAAAAAAATCTTAAGGCTTTAGGAGAGATATTGTTTTTCATTCTTTTTTTTTATTATTTATTTTTTGTAAAATATAACCCCAGGGATTAATAAAGTGTTTTGATTCTGATTGTATTCACAAGTATGAGACCTTTATATTTGAATGTATATAACAGTATGGATCATTTAACCTTGTAGTAATTATGTTTGATTTAATTGATAAGGGTTTAAGAAAGTTTTCTTTTAATACAGGTGATTGTGTGTATTATTCTGTAACTCATAATTTGTAAATGTGTTCTCAGGTTGTGGGCAATAATTTTTTTTATAGCGCTGTATATACACACACACGTGCAAACGAGTGACTGACTTGCTGACTGTACCATTTATATTAGTATGGTTATTATCATATTGATATTATTTTAATTTATTTGCTGATTCATGTAAATATTCATTGGTTATTTTAAAGAATTTTGTGGACGTTTTCAACATTCCTTCGTGTACAGATTGTACTTGCACTAAATACATTATCATTAGACAGTACAGTATGCTGTGATCTTTCTCACCTACTGCATTTCGTATACTGTGAAGTGTAATACTAAGCCATTTTCAACACGACCCATGTTTTCATGGAATGCTGCTGTTTCTGTGACATGCTAACACATGGTGTGTAAATCACAGTATTTACATAGTTGAAGGAATCAGCCAAGTTGATGCGTTGCCAGGTGTTAAATATTTGGTACTGAAAGCAAATCCTTTCTTGCTCCACACTGGACAAAATCCAAATAAAACATTTTATATCTTAGAAAACCTGTTCTCTAAAACCTTTGCAGACTCATGTGGATTTGACTTGATGATGCCTTCAGACATCAGTAGTTTATACATAAAGAAGAAGCACACAATCAGAGCATTTCATTGCAGGTTT
Source organism: Corydoras sp. C115 (assembly GCA_019802505.1). Taxonomy (NCBI): domain Eukaryota; kingdom Metazoa; phylum Chordata; class Actinopteri; order Siluriformes; family Callichthyidae; genus Corydoras; species Corydoras sp. C115. The sequence goes on along the minus strand of JAFMOC010000006.1, from coordinate 9,079,640 downwards.
ATAAATGCTTCTGATTGCACATCAGAGGTTTGACTGAGTGATAGATCTTCATGTGGGAGATGGAGGAAAGTAGATTTTTGTTTAAACTCCTCTCAATATGTTTGGCCAGGAGCATTTAAATCTTAATAAGTTGCAATACAAAGGTTTGCTAGATTACCGTGTAAGGTAATTAAAGGTGTGGATTATAGAAAAGATATACAAGTTGGTAATTTTGTTGTCAGGAGGTAACAGTAATCAATTCTGTTTCTTACAGAAAATTCTTCAGCTGCTACCAGAGAAAATCAACAGCAGATGGCAGTTTCACAGTATAGGTAAATGTACAAGGCCTATTCGTGTGTACGTGTGTGTGTGTGTGTGTGTGTGTGTACGTGTGTGTGTACGTGTGTGTGTACGTGTGTGTGTACGTGTGTGTGTGTACATGTGTACATACGTGTGTACATGTGTACATACGTGTGTACATGTGTACGTGTGTATGTGTACGTGTGTGTACATGTGTACATACGTGTGTACATGTGTACATACGTGTGTACATGTGTACATACGTGTGTACATGTGTACGTGTGTGTGTGTGTGTGTGTGTGTGTGTGTGTGTGTGTGTGTGTGTGTGTGCGTGTGTGTGTACGTGTGTGTGTGTACGTGTGTGTGTGTGTACGTGTGTGTGTGTACGTGTGTGTGTGTGTACGTGTGTGTGTGTGTGTGTGTGTGTGTGTGTGTGTGTGTGTGTGTGTGTGTACGTGTGTGTGTACGTGTGTGTGTACGTGTGTGTGTACGTGTGTGTGTACGTGTGTGTACGTGTGTGTGTACGTGTGTGTGTGTACATGTGTACATACGTGTGTACATGTGTACATACGTGTGTGTGTGTGTGTGTGTGTGTGTGTGTGTGTGTGTGTGTGTGTGTGTGTGTGCGTGTGTGTGTACGTGTGTGTGTGCGTGTGTGTGTACGTGTGTGTGTGTGTGTACGTGTGTGTGTGTACGTGTGTGTGTGTACGTGTGTGTGTGTGTACGTGTGTGTGTGTGTACGTGTGTGTGTGTGTACGTGTGTGTGTGTGTACGTGTGTGTGTACGTGTGTGTGTACGTGTGTGTGTGCGTGTGTGTGTGTGTGCGTGTGTGTGTGCGTGTGTGTGTGCGTGTGTGTGTGCGTGTGTGTACGTGCGTGTGTGTGCGTGTGTGTGTGTGTGTGTGTGTGCGTGTGTACGTGTGTGTGTGTGTGTGTGTGTGTGTGTGTGTACGTGCGTGTGTGTGTGTGTGTGTGTGTACGTGCGTGTGTGTGTGTACGTGCGTGTGTGTGTGTGTGTACGTGCGTGTGTGTGTGTGTGTACGTGTGTGTGTGTACGTGTGTGTGTGCGCATATGTACATATGTGCTTTTGTGCACGGGTGTGCATACGTTTATACAGCATGAACAAGAAGGAGGTTTATAAATAGTGTTTTAATCAGTAATTGTGTTTGTGCAGTTTTATGTCTTTAGTGTGTATGCTTAATTCGTATGTCCTTTATCTTTTAGGTTCTATTCTTAAAAAACTTTTGCACACTGGTAATTCTGTCAAGGTAAGCAAGCAATGGTTTATTTCTTTCATTCCATACAATATTTTGATTCCAGACAGTAATGCATTTTGCTGATCTGAAAACTAAAATAATTACTTTGCACTGTCACTATATACTGAACAGTGGTTTGAGTACATGTGCATATGCAATTTTGCTTGCGTTTGTGTAGATTCGCTGTGAGGGCATGCGGTTGTTCCTGCTCTGGCTGCAATCTCTGCAAACTAACTGTGCTGAGGAGCAGCTGCTTATTTTTGCCTGCCTGGTACCCGGGTTCCCTGCTGTCCCCTCATCCAGAGGCCCCTGCACATTAGACACTATCATCTACAGTCCCTTCTTACATCCCCCTGACGGTAAGAGAATACAGATTTGCTTAGAGTAGCTTAGTTTAAAGGAGATTTCTCCCCTGCTGTGTTTGGTGATAATTAAGTTGAGACAAGTGATTTAATACAGCTATCACATTTACATAGTTCTCTATTAGGTTCTTATCACAAATTCAAGACAGCAGAATTCTCGTGCTCACAAATTAATCCCCTATTCTCAACTGTTAAGTGAGTTAAAGTCTGGTTTTGATGGACTTCTTATACATTTTAATGAGACCATGAAAATATACTTTTTATTTCTTGAAATGATCAGCTTTATGTTTTCTTTGTCTGGTTTATTTTAATACTGAAATAGATACTATAAATCATAAAAAAAAATAAAAAAAAACGTTTTTAGACTTTTTTGTGCAGTGGGTAGTGCTGTGGCCTCATGATGAGAACGTAGCAGTGTCAATTTAATTGATAGGGTTCTTATTTCATGAAGTTTAATCGTTCTCTCCGTGTGTATTCGGGTGTATATTGGGGACTTAGATTTCTTTCAACACACTACTTACATGGACACAAATACTGGAACTCATACACCTAACATCTACAGAGTTTATGACATCTCATTGTAAATCGGTCCCTCTTTTGCAGCTTTAACTCGTCTATGAATAGTAGACTATAGTAGACTATAAAACTAGTGTTTTATTTCTATTTATCAATTCATAAAATTTTAAAATAAGATTTTAGTTATGTTACTTTAATTTTCAGGAGTAATACATAACAGTTAACCTGTTAAGAAGCGAAACGACAGATAATATGTATTTATGGACAAGACAACCATATTAAAATGTATTTGATTTATTTTCTATTTTCTCCCATTTCTCGACAATATAAAAATTCAAAATCATAATGTCCAAGTACCACACCCGAAGTTGAGTTGATATTTGAGTTGATTATTGCTAGACATCTGACAGAAGACAAATGATTCAATCTACAACATGGCAACAACCTTTAACACTCCACTGACACCAGACACCCCGAATGCTTAAGGATAAGACTGTCACTGATCAGCCATATCAATACCTGGACTTGTCTGTACTTGAATAAAGCAGTACATTTCGTGGTATTTAACTGAACATGAGCAATTCTACCAGAAAAACAAGAGCAACTATTCCCCAGTCTGGTTGTAGAAAGCTAGTCTAAACAGAGTGGTGGCTGCCATGAAAGTGACAGGTGACTGTTCAAAGGATGAAATAGGCAAACCTGTTCTACTAGTGGTCATTTTTATTCATTTCCAAAAGTGATATTTCAATCAACGTTGAAGGTCTGAAAAACTGTTGGAATAACCCTGGAGACAGATTTTGAATCGCTTTTTCAATCTGGCCGTGAGACCCAAATGAATGTAAATAAATGAAGTAATATGACCGATCTGTTTCGTCTGTCTAGCCTTTATTGAAAGGTCAGATTTTACCTTGTATCCAAGCTTTCATATTCAGCATGAAACTCTGACCCATCACAAGATTTCAAATTGATTCTACAAAGAGCTGAAATGATTTTGCCACCATTTTCTCTGAACTCTCTTTACTTGGCATCTTCTCTTTGCTTTGGGATGATGCAGCCAAGATCGTACCTGAGGAGATAACCCCGCTGGTCCCGGCTGTTGTTGGAGAGAAGGTAGCAGATGACCAGACCTGCTACTTCCTTCAAACTGTGCTGAAGTTCATGGTGGTCCAGGTAAGATAATGGACCAACATAGGCCTGGTTTCTTAGTTGAAAAAAAAACACCTGTACAGTTTATACAATCTGAAATAACACATGTTCACTTGAAATAACATGTGTTCAAGTCCTTTTTTTTGGGGTGGGTAGGGGGTTACACTTATAAATAACACATAACCTACTTTTTAAAAATTGTTGAGTTGAGCAATTATGTGGTTACTAAACGATACATGTTTATTTGTAGGCAAACAGCCTGGAATGGCTCAAGAAAGAGAAGCAGGACACAGGCTTCAGATTTCTTTTTACTCTTTTTAAGAAGTACTACCTTCCTCATCTCTTTCCGTCCTTCACCAAGCTGACCAACCTCTATAAGCCTTTATTAGGTAAGTTACAATTGTGTTTGTGCTTTTAAATCTGTTCGTGATGACTGTCACCCTCCTGCGAGAAACTCAGTACATAATTTTAATAACATTGCCTCATATTAAAACATTATTTTATAAATCCTGAACATGTTTATTGTGGGTGGTGTTGTTACACTAAGTATATTATCATATCCATGAGGAAAAAGGTAAAACACTTGAACATGGTAAAAGTTTGCCTCAGGTCATGTTAACTTCATGCAACATTAAGGAAGCTGGTGTCCAGAGAACTTTATTAACTAACTAATAACTACATTTATTAAATTCTTTGTCATTTACAAAAAGCAGGCACAATGTAAAGGAACAAGAAGTGTGGCTTCAACATGACATAATACCATGAAATGCACAAAGGCCCAATAGAGTAAACAGGAGCTAAATATCTTTGTAGCAATTGCAGCAGCCGCATCGCTAAATGGTTAGCAATGCAAAACAATTAATATATAATATGTTATTAATATGTTATATGTTATTAGCATGGTTATATTAATATCCATCAATCCATTATCTTCCGCTTAATCCTCTACTAGGGTTGCGGGGTAGGGGGGGGGGGGGGCTGTGGGAGGAAACCAGATAATCCAGAATCCCACATGGACACGGGGAGAACATAAACTCCACCCGGATTGGGATTCGAGCCTGGAATCCCTAGGGCTAATAGGCAAACATGCTAACCACTAAGCCACTGTGCCGCCCGGTTATATTAATATAACCATGCTAATCACTACAGGTTTGCACTGAAACTGTTGGGGAATTATACAGACTGTGCAAAAGATTAAAAGATTTGCAAATAGCGAAATGTAAAAGAGAAGAAGATTGGGAATGTAAACTTGTAGTATCTTTAAGTTGAGGTGGTTGCATATTAAAGCAGGCAAGAGATGTTGTTTGGCACGACAGGACACGGAGTGCTCTTACACCTGCTGTTTCTCTAAATTTATTTACAATAATGCACAAACTCGAGTGAGTTACAAACACCCTGTAATAAAAAATGCATTTATTGAAAACAAAATTATTAATAAACTGATCCTCCGCGACGTAACGTTGTCCGGTTTTTAATGTAAACATTGATTACTGAGTAACGGAATACTAGCTTAGTGTACTTAACTACTTCAACCATTTAGGTTTTCTTTTTATTTGTGTTTCCCTTGATCATGTGATTGTCCTTTTCAATGTCATGCCCTCTCAGTCCAATCTCCCCCTGTGTCAGACCTGCCTCACCACAGACCCAAACCCCTGTATGTGTCAGTGTCACGAAACAACGAGAGCACGTTCTGCACACGTGACCAGTACCTCGCCCCCCGCGTGGCCTTCATCACTTGGCTGGTCAACTTCTTCCTGGAGAAGAAGTACATAAGTTCATCTACAACCAGCACTAAGAATGGTGGAGAGGTACTTCCCAAGATCATCCAGGTAGGACTCAAAGCAAAAGGTAGCTTTCTAAACTGTCAAACTGCTGTACGTCTGAGTAGTTTTTTATGATGTTTGTTTGTTTGACTACTGACTATTTTTGCTAAACGTACTTAACATACTTTTTAACATAAGCTACTAATATTTAGTGCTTATAATAAAACAATAAGGTACAAAAGGGCATGTGTTATTGTAAATAAATCGCAGGAAAGAGGTGTTAGGCATGAGGCGATGTGGAGTGCCTTTACACCTCTGCACAACCTCGAGTTCCTTAGAGAAAAAACATGGTTTGGTTCATTAATGTATTTAGTGAAAACAAAATCATCTAGTCCGGTTTTTAAAACATACATTGATTTCTCTAGCAAGTAAAAATGGCCATCTAGTGGCCAAATTATAGAACACAATTTATAAACAACAGCTGCAACAGGCTTAGTGCTCATCAGGCATCGGCTTGCTGAATATAACAATCTGTATTTTCATCAATGGTACATGATTTAACATTACGTTTGTGGATTGATACAAATGTGAAGCCCTCAGAGGTGTGTATTACACTCAATAATGTCACAGCTGGACAAATTAGACAATCAGGTTTAAGGACATAATTACCTGTTTTATAATTAAACAATAATCCACTGAAGTGGGTGTGTTCCACCCCTCACTTGAGGGCAAGCTCTGTTTCTGATTTCTTTATTCGATTTAGACTGCTGCTGTCTTTCATTTGAGCCCATTAACATGGCCAAGCTTAATTTTGTACTGCAGATATGGTTTTAGAATATTGATTTACAAATGATGAGGCAAGAAGTTTTGATGTGCCACTCAAAGCCTTGAATCGATGTTATAATGGGTAACGTACACCAAAAGAAGTTAATTAAATTAATGGATCTACTTAAAAATCAAGTGGCTGTGTGCATGTTTTGATCCTCCGTTAGCAATTAAATGCAACATGGATGTCTTTTAGACAACATTTAGTCAACATTTACATAACCATGAAGTCTCCCTTGTTAATCAAACTTACTGCACAATTAGTTGTGAATTCGGTTTTTATTTCTGTTGATCTTATTGACATTTTAATGATATTGGTAAAGAACGTGTGCTACAGATCATACATATTGTGTGTGTGTCTGTTTGTGTGTGTGTGTCTGTTTGTGTGTGTGTGTGTCTGTTTGTGTGTGTGTGTCTGTTTGTGTGTGTGTGTCTGTTTGTGTGTGTGTGTCTGTTTGTGTGTGTGTGTCTGTTTGTGTGTACGTGTCTGTTTGTGTGTGCATGTCTGTTTGTGTATGTGCGTGTCTGTGTGTGTGCGTGTCTGTTGTGTGTGTGCGTGTCTGTTGTGTGTGTGCGTGTCTGTCTGTGTGTGTGCGTGTCTGTTTGTGTGTGTGCGTGTCTGTTTGTGTGTGTGCGTGTCTGTTTGTGTGTGTGCGTGTCTGTTTGTGTGTGTGTGTGTCTGTTTGTGTGTGCGTGTCTGTGTGTGTGTGTGCGTGTGTGTGTGCGTGTCTGTGTGTGTGTGTGTGTGTGTGTGTGTGTGTGTGTCTGTGTGTGTGTGTGTGTTGTGTCTGTGTGTGTCTGTTTGGGTGTGTGCGTGTCTGTTTGTGTGTGTGCGTGTCTGTTTGTGTGTGTGCGTGTCTGTTTGTGTGTGTGCGTGTCTGTTTGTGTGTGTGCGTGTCTGTTTGTGTGCGTGTCTGTGTGTGTGTGTGTGTGTGTGTGTGTGTGCGTGTCTGTGTGTGTGCGTGTCTGTCTTTGTGTGTGTGTGTGTCTGTCTTTGTGTGTGTGTGTGTCTGTGTGTGTCTGTTTGGGTGTGTGTGTGTCTGTTTGGGTGTGTGTGTGTCTGTTTGGGTGTGTGTGTGTGTGTCTGTTTGGGTGTGTGTGTGTCTGTTTGGGTGTGTGTGTGTGTCTGTTTGGGTGTGTGTGTGTGTCTGTTTGGGTGTGTGTGTGTGTGTCTGTTTGGGTGTGTGTCTGTTTGTGTGTCTGTTTGGGTGTGTGTCTGTTTGTGTGTCTGTTTGTGTGTCTGTGTGTGTGTCTGTGTGTGTGTGCGTGTCTGTCTGTTTGTGTGTGTCTTTGTCTGTTTGTGTGTGTGTGTGTCTTTGTCTTTGTCTGTTTGTTTGTGTGTGTGTGTGTGTGTGTGTGTTTGTGTGTGTGTGTGTTTGTGTGTGTGTGTGTATCTGTCTGTGTGTGTCTCTGTCTGTCTGTCTGTCTGTCTGTGTGTACCAGACTGTTACTGCAGGCAGTAGCAGTCAGGAGAAGAGTAGCGAGTTGGAGCCCAATGGCCCGACAGAGCAGGAGAAAAACCACTCAAACAGCAGCACTCTGTCCGACCGGAGAGGCAGCAACTCCAGCATGTGTAGCATTGAGGAGGAACACCGCTCTGTTTACGACATGGTGCACTGCATCCTCCTCTCCACGCGTGAAAATGTCAACTTTGTCAATGAGGTCTTCCACCAGGTCAGCATTCACACTGTGCTTCAGTGCATTCATTTCATCTCACTATAACTGTGATGAGTGAACGTTTTGTGCTGCAGTGCCGCCATCTAGTGGCTAAATTTGGCATTAAGCTCATGATAAGTTCTTAGACAAAATATTTTTATTTATTAGTTTTAACTTCATTCTAGCTCTCAAATTTTTAATAAACAACATTTTAGTCAGGTGACACTGCTGTTCTATGGAAAGTCTGTTGTCTGTTCTCCCAAATCGAACCGAGTTTATGCCAAGACCTCAGATTTCCCGAGCAAGGCGCCTAGCTCAGCGTCGTGCTTTTATGAGGGGTACTTAAGTTGGGTATCGGCTCCTATAGACCATACCATGGGTGTCAAACTCAATTGCACCGGGGACCAAAGCTCAAAAAACACTTTAGGTCACAGGCCGAACAGGATAAACGCACTAAAAGTAAATGCTTTCTGAACATGAATAAGAATAAAAACAGACAGGAATGTTATTCCACAATAAATTAAATTAAACGTTATATAACTTCAAATGCTTTGCATAAAAAATAAGAAAAATGAGTCAAAATAACAAATTATTCATGGTTCTTTGCTCTTGGGCCATTTTAGAAAAATAAGGCCTCGAGTTTGACGCCTATGTCCTAAATAGACTGTTTGTTAAGATAAATGACAAAGGTTTGTTAGAAGTTATTTACATTATTCCTGTGACACTACACTATATATAAGTTACTTCTGTTGTAAGATAAGTGCAGTGGAGTGCTATGGGTAAGAGTCATTGTTGGTAAAGGTACGTTTAGTGTCACTGATGGCTCAGTAATGTCAGAACACTTTGCATAATCATGTGGTATTGTTGTCCCTCAGGCCTTTCTGTTGCCGTCCTGTGAAGCGTCAGCCACCCGCAAGGTGATTAAAGTGTACAGGAAATGGATCCTACAGGATAGGCCCAGCTTCATGACTGATCCTGTCAAAACTCAACAGGATGAGGAAACAGAGGAGCAACCGCAACCTATTGAGATTGATACTCACTCACAGGTAATGCACAATATAATAAAGCACAATACATATTTTAACTATAATCTAAGAATTTAGGTGTAAATATGAGGTTTGCAGTAACTAATGCAGAAAAGCAAATGTGATGAGTGGCTCTAACATTATCCATTGCGTGTGGTCTTACAAGCACTTTGTAACTGCTGTATGAGATACAAGTTGTAATTTGTTGGATGTGTCAGTGTTTCGTCCACTCAGGTAATATTCATAAGTGTGTACACTACCAGCCAAAAGTTTTAAAGTAAATTGATATTTACTTTTGTTAATAACATTTTACACAATTCAGGTCAAGTGGATAATCTAAAATGGTACAAAAGCAAATAACCAAAGTTTTATTAACTGATGAATCAAAAATCATAAAATTTGATACATCACGCAGGGTTTTTGTAAGCTGTGTAGGTGAAAGAATGGTTGCTTGATGTGTGATGCCAAATGTAAAACATTAACGAGGGAAGTGTAATGGTCTAATGCTTTTTTTGTTGAATCCAGCGAGGGCAATTTGCACACAATGACTGGACACGGATGATACGCTCTGATGTTTGACTAGTTGGTCAGGGGTTCATATTACAGCAAAACAATGACCCAAAATATGTGGGCTCGTGCCCCGTGCTTGTGCATGAGCGTTCGCATGAGTGTGTATACACACACACACGCACACACTGCAAAGAAATCATGTGTGGGTTTGTGCCACACATGATTTCTTTACAATGCAAGATAAATTATGACAATTTTATTGGGTCCATTTTAGGAGACTCATGGACACAAGAGGTCATCCAGTTGGGGGCGCACTTACTCCTTTAGCAGTGCCATCAGCAGAGGTTGTCTGACTGAAGAAGTGAACCATGATGTAAAGGCTGGTGTCCAGCCTACCTTACAAGTAATAATTCTATTTGTTAGATTGGTTATTTGCTGGAAGTTTGATTAACAAACCTGTTGTAAAGGTAACCTGCACTTTATTTTAAACATTACAATAATGCCTTTTTTTTATCTTACAGGTCTTTCTGACAAACTCTGCTAATGTGTTTCTGCTGGAGCCATGTCATGATGTTCCCAAACTGCTGGAAAACCAGGTGGAGGTCTGCAGAGCTGTGCTCAGCATCTACCGTCACATGATTATGGAGCAAAACATGACACAACAGACCTGGTACAGAAGCCTTTTACATTTTGATGTATCAAATTTTAATTAGGTGTAGCACCACGGTGAATGTACTGTATGAGTTTATACTGTGTTTTTTGTATTTGATCTGGAATGTTACAGGAATTTGATTTTGGTATATCATTTAGAATTGCACATATTTTTCTACCAGAAACGCATCAACTAATCTAAAATCCTAAAATTTATCCTAATAAAAAAAATCAGGACCAATGTTTTAATTTCAATACTATTTGTTTATTTGAATCATTTCTCATTGCTGAGATTCTCTGAGCAACAAACAAAACTCATAGGCCACATGCTGAATTGTTATAGGGAGCAAATGCTGCAGGTGTTGCTGAGAATCACTGAGGCAGTAATGAAGAGGTCTGAAGATGAACAAAGAAAAGATGTTTTTTCCCAAAATCTGGCCAGTGTTGTTTTCAGAGTGAGTCAGGAATTCTTGTTTTCTCATCCTGTGGTTTAATGATGACCGTCTGGTGTTTAATAGGCCAATAAAACTCAAAACAGTCAGGATAGTTGTAATTGTGACATTTCTGTTTTTTTTCCCCTAGACCATTATTGTAGCTTGGGTCCGGGCCAATCTGTGCGTGTTCATTTCTCGTGAGCTGTGGGATGATCTGCTGGCAGTCCTGTCCTCTCTTAGCCACTGGGAGGAGCTGGTGATCGAGTGGGCCAGCATCATGGACTCTCTGACCGTCGTGCTGGCTCGCTGTGTCTACAACCTCGACCTCAATAACCTTCCACTGGACAAACTATCTGAGCAGAAAGAGAAGAAGCAAAGGGGCCGAGGTATCCCCCCCCCCACAGACACACACAGTCCCAGAACCACTGAAGTTACTAATATTGGTTATTAAGCAATGCCCTTAGCCCTCATTGCTCCTGGAGTGCTGTATCAACCTTGTTTTCTGACCCCATCAAGTTGGGATACTTGTAAGCCGCTTTGGAGAAATGTGTCCGCTAAATGTCTAAATGTAATGTAACAGAACTGAACTGCCTCCATCCCTACCAGAAACAGTGCTGCTAAAAACTGTATAGTACCAAGCTCTGCACATTATTCCCATCACTCACATTCAGTCTGTACTATGTAAAAACTATGTCCGACATCCTTTTCGCCGCTACTGCGCTGTCCTGTTCTTTAAATTGTCTTATGTCTGTTGTATTTATTTGACACCTGTAGCTTCATGTAACACAGTTTGTTGTCACGTTTGCACTTTATCAAGTTGCACCACGGAACGTAATTTCATTTCATTAAAGATATGATATGCCTTTATTGGTTCCATGATGGGAAAATTAGCATTCTCAGCAGCAAAGTGATAGTGATTAGAAAAGTTTAAAAGATACATCTAATATATGTATTAAGAGAGGTAATTTTAAAAGAAGAAAAAAATATATATATACAGTATATAGAAATAAAAAAATACATAATATATAAAACACTATAAAGGACAATAGATTGCACAGCAATGAATTATTTGACATGGTGAATTTATGTGGGTGTGGGATTGAAGACGGTGTGGTAGCTCAGTGGTTAGGGTGTTAGTCTATCAATCAGAAGGATGTGAATTCAAATCCCAGGTCCACTGAACTAACCAATGTGGGTCCTTGAGCAAGGCCCTTAACCCTCATTGCTCCAGGGGCACTGTATCAACCCTCTGTTCTGATCTAAACTTGAAATACTTAAGTCACTTTGGTTAAAAGCTAAATAACCTAATGTAATGTAAATGTACTTTTTCTTAAATGGAATCACAATAAAAGCCTCTTAACTTGACAATTCGTTCTCTACAACATTAAGAAGATCAGACCTGTTTGTCTCTGCAGGCTATTCAACCGTCAGTCCAAACCTCTCCCGGCTTGACTGCTGCGCTGCATGACTTGCTGTTCTCACAGCCTGCTTGAACAAGCCTCTATATCTGATTCAGAACTCTGCAGCTTGTGTAGTGTTTAATCAGCTCTAGAGTCCATGTTATTCTACTACACTACAATCTGCATTGGCTTCCCAGAGCTACCCACATTTAATACAAGGCCCTGACTCAGGCCTACAGGACAATCTCTGCATCTGCATCCTCCTTCTCGCACACTATTTTCCAATATTTTCTCACACATTACATTACTTTTATTCATTTAGCAGACGCTTTTATCTAAAGCGACATAGAAATGAGAACAACACAAGTCAGTAGTTATGAAGAAAGCCAGCTGCACTGTAGAATTATCAAACCTGATCATTATGTATGTTGCTGCACCCCCCCTCTTTTATTTTTTTTTATTTCTTTTCACCCTGGCATATTCACTGCACTCTAGTGATGATAGCCGCCTGTCACCAGTAAACCTTACTGGGAAAGATTTAGGGACAAATCCTGTGTAATTAATGGTAATTAGTTATTTTATATTTACATTGTGTTTATGTAAATTCCAGTTATTATTATGTTTATTTTATTCATTTTTCTTATAGTAACAGAGATTACCTTTTTACATTACCCCCAGATGTATCAAAGGTTATTTCCAAAATCTTGGAAAAAAAGCAAAAATTTAGCTTATTCTCATGATTGGTCAATTAGCTCAGTAGTTGGGTTTTAAACTAAACAGTTCTTTATAGGGCAAATTCTTACGTATTTATTAATAAATTGTGTACATAATTTGTGCAGGAGGGATACAAGATTCTCAGAAGTCAACGGCAGTGGCGCGCTCGTTCTCGCTGAGCTGGAGGAATGCAGGCGAGCAACCCGGCGCACCAGAGCCCATGCGCATCCGCAGTGCCACCACCACCGGAGCTCCGGCTGTGGAGAAGGCCCGGAACAATGTCCGACAAAAAGCATCTGGTCAGAACTCCACTTTAATTTTATTCTCATTCCTGCATTTTTCTCGAACAGCAATTTATTTTCTGCTATTCACATCTCTTTCCTTCTATTTCTTATAATAAGCATTTGATAATCTCTAAAATAAAAGTTTCTAAATCATAGTAAAACAAGAGAATAAACTACAATTATCATATTATTTTATTTTATGATTTTGTTTTTTCATTTTGCCAAATACACTGATCAAAATGACTTTGCAGCAGTGAGGGGATGTCTATAAAGATCAGAAGTCTGTTAGTGTAAATTATATATATTATTAATTATTATTTTTTCATTAAATTATATGAAATAGTAATTGAGTTTTAGATAAATAACGTATTTATTCATAATATAAAAGATTAAAAATTGCATTATTACTTTATTAACCGAGTGGAAATATATTCTTCTTAATTTTATGTACAATACTCAGAATTATAAGTCTCATTATTTAAAGCACTTAAAAGGTACAGTTTCATTCTGATATTTAAAACACTTATGAACTTGTCTGTCCCAATAATCTAGCGCTGTCATTGCTCATCCTTTTTTTTCAAACAGCAGAACCTCATTAGGTGCCATTCTAAACACTGACTGCCTTTTTTTTTAATTACATTACCCTTTAGCATTTAGCATTAAAGTTACTGATGTAACTTTAAGAAAACCTTTTACTATTGAACGGGAGTTCTGATACTTAAATCTGATTGGCTGAGCCGTTTGTCCAGCCGTGACATTATTGACAATATTGCATACCTCTGACAGCTTCACATTCGTATCAATTCATGATCTACAATACATATACAATAAATTTAAATCATTGCAGCTGCATCGAAGAAGGTGAAGCAAAGATAAATATAAAAACATATTAATAAAGAAAGGTAAAAAAAAAGCCTTAATATGTACAAATTTAGTATTTTTTAACTGAGAGAAATATATATTGCACTTGCTTGTACTGTGTTTTCCACTGTAGCTGACTTTGTGGTTGACTTTGCTTTGTTTCTTTCCCTCTATTCCTTTCCCTTTCTGTGCTCATTCATTGGTTAGCTAAGCGAAGCCAGTCTATCAGCAACTGTGTGCATCTGTACGAAGCTTTGCCGGCCACTAAGAGTGTGCCAATGCTGCTGCACACTGTCAGCTCTTTCTTGCCTGGTATCTCTCACAACTCTCATTGCTCTCACAGACTCTCAGGTAACTGTGCTGTCTCACTCTGTTTGTTTCTGAGCTTTCTTCTTTTTTTTTCTTACTCTTCTTAGTTAAGTATTCATCCTGAGCTCTGTATATATTATATTATCGTCTCGTGTGTGTGTGTGTGTGTGTGTGTGTGTGTGTGTGTGTGTGTGTGTGTGTGTGTGTGTGTGTGTGTGTGTGTGTGTATGTGTGTGTGTGTGTATGCGTGCATGTGCACACATGTATACACAATGGAAACTGTGCACATGACAAAGGTAATGAGTAAGACATTTCACAGTTAAACAGAGGGCACACCTTCTTATAATTGAATTCTGAAGTCCTAATTAATGTATATACTCGTTCACCTAATGTAGTTAATGCAGTTTTTTATTCTTTTAACTTTGTGGGAACAGTATACACACACACACACACTCACACACACACACAAACACACACACACAACTACACCTCCCTATTTCTAAAAACATATCTATTTGATTTGTTTTATTCCCTTAAAAGTGCAGTTTTTAGTTCTACAATTGCTTCTTTCACGGCATACTTTATTAGAACTATATATATATATATATATATATATATATATATATATATATATATATATATATATATATATATATATATATATAGTGTATGTATGTGTATGTTTGTATATTGTATGTATATTGGACACATCATCTTCTTGCACATTTCTTGCACTGCTTATCATATAGATGGATTTTGTAGTTTTACAATTACAGACTGTAGTCCATCTGTTTTCTTTTTGTTATTAGTCCCCTGTTGTTTCTCAGTTCTCTATTTGTCAGGACCATCACAAAACAGGTATAATTTAGGTGGTGAGTTGTTTATCATCAGTTCTGCAGTGATATTGATGCGGTGAGGGGGTTTTAGTGCAGCAGTGCTGCTGTAGTTTAATTTAAAAACCTCAGTAACACTGCTGGGATAGGAATAATGCACCAACCAAATAATACATGCTCTGTGGTGGTCCTATAGAGGTTCTTATCATTAGAGAACAGAGTAAAGAGGACTAACACTGTATCTACTGTAGTCCACAAACACTGTCTGTAATTGTACAAGGACATTGTTTTAGCAATCTTGTGGTTTATTTAGATAGATTTTGCATTCTGCCATGACCTTTTTTTAAGGAATAAAAGAGGCTTTCTCCTGAAATACCTTTTTAAACAAGCCATATCTATTGAGTCTTTTTCTGGTTTACTGTCTTGAACATT
The DNA here is from genome assembly GCA_019802505.1 of Corydoras sp. C115. Classification (NCBI taxonomy): domain Eukaryota; kingdom Metazoa; phylum Chordata; class Actinopteri; order Siluriformes; family Callichthyidae; genus Corydoras; species Corydoras sp. C115. Next base: position 9,064,384 of record JAFMOC010000006.1, on the reverse strand, counting down.
TCTACATGTTTTTGTGTAATTTCACTAAATTACGCTCTCTGACCTTCCAGTGAATTTACAGGGACCGCAATTCTATGACAATCTTCAGCGCTCTTGTGTTCTCCACTTGTGAATGATCTTTGTTACTGAAAAATAATTTAATTTAAAGTGTTTGGAAATGGCCTTGTAACACTTCACAGAATAATGTGCTGCAAAAATTGCCTCTCTAAGATACTTGATGATACCTTTTCTCTTTGGCATTGTGTTCTCACACATGAATGCTCTAAATATACCACCTAAACATGTGCTTTAATAGAGGTAGTTTACTTGCTGATCATTAAGGGTCTATAAACAGCAGCACTTCTTCTTACTTACCTACTTACAGTAAGAGTGTACTTATTTATTTTACACCCTGCTTCTGTATTTTGGCTTTGTTATTGTTGGGTAAAGAACATTGTAGAATAGAAAAAGACATGAATTAGGAATTTAAGAACAGTTTGAATGTGAGTCTTGCAGTCCATTTAAAGCAGATTTTTCTACTCCTCTCAATTATACTGCGTGTTTTTTTTTTTTTTTTTTAAAGGTTCTTTCAGAGTTTTTCAGAGTTTTTCAGAGTTCAGTCACCTCAAACTACTTTGTATTCAGACTTTTTCCTGTTGTCTTATTGCATGCTGTTTGTCCTCAAAATATTTTGTATCATTTATTGAGAATAATATTATTTAATGACTGAAAACAATCTAAAATATAAATTCCATTTTGGGATTGTGCCATTGTTTTATTTTTTGTGGGTAAAACCGGTGTTTCTCTTTAATAAGATACATGCACACATTTCGAATCCTGTGGCTGATTAGTGACTGATGTTGTGAAATTTTTATTGACGATACGTTTTTTTGACAGATGTGGAGGAGTGTCAGTTATCTGAATGTGGAGGAGACGGAGAGATGGGAGAGGGAGATTGTCCGCTTCCTCGCAGTAGCAGCACCTCGGATATCACCAACCAGCTTACCGACTCGTTCCCAGGTACCGAACACCATACACACAACAAAAATTTGTGTGTATTACTGCGTGATGCAGAGACACGGTTATGGAGATAATGGGTGACTGTTCTTAATCCTAAAGAAGATAATCAACATTCTCAACCTAATTACATTTACAATTAGCTGTGGCAGGCCGTCAAGGCCTTCAAAGTCTTCTCTATATTTCTAAAAATATCTCAATCACAGACTGATTTTAATTATATTTTGTCCGATAATACTTATTAAATAATTTCAAATGATCTGTCCGCTTCCCTTCATAGCGTTTTCCTTCATTGCTTCCAGACATGTATTTTCTTATTAAAGCATTAAACCAATTAAACCAATCACATTTCAGCATCATTCGTTGCCAGATTCAAATATTTGTGCTTAGACCTTTACTGATCAGTCTGAAGGCCCACTAGCATTAAGTGTCGATCAACCTGTGGCTTCAACCAATCAGATTATGAGTTGGTGACACCAAGGCCTTTTAGCCTTGAGGACAGGATTCCACAGGCTCGAAATTCTGCAGTTTATAAATGATGCACATGTCTGTCAGGTGTGTTAATAATCTTTAATCAAAGTCCATTGCCGACAGCTCCTCTTTTTTCCCCAGCGCTGCTGCGCACTTGCCACAATGAGTTAGGTTTATGTTGTGCACTGCGAGAGAACCACATATCAGTTGGTACGTTTATCTAAACTGCAGCATTATATTGTTTTATTTCTTTTATCTCATAGCTAATGTGCATTAATTCACTATACCCACCCCACCCAATCACTCCCATACACCTCACCCTGGTAATGAGGTGAGCTTGAAGAGCACCAGGCACTACTGTGTACTAAATGGCAGTGAGTAAGCTGCAGTGTAACCAGAGTGCAAGTTAGATCCTGCAGATCCAGAGATTGTCCTGTGAGCCAAGATCTTGTACTTAATGCAAACAAAAACTGCAGGCCCACTTCACAGAATCCAGTCTCTGATCATGTTGAGTCTGTCAATGAAGGTTTACTTGAGTGAAGATTTACTGCTTTTCCAATACTTTGCAACATAAAGAATGGCACCAGACACAATAAAGTTATAAAAAAATAAGGATGCAAAGCTTCATTGTGTTGCACTTCGAGGTGTCTATTAGCAGTTATTGAAAGTGATGCATCAAGGCTGCAGCAATGTTGGTCAGGGGAACCCACATACAGTAAGCATACATCGAAATGCCATACAATGAAGCTTTACATACCATCACAATCACATTTTATTTTATTTTATTTTTTAGATCCAAAGAGAGAGGATTCTTCAAACGCAGGCAGCTCTGATGACAGCTCAGCAGGGAAAAAAGAGCGTGAAACTCCCACGGTCAGTTAGTAAAGCACCTTAGTTGGTTTCAATAATGTGCCATTATAGCCTCTGTCTTGTTTAATGCTCTATTAATGTTTCTGTCCTACATGTCCTCTTAACCTGTATGAATAGATTCTGATTTTGAGGAGCAACAGCCCAGATCTTGAAAGCCAAGGAGAGGCTGCATATTTAAATACAAGGACAAAGCTTCAGGATAAAAGTGAGTGCTTTTATAATATTATATTTGTAGCTTGTATAAACATATTATAAACTGAGTTTTTCAGTAATGGCTATAAAAATCAGATATTTTAAATGAGAAGGATGTAAATGGATATAATTACTCACTGCTGGCATGCTGGAGAAAGAGCATTTTAAACTTCACACATGTAGTTTGCTATTTCTTGTGATCAGGTATCAGTGACCTAGACTTTTTGCTATGGCTGCACAACACTCTCACTTTAATGAAAAAGTTTAAGTGTGTAGTTTGTAAATTTTTTACTGATGGTAATATGTTTTAAACATTTTGCTGATCCACAGTTTTAATGCACATAATCCAGTCCGTTTGGGTCACTCCATTCAGTTTTCCGCATGTTGGGCTTAAAAAGTTTATGCACAGTAAAAAAATCATGCTAGTAAAATGACCCTGTTTAATCTTATAAGTAAGGTCGACAGTGTGTGTGTGTGAGTGTGTATGTTCTCTAGACAAATCCACACCGTTGCTTCGATTACTACGACATAGCACATACTTACTCTTCAGGATCCTGTGGAGGTTGTTGTACTCTTTAAAAACACCAAGAAATGTTTATTTTTTTTCTCTTTGTTAAAATAAAGTATCTTTTTCTTAAAAAAAAAAACAAAAAAACAAAACACAACAACAACAACAAAAAAAACAAACACCGGGATGTGACCAATTACATGCAAATTATTGCTTATTGGAATGGTGGCAAATTATCGGTAATGACCTGTTATGGTGTATTTTTTTAGGTGAGAGCATAAGCAGTGAGATTTCCACCTGCTACCTCAGTGATGCTGATAACCTCCTGACGTGGCCCACTTTGGAGGAGGAGCAGGATTCTCCCACTTCTAATGATGCCACTGTGAGCGTTACAATGGCAACAACTGATACAGAGAGCCAGAAGAGTCTGCTGCTCAGTCAGAGTGAAGCGTTGGCAGGTACCCGATCCAGCAACCACATACTTCTTAAGTTCTCTGGATTTTCTTTGGTAATGTTATGTAGTCCAGGATCAGACACAAAACCAATCATGTTTGTATACATTTATTGTAGGTTGATAAATGCTAGATAAAACCCATTTCAAAAAATGTGCAATGTTCTAAATTATAAAACCAAAATTTAAACGATTTTGGCCAAAATATTTTTTTTTTCACTGAGTCATTCAAAAATTCCAGCAGCACTGCTGTATCCAGTACCCTCATTCCAATGCAACACACACTAACCCACTGCCATTAGATCAGTGTCTCTGTAGTGCTGAGAATCATTTATCACCTGTTTTGTGCAGGTCCTCTGGTGGCCCTTCACATTTAGAGAACAGGGTGAAGAAAGTATGTAGTAAAACAGATTTCAGCCTACAATTGTAAAAGTACATATAGTTCTTTTTTCTCAAATTTCAAGTTTATTGATTTCTATTGAGCTTTTTACATTTTTTTAGTACATTGTCTCCAAGCAGCTTTACAATGCTCTAAGCCTAAACCCCCAAAGAGCTTGTCAAGGCGACGGTGGAAAGCAAAAACATTCTGTTGTTGTTGGTTTTTAAAGAAGAAATCTTGTGAAGGCCAAGGCTCAGTGGGGGACTCATTCTTCTTAAGTGGCTGAGCAGCGTCAACACTGCAGGTCACCACTGTGTAGATTGTGTAATGATCAAATATCCATTTTCCATGAAATTTGATTCAGTTTAATGACAAGCCTTCTAAATGAACTCAGTGGTCTTTGCATTAGCATCCTAGAAGGACTGCAAAGCCACCAATCCAACAGAAATTCAATTGAAATTTAATAAAAATCCAATACAAATATCTGTGATGAGTGGAACTTGTAAAAATCCACAGGAAGTGTGCACAGGATCAGGTGAAACTTGCTTATACATTCTATGCTGCAGGTAAAACCAGGTGTTTTTGGCAAAGTTGTACAAATATGAGGAATGTTGTGGGAATAGAAGAAGCTCATTAACTAAATAGCCATTATTGAATGAAATTAAAGTATGCTGCTGTCAACCTTGCAGTCTAATTGACCTTTTTTGCGCCTTGGCTCATGAAGATTATAGGTTGCCAGACAAACACATTATTATCTAAGGGTAATAAAGCACCACCAGTTTACTGACATGCATGTTACTGGGAAATCTGAAGAACATACAAAATCCACATGAGAGGTTTTTTGTCCATAGTTCCCCTGGGATTTATACATGTTTACGTCTTGATTAAGACAAGATCACTAAGCATTGCGTCTTCTGTGTCTTCTGATTAGTGTTGTTGAAAATAGTGATGGTGATAAATTGATTTTGTTTTGCTTGCTGTAGCATCTGTGCAGTGAAACACACACATGTACACACACTGGGTGAAGTGAACACACGTGCATGGAGCTGTGGGCAGACGGGGAGCAATAGGGCCTATGATTGCCATATTGAGCTCTGACCCCAATCCCATTAAAAATCTTTTGGATATTTGTAAAATCATATATTACAAAATTAATCTTTTTTTTATTATTAATGTTAATCTAGCCATCCATTATCTTCCGTTTTATCCTGTACTAGGGTCGCGGGGTGTGGGGGGGGGGGGGGGGTTGGGGGGGCTTCCTCATGCCCATCCGGGGGAGAATATTTCGGGTGCTGGGCAGATACACCCAGGACAGGGCGCCAAACTATCGCTGGGCACACACTCTCTCACACACACACACACACACACACACACACACACACACACACTCTATATGGGGCAATTTGGAGAATTCAATTGACCTTGATCCATGTTTTTGGACTGAGGGAGGAAACCGGAGAACCCGGAGGAAACCCACGCGGACACAGTGAGAACATGGAAACTCCACCCAGATGGGGATTCGAACCAGGAATCCATTTAATATTGTTAATATTATTATTATAACACCCTTAATTTTTCGTCCGGCTTTCTTCTCCCGTAATGTTTGAGCTCCTGATTTTCGGAGAAGACGTCCGGCTCATTAAGGTGAAATACACCTCTCTTTAGTTACAATTGATTTTATACCAAAGTTGAATAAGCCGCATTGAAAAGAGATATTGATTGTGAGAATCTAGTATTATTGTGCTATAGAGACTAATTTAGACCAAAGAAAGCATCAATAGACAATAATTGGTGGGTTATTGTGCGGAAACGCTTTTAAATCAGCAGACTCAACAGACACAGCATCACCCCAATCCTTGTTTCCTCTTGTTTGTAATCCAACTTTGTGTCTCTGAAGGGTGTCACCATTCTTTTATTTTTCTTCACATTTGTACTGAAAATGTGAAACCATCGTTCTGCATGATTGAGGATGATGTCACATTGTGTTTTATGGTATTTGTGTATTATTATATTGCTCCATAATTCTGAATCCAACTCTTTATTAAATCATATTAATTTTCTAAATTTGATCAAAAGCACCATATGAACAAATGTTAAGTCCGCTTACATTTGGAGGTGCTTTTGATGGCGAGTCATTTCTTTTCATTATGATCAGAGTACCACACATTTCTTGTTTGTCTTGTGAATTGTGTCTGTGATTCTCCACCGTGTGCTTCCATCACTGTTTGTGTGTGTAGGTTCTGAGTGTCTGCACTCGTTCCACTCTGCCCCCCTGTCTTCATGTCCCCCTGTCTCCCCTGCCCTGCTACTCCCCCAGAGTTACAACGATGGGCCTCAGCTACTGGAGGATGCCATGCACATGCCGCATGATCTGGGTACTGCATCAGTTTTTATCTTCATCCTCACTGTCATTGAGAGCTTCATGATGCTTCTACAAAGAAGTCTCAACATTACAAACCCCATTTTCATAAAAGCTGTCACACTTTCTGAAAAAGCAAATAGAACCAAAGGCTGCCAGTTACTTCACTTGAAATTTTGTTTACTGACAGGTGATTTTAATAACAAACTTTATTATACATGGTAAATATGAGCAAGTTTAGAAAAAAATAGACCTGTAACAAAAAAGGGGCAAGATTAGAATTAAAAGGTCAACAGATGAAAAACAGTGATTCAAGGTGAATTGACTGACCCCATCTAAATCGCCCCTATATTGTGTGTCTGTGTGAGTGACCGTGTGCTCAGAGTTGGATTGGTGCCTTGTCTGGGTGTATTTAACCAGCACACGAAACATACTCCCCTGGATAAGCATTGAGACCCCCTTTCAGATCAAATAATAAAAATGTAAAGGTGATGTAATTAAGTGGTGAACTGGCCTCTGTCTCAACTGACCTCAGTAGCAAAGTTAGAATTAAGTTTGAAATGAAAAACACTGCCAAACTGTTATTTCTTATTTGATATATTTAAAAAAATTACAGAATTAAGAAGTAAATGAATACATTACATTATTGCATTAGAGATTTCAGCTTTTCTTGGAAATGTGGTTTGTACTTTGACCCCTAAAAGGCATTTCTTTTATATTTTTAATCTTTTCCTAGTTTTGGTTTTGTTCTTATAGAGAGCATGGATCTGTACAGATGTTCAGATGTATCCAGCCACAGTATTGTTATCACAGTATCAGTGGTTTTGATGTCGTGGCTGATCACAGTGTCTTTGAGATTCTCAGCATAGGAAACCTCAAAATAGGAATAATTTCATTATTATTCATTTAATATTCTTTTTTTCTGTTTTTTTATTTTTCACCAACAGTTTCTTTGTAATTAATACCATATAATTAGATTTAACAACAATTGCAGTAGAATTAAAGCATGTTTTGCATCTGTAAGTGAATTATGGTTATTGTCTATGTGCTGTAACATTTTAAGAATACATTTTGTATTTTCAACTTACTCAAACTTCTAGATGTTCCACACTTCTAGATGTTCATACAGTGTATGAAGCATTCTTATTCGTCCATGTCTGTATTAAGTCATGCTTAATCCTGTCCTGCTTTAGCATGTATTATATTTAAGATTTTTGTAACAGGTTACGTTGCTCTATATTCCTTTTTTATTTCTCGATGAGAAAAAGCACGTTCGTGCTTTTTGCTAGGTGTTCCACCTGTTGCTAGGTGTTCCACCTGTAAGAACCAGGTCTACATTTATGTAAAATTCAGATTGCTGTAAAAGTCACTCAGACACACACACCTACCTTTATGCCACTCTTTGTGAAAATAAAACTGGCAACACGACGTGGGATTTTCTTTACACCTACTACTACTCAATCTTTGGGGACTCATTCAAAACAAGTCTTAAGTGTTCAGATCACAAGCAGGCAGAACTAAGTACAGGGGTGGGCACCTGCATTAAGAATATATTGAGCGTGATCATATTTTTGCAGTTAAGCATTGTGTAAATTCATGTTTAACTGATTTACATATTGATTTATGCAGTAATGCCTTTTTAAAGATTCTTAAGCTTGTGGACTGGAATCCTTCCTCAGTTTTTATGATTTGAACCAAAGGATTCAGAACAGAAACAAACACAGCGGCAATGACTAGAATTGAGGACCACTAAAGAATCTTCAGATCAAGCTTTACTTGTTGTTAAATTTATGGAAGAACACACACACACACACACACACACACACACAACAGTACATGGTTTCCACAGAGTTAAAATCCAGTTTTCTAGACTTCCCAGCCATTAACAATTATAGATTTTAATTACAATAAAGATCAACATGATGTTTGAAGCATGTTCTGCGAATCTGATGTGCTCTTCAGGTGGAACTATAAATTAGTTTCTTCTTTTTTGGGCTTAAATTTCTTTAGTTTGCTTTCTACATCTTAAAGGCCCCATTTTATCACTTATTAGTCAGCAGTTTATTAATCCAATATTTATCGGTGTATTAAAATACACTGATTGATACACTGATTGATAGTGTTTTTATTATTAAGAAATTGTACTAGATTTAAATGCAGTAATATTACATGGTGACAGCAGTACAGTGATGCTGGGGGAGGAAAGTCGGTGCCACCAGCAATGTTCATTGGTACGTTATTATAAATCATGTACCATAAATGGAAGTACAAACAGGACTAGATTTAGCTGCGGATGAGCAGTGTTAATGATTTTGTTTTCAATAACCACATTTATGTATCAAACTTCATTTTTCATGACAATGTGTTTATAAACATTTAATAAAAACAATAAGATCTGAGAGGGTGAGCATTATTGTGAATAGATCACGGGAAAGGCATGTTGGGTATGACGCTACGTGTGATATATTCACAATAATGCACACCCTCGAGTGAGTTACTGCTTTTATTAAATGGTTATTAAGTGGTTACACACACACCATACAAAAACAAGGGTGCTTTATTAGCTTTCATGGAACGGCCAAGCTGATTTGTCTCTGTCCTCTTTCCCAGTAGACATCGCCTTCAGATTATCACTGAAAACAGTGTTCTCTTTTTTAATTAGCTTTCTCTGGCCTGTTCTCTTTACAGACAGTAGTGAGTTTCTAGCAGACAACATCAGCATCATAGCAGGGGGCTCTTTGACCGGCTGGCATACGGACTCTGCCTTTGTACTCTGGAGGAGGATTCTGGGAATTCTAGGAGATGTCAACAACATCCGTTGTCCTCGCATACATGCCAAGGTGTTCAGCTACCTCTATGAGCTCTGGCACAAACTCGCAAAGGTAAAAGAACATTGATCTGCTTAATGCTTGGAATAGAAGTAAAAGGATGAACCTCTGATATAATGGTCTGACTGTAAAATTATGCCTTTATGATAAATGTGTATTTTCCTGCTTCCAGATCAGAGATAATTTGGGAATCACAGTGGATAACCAGTCAGATTTACCCAAAACCCTCTTCATTCCTCCTCTACGAATGCTGGCCTCCTGGCTTTTCAAGGTGAAGCCATTCATCTCAAAGGCTCATTCTGTGTGGGCAAAATGTAATTAAGCTCTGCTAATGCTATGAAGTAACCTGTACAGGGAGCATTTTCCTTTTGATGCTGCTTTATAGGCGCTTCCTTGTGCGTCATTGCTTTGACTTTTGAATAGATCTCCTGTGATTTCTCTCTGTCCTCAGGCCACCATGCTACCTGCAGAGTTTAAGAGCGGCAGACTGCAGGCTTATCGGCTGATTTGTGAGATGATGACTAAACATCAGGACGTGCTGCCCAACAGCGACTTCCTGATACATCTGTACCATGTCATGCACAGGGGTTTCACCAGTGAGGATCAGGTAAATGTGCACCCTCATTGTTCTTTTTAATGCACTCTTTTTGCATACTCGGCTGTATTGTCAAAAAACAGGATAGTCTTGCTATCACAGTGGAATGCTGTTGTCTATGGACCTCCTGTTTAAAATCACTGGCTCCCTAATTCTACTAGATGCATCAAAAAATATATATAATGTTGCCGTTGTATTATCCAGATGATTTAGAAACATTAAATCAGGGTGTGTCAAGGTGTGTAATGATTTAGGCATTACAGACCTCTGTGCAAATGCTTTTATGAATAAGATGTGTTCTCTTCCACAAGCACAAGAAAAAAAAATCTAAAACCCGGAATGGATAATGATCAGGTTTGATTAAACTACAGTGTAGCTGGTTCCTACGTAACTATTGACTTTGTGTTGTTCTCTCATTTGTGAGTCACTTTGGATAAAAGCATTTGCTGAATGACTAAATGTAAATATCTGCGCCTGTGTTCCCTATGCAAATCCGATTATCTTCGATAACATTTGACATACTTACTCTTTGGGGGCCTGTAAAAGGTTATATACTCTTTACAACCACCAAGACGTGGTTCGAACAGCCACACCAGTGATTCATGCCAAAGAGTGGTTAGCACTATTGTGCGCCGGGGAAACTTATAATTAGGTGAAGTGAAATTTGTTTTGTTTGTTGTTTTTTTTTCCCTCTTAGTTAATTTGAGTTTCCTTTAAAATAAAATAAAAAATAATAATTTCAATATAAAAACAAATGTAGGGAAAATGCATTTAAAGTAGGCAGCTTAACATTGCATGAAATGCTATATTGTAATTATATTATATATATTGCAATTCCATTATTTTTTTATATTTTAAAATAAATAAATTACTCATTCATGCTAATTCTGCTTAAACATCATTTATTTATTAACGGTTATGTATACATTTTCTATTATTAACAACACTAATGTTTGGTTTTTTTTTTTTGCACGTTTGGAAATATTTTCAAGTTGTAAACACTATAAACACTAAACTACTAAACACTAAACACTAAGTTGTAAACATATAAACACTAAAGCAGTGTGAATATTGTCCAAGATCCTGGTCCAGATTATTCAATTAGTTCATTGCTAATGTAATTACCAGAGCTGTTTGTATTCTGTTGTATTTCGGTTCTTTATTGGAAGTAAAGATGATATTTGTCCACAAACATTTAGCTATTTAGTGTACTTTTCAAAATTGCATACCTTGTGTCAGATACTGTAAGCTTCAGTTGAATTATTTAAAGACCTTAATTATCAGTACTGTGCTAACATATGTATGCTTACCATGCACATTTAGATGTGACCAATAGATGGCGCCAATAGTCTGTATCTTTAACACAACTTTGTCGTTAGTATTTCGTTAGTCGTGTTGATGGACTGTTTTAATCTCGATTATCCTCTTTGATTTTTATATATGTATATGTGTGTATTTTTTACTTGTATTGTTTGTTCACAATCTAGTGAGGCATTATGTTTGCTGCTGTACAAACTTGACCGCAACACAAATTCATTTTACACAGAACTGAATCTTTTATTCATTCGAACAACAGTTTATTGGGTTTTATTTGTATTTCCTTCCTGTTATTTTTTTCATTGCTGTATTTAGAATTTTCATACAAATTCCATCATATGTTTATAACCTGATAAGCTTACCTTTTTAGTTATGTTTTCAAAACATGTCATTTGTATGTAATTACAATATGTAAGTACAACATTATTAACAACTGGATGGAAAAACATACTTTTTTTTTATACATATTTTTTTACCTGGTACAGGTTGGTGTAGATCCTTATTATATGCTGCTCAATATGGCACACATTTATTAGGTACAGTTCAGATTGGAGCCTTATTATTAAGTACTGGCTGAGGAAGAACCTTTGTTATGATGTGCTAGTCAGAGTAGATTTTTGTTATCGCACATGCCAGAGTAAAACAATGATATTGCTATAATATAGGTCTTATTAAATGCTCCAGTCCATTAAATGAGTCCAGGAAGCCTTATCAAACAAAAATTGCCAAAACAGAATGTTGTTATTAAGTAATAATCAGATTAGAGCATCATTATTATCTTCAGTTTTGCTAGAGAAGAACCTTATAATTAATTATCTATCAGAAAATAGTTTTTTTCAATATGAGCCAAATTAAAGGCTTACAATCAACTTTGTCAAGTTTTGGCAAAGTTAAAATCTTATTTTCAAATAGTAGCAAGCATAGAACCTTCTCTAGTACCGGCCAAAATGAAACCTCATTATCAAAAGTGCTCGTGTAGAATCAGAGTGGAATTGTAGTATTAAGTATTCGCTGAGGTTATGGCATGTTGCTGGCCAAAATTAAAACCATGTTATTAAAAACTACTTAGCAGGATTATAACCTATCCCAGAATGTAGACATATACAGAAATTTAAAGCACCGGCTTTGATCATAATTTGAGGCCAGACTGGCTCAGTTGTGACACTTTTTTTACACCCCGAGACCTGTAGTCTGTTCCTTGCTGAGTCTGTTGTCTCACTCTTGTTCCATAACTCACACTAGTGACCCTCTAGTGAGCTTTGTGCTAAGTCTTAAAATGATCTAGAGGGAGCTGCCAGAACAGCGAAATGTATAGGTTTGGACATGCACATTAAAACAGATTAGCATATAAAATGTGTTTATTGCTCCACTGTCCAAATAGGTTTTTTAGTTAATATATAACGCCGCTTAGCTGTATATTACTGCAGAAGGCGATAAGTCAACAAATCAGACAGACGTTGGACAGATCCATGCATTAAATGGCAATTAATCAAAAACACACTCATTTTTGTACAATAAGTTGGCATTTGTCAAAGAACAAAATTTATCCCATGTTCTCTTTTGTATTGTATAAGTTGACTTAAAGTCGCAAAGCTAATATTTGAGTTCTCAGTTCACATTGCTGTTCTCCTGCGCTTCACTGTCTGTTGTTCTATTGTCCCACCCCTCACCCCCAGATATTCTTGTAGCTTTTCATTACAAACTGCATTCTGATTGGGTTTGCTGTATTTACAGCCAGATAATGGAACCTCTTTGGCAGAATTGCTGCTTTCTCCAAAGCATTCATTTTGAGTAATCATCCTGTAGTTTTATGCTGGTTAATTACTACTACTTGCTCTGCATGGCAAAGGTCAATTATTGCAAAATGAGTGCAAAATGTCTATGTGAACTTGACGCTTCCACCAATTTTACTGCCTAATCTCAGCAGGATCCTTTTCATTGTTTTTTTTTGTCATTGTTGTCTGGATTGCATAGTTTCCTCTGTTTCTATATCAAAAGATATAGAAACACATCACACACACACACACACACACACATATATACAGTATGTATATATATATATGTGTGTGTGTGTGTGTGTGTGTGTGTGTAGCAGTAGTGTTATACACACTTTTCACAATTTTCTTAAAACGTAGGATGTGAAATCTTTTCTACAAACCAAATTTTATGTATTTGTGTATTTATTTATGTGTGCGTTTGTATCTCCGATGGTAGACTTAACATTAATTAGCCAATTGTAAAGTGGCTTTGACCAATTTCTTCCCTTAACTGAAATAATTAAATAATTCTTTTTTTTTTTTTCTTTCTGGCAGGATGTATTAAACACAATGATCAGGTGGTGTTCGCCACGTTTTTTCTTCCTTGGTCTCCCTGGATTCACCATGCTTTTGGGCGACTTCATCACTGCTGCTTCTCGTGTCCTGAACAATGACACAGTTGAGGTATTCTAGTCCATATATAAATATCTCCAGATTAACATAATGAGACTCACATTGTTTGAAATGCTTCCATTTCCTTGGCATGTTACAATAAAACTTTCAAAAAGTAATGTTATTGAAACTTTGCTGTTAGTGATACCATGTCTATTTATTTTTATTCAAATGCATAGCTATAAATGCTTTAGTAGAACTAATGCTCTACGAAATAAATCTCGAGATTACATTACACTGGATGCTTATTCTATAGTGAGAAGGCAAACCTGCTTATTAGTTATGCCACAGGATTGCCATGTTTCATAAATAATAGTATTACTTTTTTCTATTTGTGGTATTAAATTAATGCTTTGTGCTTTCGTTACCCTCTTTAAATTGCATATCATGAATATCTTCTAATTTAATAAAATGTTTCATGATATAATCTATTTTATAAAGGATCTTAAACATACTTATGTCAATTTATTTATATATATATATATATATATATATATATATATATATATATATATATATATATATATATATACATAGATATATTTTATATTGTAATAAATATGCGATTTCTAAAGGAGAAAATTTTTTAACTAATTTTGTATATGAACAAGTCCACATTTGTCCTTTTAGTAACATTATAATTTGCACTCACTTAAGTGTATGTCCCTTCATGATGATCAGAATATCTATAAATGACTATAAAACAACGCTGAAATAAATGAAATACATGATCAGGTTTTCTTCAAAGAAATATCATAAAACTTAAAACAACAGCATCAAATTAGTTTGATGGTACAGTGAGTTGTAATAGAGAAAGTGCGCCTCTGTTGTTACCACTCCACCCATGAAACACATGATCTTGCGCTATGTATTTCTGAGTAAACCTGCCGTGTCCGCCATTCCTCGGTTTGTAAATGGCTATCAGCAAATCGTGATCTAGATTCACACCTAAACAATCACCATTAAAAGACAGATTTAAAAAAAATTATTCAGCTGTGGAAAAACAAAACAGGTTATGTTTTATCCCATTTTTATTATTATCTTAAGGTTAATACTCTAGTCTGATCAGCCTCCTTATTACAATTCAAGAGTATTACCGAAATGATAACATTAAAACTGTTGTTTTAATGTAAAATCTTCACCTGTTTTGAACCTGCTTTTTTAAATGTATCTTTAAATAGTCCCCAAGGATTGAAGCTCAAACACTTCTCGGTTCTCTGGTCTGCTTCCCCAATCTGTATCAACAAGTACCGTCACTGCAGTCCACTCTGAAATCTCAGGACATTGCTGTCGGTAAAGATATCAAGGTACAACCTGTTGTTTATTAACCTCGTAGGCTAATGTAATGTGTACATCATGTGGTTGTTTTTGTACTTGTGGTTATGAATGCTGCTTTCCTTGCTTTCAGGACCATCTTGTGAACATTCTGCTGAAGACCGCACGTGAGGAGCCAAGTGAAGGAGCCAGGTAGAGTTAAATCATTTCCCTTAGGTTGATTAGTTTAGTTAAAGCAGCCAGAAAGAGACAATGATTTTTTTAAAGCAAGAACCATGCCAATAAAACCAAAACTATTAAGAGAGACACCAATAAATTATCTTACATACACACACACACACACACACACACACACACAAATGCAAGCACATAGTCACACCAATGGCTATTTTAGCTTTATACATATAATTACTAGCATATTTTTGAATAACACTATAAGTCCTATGCAGACATTAGGAGAACATGCAAATTTAAAACGCCAAGGACCTTGTTCATGCCACCCACTTTCAGTCACTGGCTTTTCCTACATTTACAGTTATTTAGCAGTGACTTTCAGTTAAATGGCTTTTTTATGTTTTAACTATGGTCTCTTATCTAAGTTTGGAACGATATATAAAATAAAATAAAATAAAAAGTTTTAATGATATATAATGTTTTGTTGATTTTTTTTGAAGGTTCTGCAAGTTTAAATTTCCTTATAAAAACATATTTGCATAAGGTGCATAAGGTTCTGCAACTCTATGAATATTGTTTTTATAGAATTGGATCGATTATAATAATTAGATGTACAATTGTTCTTTGCTGTCTCGCAGTTCACAAATTGCAGCTTCACTGTATCTTGGGTGTATTATATATAAACAAAAAAATGAAAGTGCATTGAAAATAAAAATGTGGATGATGCATCAACATAGTTTCATTTATTACCTCAATTAAACATGGAATTTGTCCAGGAATGGCCAAAATTTTCTTCTAGACTGCATATGAAATGAATGATTTGTCAAAATCAGTAGGCATTGCTTTACTAATAAAAACTTTGCTACGTTAAAGTTGTTGCAAATGTACAATCAATTACATATCCAGCAGTGTGCGCTGAATATCCATTCTTGAAATGAAGAATCTCCTGATTCCCTTAGAACAAAATTGATCTGTCTTCTTTTAGCTGAGTAACGTTCGATATAAGCTGTTCTAATAGAAACAGAACTCAAATCCGCTTTTGTGCCTCCTCCTGTTTCATTAACAGCAACCGCTAAACTTCTTTCTGTACTGTTCAGCTTCTGTTTATCTTTATATAATTTAGCTTCAAAAATGCATACGTAATACTGTAGATGCATTTGTGGTAGTGTTGTGATAACGAGTCAGTTTAGTCTAAACATGTATTTGTGATTTTAGGTGTGTTGCTATCTGCAGTCTGGGTCTATGGGTTTGTGAGGAACTTCAGCAGGAGAAGATTCACCCTCAAGTGTTAGATGCCATCAATGTGCTGGGTGTCACATTAAAGGTGCGTGTGTGTTGTTTTGGCGTGAAGCTTGTAGTGTATTCAGATATGTGTGTGTGTGTGTGTGTGTGTGTGTATGTGTGTTTACACATGATTAGTGGCATACCAGGACTGGACAATAGAGCACTCTGCTGTTCCTCGTTCCCCGTTTTTGAGAGCCCTAAAAAGTGCAGGGACATGGCGCAATCATTTCTAGTCCACTTACTCTAAAATGATGCATTCCAATTTAAGCTTTATTTTATATCATGCCCTCTCCCACCCCAAAATGAATCATTTTTTTGTGGGCACAACTTGACATGGAGCTTAAATGAAAAAAAAAATCTGAGCTAGTTGGAAAAGGAAGTCTTCTTTTAAAAGCACTAAAAGCTAGTGCTGAATTATTTGATCATCTTTGACCTTCAAGTTCCAAAATGTATATAGTACTTTTTACAATAAAACATTGTCTTAAAGGAGACTTACAATTTTTTAAGCCTTCATTATCATTTGCTGATTTCTGCCTTGTCATGATTCCTATTACGGTAAACCAAAATTTTACTGTTAAGTTTTATAATATCCAAGAATAACTATAGATATCCCAAATAAAGCTTGTTGGAAATTTCGTCATACATAATTGCTGTGCAGTGAAACACACATACACACACACACACACTGGTGAAATGAGTACACATGCCCGGAGCGGTGGGCAGCACTGTATGCGTCGCCCGGGGAGCAACTGGGGTTAGGTGCTTAGTAGGACCGAGAATCGAAACGGGGGCCAAGGCTGGTTCCTTAACCACAAGCCTGTGTGTATGTGCGCGTGTTTGTGTGTGTTTGTGTGTTTATGTGTTTGTGTGTGTGTGTGTGTGTGTGTGTGTGTGTGTTTACCAAAACTGTTAAGTAACTGATACAAATTCAACCCTGGTGGCATGGTGCATTGTATTCTTTTAAAAACAACAGACATGGTTCTGCATGGCCTTGTATTTTATTTCTTCATCACTAGCATTTTTCTCACCTTTTCATTTATTAAGTAAAATCTGATCTAATTATATAAAATATTTTTAGTTGCTCTCCAAATTGCCCCATAAAGAGTGTGTATTTGTCTGTGTGAGTGAGTGAGAAACTATGTCCTGTGTGATCTCATTAGATTTATTTTTTGACAGATGTAGAGTCGGACTCTGGCCCTGCATAGTGCCCATGTGATTTGCAAGTTACTGAATATGTGTATTTCTTTATGATCTTGGAAGTGGATGAGGGTTGGTGTACATATTTCCAGGACAGCATGAGTACATAGCCATAATTGTCTGCTATCATGTGGTCTAATGCAGGCTAATTGATTCACTCATTCATTGCAGCACTCAAAGCTTTTACTGGTTTATCAATTGTTCTTTTTGCAGTGAAAGTAAATCTTTGGCAAGTGCCTTGAGATGAAGAATGAAAACAAGCCAAGAAATGTACAATACTAGAATATTAATTACTGGAATTGTGAAACAAACCTTTTTAGCCACCTGAAGACCTGATGACAGGTTATACACAGCAAAGTTAGGAGTTGTCTGCTGTAGTCTGCTGAATATATTAATGATTTCATATGTGATAAAGCAAGAATTAAGCAGGCTATTTAAATTTTAGCAACTGTAATTAGAGCTGCAGCAAACAAAAAAAAATTGCCTGAAGCGGAAACTAAACAAAAAGAAACATTTGGCAGGAAACAGTGTTTCATTAATTTTCCTTTTTTTTTTTTTTTTTTTTTTTTTCCCTCCGTTGCATTAATTAAATAGGCTATATATATTTTTATCTAGGTTTTCAAAGGGAAAAAATTATCCTTAACTGCAAAAATGTTTTATATCCATGTGGACAAAGCACAGCATGACTTCAATAAATTGTTAAAGAAAAGGCTAATAATCTGTCTTCACCCCTTAAAAGTAAAAATTAAATGACAATGTGACAAATTAAGTCAGTAAAACAAAATAGTTTTATTTGGCTTGCTCTGCTTATAAATTACCATGTCACTGGATTACTTATGTAAATAAATTAATAAAAATAAGTGTTTTATTTGCCCTTTAACCTACAGGTCTATGACTGTAGGTCTACACAGTGACATGATTGGTTCAGGTACGAAGAGAATTTCTTTAAGCATTGTGTTTGTTTAAAGAGAACATGGGGAATGCACACTGAGCACACAATGGAGAAAAAATGCGCAGAGGTTTGACTCTTTTCTCTTGCTGGACTAATGAATGCCTTAAAACTAAATAATAAAAAATAATTGTTAAACTAGAAAAAGGTAACTGCATCATTAAATTACGTTTTTTGTTTTCACTAATTCAAATTTTTATAATGGGTATTTTCACTTATTTACATTTCAGAAATAAAAATAGAACCTTGTATATTTCCTCGCTTATTTTATACTTCATCATAAGGCTTTTATTAACTTCATATTAACTTCAAAAATAATAGATCAGTTGAGTTGTGTAGTCAAACCGGTATACACACAGATCAGACCGTGTGCTGAAATGATCTCTTTTAAATATGTTTCCTTTTTCAAATCCATTGACATTACAATGTAATTTCTTTACTGCTGGCTGTGCTTTTGTATTTTGAAATAGCAACAAGTGCGCTACTGAAATTATAGTCTATCTTTGGTACATCCAGGTGTAAATTATGGATTTCATTTGGATTGAGTTTGAGCCGCAACCCAGTCCTTTAAAAATGTCTCTGAATCAGCAATTAAACTAATCCAAACTATTATCTATATTTATAACTTTTGTTTGGTAATATTTATAAAAGTAATAAGGGACAAGTGGGCGTGCGTTATTGTGAATAAATCACAGGAAAAAAACGTTATACTTCTTTAACCATGATTTATTCAAAATAAATAAAGTTTATTCAAAATAAATATAAAATTATTCAGAATAAATAAAGGTTATTCAAAATAAATATAAAAATTATTTGAAATAAATAAATGTAATCTTTTTACGTCTGTTTTTTAAAGTGAACATTGATTGCTGAGTAATGGGAATTGTCTTAGTGCTGATCAAAAATGGCTCGCTGTTCATAATAATCTGCATTTACATTAATAGTACATGATAACAAAGTAATGTATTATATATCACGCATTGATACAAATATGAAGTGGTCAGAGGCCTGCATTATTGCCAAAAATGACATGGCTGGACAAAAGTCTCCGCTTTTCAGATTTAAGAACTTGAGGTGTAAGATCTGTAACTATGTCTGATTATGTTTTTTAATCTGTTCTTTTCAGTTTGGGAATAAAGCGGTGGCACATGTCGCCTGTGACATCTTTCAGCTGCTGATCTGTCACTGGCAGCACCTGCAGAAACTGGAGCACTCCCTTCCTAAGAGAATAATTGAGGTTTGTGCATGTGGGTCTCCTTTTGACAGGGCAAAATGTGGACATAATATACCTCTTTCACAGTGATTGATTTGGACTTACTTTTTTCCCCCTCCTTCTTTTTTGTAGATTTTTGTAGCAACCATCGCATTCCTTCTGCCCAGTGCGGAACATTCAACTGTTGAGGCTGATAAAAAGGTACACGCTAGACATGGAGAATCTATCACTCCTGTAGAAACAAAAACACATAGCACACTGTAAATTATGACTGAGGCCAGAAATTAAGCAACATTTGCTCATCCTTGTGGGGAAACTTGTATTAAAAAAATGTCAAAAGATGACTTTTTGTCTTTATGATGCATTTTATGAATGAAGC
Source organism: Corydoras sp. C115 (assembly GCA_019802505.1). NCBI lineage: Eukaryota > Metazoa > Chordata > Actinopteri > Siluriformes > Callichthyidae > Corydoras > Corydoras sp. C115. The sequence continues at coordinate 9,044,518 of JAFMOC010000006.1, read as the reverse complement.
TTATAACTAATGACAAAAATAAAGGTCAGTAAGTAGATTCAGAAATTGTCCTTTAGGCCATTATCAGAGTTTTATAATGGATGTGAGCAACTGCCAGAAGCTAATGGAGAGGCATGTACAAGATATACCTTGATTAGGATCTAGCCTTGATCAAGACTGATCAATGGATCAAAATTGGCATTGCAGAAGATAAGGCTTATGCTACTCCACTCCATCGCTCTCTCCATTGGCTCGCTGTAGCTGCCTGTATTCAGTGGAGGACACTGACTCTGGCCTGCAGGACAATCTCTGGATCAGCTCCCTCTTACATTAACTTTATTTTCCAAAGATGTGCATAGACGTGTTCACAACCCTCTAGTAAATGTGAATGAGTCACCTTGTTCATCCACCTCAGGGTGGTGCTAATTCTCATTCCATATAGTTCACCAGACATCTCTGTCCATGGTGCTGAGACATTCAGCATCTTCAGGAATTAACTCAAAATCTCTTCCAGAAGCACGTAGTAAAAAGTGGTAAAGAAATCTAGGCATTGAAACCAGATTGGATAAGATAAGATATGCCCTTATTGGACCCACAATGGGGAAATTTACATGATGATGTGAATAATGAGCAGGTATGATAATCCTACGGTGTAGCTGGTTCCTCTGGTTCCTTACTTGTATTTGCTTTTGGATAAAAATATTTAAAACATTTGTTTGTTCATTTAGCGGATGCTTTTATCCAAAGCGACTTACAAATTTCCCAACTCAGTTGGGGTCAGGACACAGGATTGATACAGCATCCCTGAGCAATGAGGTTTAAGGGTCTTGCTGAAGGGCCCACACTGGTAATTTCAGTGGAATTGGGATTTGAATCCACAATCTTCTGATTGATTGCCCAGCACCCTACCACTGAGCTACCACACCCTAAATATAATGTAAAATCATCTGCTAAATGAAAAAATAAAAGTGAAGAGCTTTTTGTGAGCTTAGGTCAAAGTTGTCGAACTGTATTAAAGAGGGTTTATTAAAATAAAATTAAATCCTAAGAATATATTAAGGGCCAAAGAGGTTCAGCATGTGCGGGAACTGGCAACTACGAACTAATCTCTAATGTTATGGAGCATGGCTATTGGTGTCCACTGTGTCCCATGGAGTAACATCATAATTCATATATGAATATGAAGGTTAATTCTGCTTTATTATTTTAATTAGGAGAATCTGCTGTGCTGCTTTGTTAAACCTGGTAAATTCAATGAAATGGGCTCATACAATTATGGAAAGATTGGCGTGCTCACTGTTGTAACCAATTCTGGAACTTGTTGTATCAAAATTTATTTCAGTGAAAAGCCATTTAAATATCCAGCATTGTCTTTGCAGGAACATCCTAACAGGACTGCAGAGTGAGCATTACTACACTATGTTATGCGAAGAAAATTTAGATGGCATGATTAGGGTCAGCATTGAAACCAGCATAATGGACAACTATAGTTATAGTAACTGTAGTTTTGCTTTTAGCACAATCATCTTTACAGCCATTTGCAGTATATTTATAGAAGTGATTCTTTCAGTTAGACACCGGGACAATCACTGGGAAAGCAAAGCAAAATTACACAGACCACCACATGCCACAGGTGTATGATTCACATAATGACACTGCCCAGTCCTTTGTCCAGTAGTTGTGTATTGGGCTTCGGTAAATTTGTAAGGGATGTCCAGCTGTTGGTTTATTGAATGTGTGCTGATTTCCATCTTTAACACTCCTCCTTGATGCATCATTTAAAAAAAACTTGATGTTTTAATTATTCTACCCCAGGCCAGGGTGTGATAAACTCTGTGTGTATGTGTTTTTATTTTTATTCAGGACTTTCTAACTGTACATTTGTAGGATACACAAATAGATGGAAAACCTATTATTATATATGTAATAATTGCAAACTGCACTTCCAAAACCCATCATACACGCAGCACCATGCTTTCACTGTGAAGAATTCACAACAGATATGCAGATTATTATCTGCAATATCAGCAAAGATTAATTGAGTCCAGTTTGCGCAATGCTCAAAAGAAAGAGTCTCTCTGTAAGATGTTACCTTCAATCTCATAATGTAAACTTAATGCCTCACATTAACAGATGTCTTTCGCCTGTCGTGGAAAAATTATCCTTCAAGACAAGTCAATGGCATTTTAAAAGGGTTTATTAAAAAGTATTTAATTAATATTAAGAATATTGCAATAGGGCTCTGCCAAAAAATGTTAAATCCAGCAAGGATTGAAGTTTGGGAAAGAGGAAGGGAGTTTATACACCATGTAGGGATTTTAATCTAAGGCTATGTCTCATTAATTATATGGTCTTTAAATATCTTGTAATAAAATTTTCAAAATGCTTTTGACTTGTAATTGACCTTGCCCATTTAACATGCTTCGGCAGAGCCCGTTTGCAATAGTCAATCCTTTCAAACTTTTAAAATGCCATTTACTTGTCTTGAAGGTTAATTTTCATACCTCTTTGAGCTGAGAATGATGATTTAGGGTTAAATGATCGAGACTTGTATTTCCCATTTTAGCATGTTTAGCAAAAAGAATGAACTACATTAAATAAATGTGCTTTTCTGTGCTTCAGTTAATGGTATCCTTGCTACTCTGCCTTCTTGACTGGTGCATGGCTGTCCCTTTGTCCATCCTCCTGGAGCCCATCACCATACCTATGCTGGATGACCCTGCCTCTCACAAAACGCCTTTGCTGGACTACATCTACAGGGTAAGTGGCCATGGCTTAATTAAAGGGACACCGTCTTTTCGCATAAGAGTACATAGATATCTACATACATTATTACATTTCTAAACACATTTTCCTGACATTGCAATTCCACTCATCAGCTAACATTAAAAAAAAAAATTCATTCAGGACATTAAACAGTGAGGACGACCGAGGGCACACAGCGAATTAGATATTAGTCCCTTGTTGTTGAACAGATGCGGTCGGCTACGGACCTTTGTGCAGATGTCATGCTCAAAGGAAAAAATGGCCAAATTATTTAAATGCCCCATTGTTCAATTGATAAGGCTGCCAATGAGTGCTGAACTTGAGAATTCAACTCATCATCATATGAGAGAAACTGCACCTGGTGCAAAGACAAAAAGGATGGAATAAATGTCATTAGTTTTCCCCTTCACTTCTAGGTCTGTTAATCATTTGCAGCTTGGCATTATATGCGCGGATGGTTTACTTTAGGTACTCATTTATCAGTGTGTAGTGCTGACCCATGTAGTGCATGCCTTAATTCACCTGTTGTGGTCAGGATAACATGTAAAAACGACATTTATTCAGGACAAATAGAGGTTGGTTTGGATTAATGGAAAGCGCCAGGTGAGGAAGGCACACATCCTCAGTTGAGTTATGATCGGTTTTAATGATGTCTGCGGAGGCCTGCCGCAGTACCTGAACAGCTGAGTGCTTGTTCTTTGAGAACCTATTAATTCACTTCACTGAGTACATCAAAAACAGTGATGACTTTATTTTATTTTTTTGCTCTTTACATAAATTTAGAAATGTACCTCTTTATGATTCTGCCTGTAAGGCTTGTGATGGCTCAGTTTCAACAGCGTCCTCACCTCTTATCCACAAGACTGTTGCTATGTGAGACAAGCACTTAGTCACCAAGCAAACAGTGCCTCTTAGGAGCTGTGTAGTAAAGCTACATTATCTTAATCTTTCATCATGTCATCTGTGAAGAGAAAGTGGTTACCGTTCAACATTCGTCACCAAGACATAACTCGACACAGTTTCGTGGAGTTATGGGGTTTGAAATAATGTTCCCGTTTGGGTTCTCGTTGGGGTTTTATATTGAGGGATCATTGAAGGATGACTTCAATAATTACTGTATGATGAAAGCACTCTATCTCTTGGTAATATTGACATAATGAAGTCGTTACATGCGGGAACTTTGATAGTAAATCAGGAAAGCTTTTTAATATAGATTTGAAGCAGTATCTGATCATGTTTGTTTACCTTCTGGGCTTGTTTGTGTGCGATGTTGGAGAACGAGCCAAGGGATAAAGTCTTAATTAAATCAAACAAAGCAGCCCTGTTCAGGCACTGTGATAAACTGTGCTGGACCGTGTCTTATCTTGTCCAGCCAACAGAGGCATGGCCATCTGTTAAAGCGCATTCATACACTGTCATACTGCAACTGAAATTGATAATTAGTCTATAAAACCCACATGCGCAGGGTTTTGTGTCTTAACACAATAAATAACATCTCCCCTCCATATGGTGGCCCAACTGTACAGCTAAGCTACACTAATCCATTTGCTCATAACGTTACAATCTACAGCTCAGCCTCAGCAGCTCGAACCACAGAGAACCAAACATTTGAATATGTTCCACATTAAACTTTAAGCCTTTTGTTACCGTTTTATTGTTGCGTCTGTGTTTATATCGGAATTCAGATCATACAATGTTATAACTAATGCTCTGCATGTGTTTGTGTTTGTGAAGGTGCTTCACTGCTGCGTGTCAGGCTCCAACCTGCACACACAGCAGAGCCACTACCTCCTCAGTCTGGCAGATCTGTCTACAGACTATGACCCTTTCCTAACACTAGGCCAAGTCAAGAGCTCTGAGCCACCTCCTATTCACAGCACTACTGGGGAGTTTGGCAACCTCCTCACGGTGGCTGAGGGTGAGCTCCAAACTTTTTCATATTAATAATTTAAAGCTGTATTCTACATTATTTATTAATGTCACTGTCTACACAGTAAATAAGCTGTTTTATGTGTATGCATTGTGTTATACTCACTGACCTAGGTTATTAGGTTCACCTCAGTGTCATTATACGTACTAGGGCTGTATTCATCTAAAGATTTTTATAGTCGAATCTGATTCGTCAGATTTTCCCTATAGTCGACTGATAGTCGAATCAGTTAAAATTTCACCACAAGATGGCGCTAAGGGCGTAGTTTTTAAAAAAAAAATTTTTTTTATATTTTACTTGTTTTTCTTTTTTTTCTAGAAATTAGGATGATTTTATTTGACAAAAGGCTATATATATATAACGAAAACAGACATTTCATGTAAAAACTAATGCTTAGCAGCAGCCATGGGCACCCCCATGTGGTCAAAGTGGTACATTCGACTATGAGGTTCATAGTCGACTACGGTTCTCCGAATCGAATTGTCGAATCAGCGAATATTGCAGCTCACCTCTAATACGTACTATCTATTTTATCAGTCCACTTACCATATTAATGCACTCTATACTTCTACAATTACCAAAAATGTTTCTCTTAATACCTCATTGGTCCTTTTTACTCTTTTTCACTCTTACTTCTATTATAGTCACACACACACACACACACACACACACACACACACACACACACACAGTTTAGGTTCTGTTTGAGGATGGATGATACTCAGCCATGTAGTGCATATAGTGCTGGTAGGAGTGAATTAGACACAGCAGGCAACCTTGGGTTTTTAAACACTCTAATGTCAATAATAAATTGTGAGCAGTAACCACTCCGCTTGTAAGCTGTGTCCTGTGAGCACTAATGAAAGCGTAGAGGATGACTATCTCAAACTGCAGCAACAGATGAGCTCATTTCTCAATCTTTACATCTATAAGGTGGAACAATAAGTAGATGAGGTTATATATAAGTTATATATAAGTAATAGAATGCACAGGGATTGAAGGCTAAAGCAATAAGGCATGAGCAGCCGTGCATTATTGTGACTTAATGACAGGAAAGGGTTGTTGTTAGACATTAAAAAGCAGAGTGCTGTTACATCACTTTCCTGTGATTTATTTACAATAACGCACAGCTTCGAGCTTATAACTGTAATAATAAAAACAATGTTTAATTCATAAATGCATTTATTGAAAATAAAATTGTTAATAAACTGGTCTTCCACAACAAAATGTAGTCTAGATTTTGATGCGAAAGGATAACAGGATACCGGTATACTGGGGTAACAGGATACCGGTTTCTCTAATGATCAAAAAATGCTGTTTGGCCATATTACAGAACATAATTTATAAACAGCCGCAGTGGGGTCAGTGCTCATCAGTAATTGGCTCGCTGTTTATTGTAATCAGTATTTCTATTTATGGTACATGATTTAAATTAATGTATTGTGCATTATTGTCAATTATGACACGACTGGAGAAAATGTTTTAAGGCCCGACGCTGCCCGTTTTATAATGAGGTTTGGGGGGTCTTGCTTAGGCTATTAATTTGTGGGTTCAAATCTAGGTCCACTGAAGTTAACAATGTGCAGGATGCACATTGTTAACTTCAGTGGACCTAGATTTGAACCCACAGATTAATAGCCTAACACCCTAACCACTGAGCTACATCCCCTCTCCATTAGCCTAATTACACTAAATGCCTTTATATAGAAATAGAAAATGAAGTAAATGAGGATTTATTTATTTATTTATTTATTTTTTAATAAACACTGAACCTTAAAGTCTAATTCATGTAGCTGAGTCGTGTATAGCTATGCATTATTGTAAATTGTATTTATTACTGAACAATTTCTTAATAATATTGAAAAATGGTATTTAGACACAGGCGGCGCAGTAGCTTAGTGGTTAGCACGTTTGCCGCTCAGCACTAGGGATTCCCGGTGTGTGTGGGTGTGTGAGTGAATGTATGCCCAGCGATAGATTGGCGGCCTGTCCTGGGTGTATCTGCCTAGCGTCCAAAACGTTCTCCCCTGGATGGGTATGTGGAAACCCCCATGACCCTAGTGAGGATAAAGCGGAAGATGATGGATGGGTGGATGATATTTAAACACACTCTGGTCTAAATATTTGCAGGAAGTCATTACTGAAGTTTATTAGGGTTTTTTAATATGATATATTAAACCATAATAATAATAATAACAACAACAACAACAATGACGTGGTGCCGTGGGTAAAACTGTCAGCTTATTGCTGTCAGTTACTGTTTTCTGATTTCTGATCTAAATGTTTGCCTTTTAGACACCAGGTGCCAATTGAAGTTAATTTACAAAAATCAGTCATAAGTTTGGATACCCCTGCTTCTTGCACCATTGTTTATTTTCCCCACATTTCATATAGATGGACTTTATAGTTTTAAAATTACAGACTGTAGTACATCTGTTTTTTTTTTTTTTTGTTAGTCCCCTGCTGGTTCTCTGTTCTCTAAATGTCACAGAACATGTATAATAGGTATAAATGGGTCCTGACCATTAAAGAACATAGTTAAGGGGACTAACACAGTATGTACTGTAGTCTACAAACAGATGGACTACAGCCTGGAATTGTAGAACTACAAAGCCTTGAGATCTAATAAACTCCCCAGAAACTTTTCCCCTTTTTTGTCCATTGAGTGCTAGGAAACGCTACGGTACCCCTCCATTATCCTAATTAGGATAAATAGCTCTGAAAATGAAATAAATGAGGAATGATTACTGGCATTACTTTTATTAAAAGTTGAACCTTAAAGTCTAATCCATGTAGTAGCCGAGTCATGACTAAATGTGCATTAGTGTAAATTGTTTCTTACAGAAGAATTTATAAAAAATGGTGTCTTTTTCAGACTCACTCTGGTCTGGATGTTTGCAGGCAGTCATTACAGAGGCTTATTAGGGTTTTTAGCATGTGTTAAATGTATATCCTAGAATATTATACCATTTTAATAGTTCTATTTATGTAACACATCTAATTGACTTAGCGCTGTTTAAAGCATCAAAAACTGTATTATCTGAAACTAATAGTCCTGCATTAGTTCTACTTAGAGTCTATTTATGCCAATTATTTTAAGAAAGCAAAAGATTTTTTTTCTCTCATGTGACCTTGCAAAGTCCATTAGATAACTTCCCCCCTTATCCATATCACGACTTGTTCATTCTCAGGTTCACATATTTTCTCAGCCGTGTATTATGATGCCTTTAGAAAGACACTGGCTTTTACTGCCAAAAACCCTTATGCATTGATGTACTTCTACACACAAAACAGCTCTTGCCAAAAGCAACTTAAGAGGAATATTTCAGCACCCGACCTCATATTGATTAGTCCGGCTCTAGGCCCTCTGCATGCCTAATGCACTCCACGAGTTTTCCCAAAGAGCTTTCTTACTTTGATGGTGATGATATTGATGTCACTGTCACCATTTGCACATCTTCTTTTTTTATTTTAATGTGTGCTAATCCCAACACCAGAATTCTCCTTTTGAGCTGTGCTCAGCATTTACATAGCTGTGATTCACTAAGTACTGTTGAGCCCAATTTGCTCCCTGTTAAAGGTGTGATGCTCATTAGTGCAGCTCCTCGTCATTGTGGAGACTGAATTGATCTTTTGAACCTCTTTAAATTGATTGGCAGATAACCCAGAAAATGTTAACATGAAAGGCAGGCTCCATTTATTATTAGTAATAGCCAGTATAGTAATGATGAGATTATAAAAGAAGAAAGAACACAAGAGGGATTCTGTACCTGTTTAGAGGTAGATTAAAAAAAACTCATTTCTTTAATGTAGCTCGATATGAAAACATTTGAAATAAGCTTTTTTTTGCACTGTATAGCTAAAAGTATGAGAGCACTGCTGCTGCTCTTGTTTTGTTTTAACAGTTGCTACAGCATATTTTTCAAACTCAAGCTTGAAAGGTCTTAGTGTCTAAAAATAAATAGGTCAGAAGCTTTGACCAAAAAAATACATTTCCTACAATGCATCCTACTATACATGACAGTATAGTAATTGATGTGGAAATGCTGGTGTACTTCGGTAAGCCGTAACGTCGCATACAAATATTTATCCCATAATGTCCAGAAAAAGAAAAGTTGATGCAGATGGACGGCTGTTTCAACAGAGATGGCAAAAGAATACATGTTCGTGCTTAAAGGTGAAAGACCGGTATGCCGTTTGTGTTACGAAGCAGTGTCGTTTATTAAAGAGTACAATCTACACCGGCATTTTGACACGAAGCATGGAGCTAAGTGATGCAAATCTAGCCTTCAAGAAAAGCAACAGATTGCACAAGAATTAAAAGGCAAACTGAAGTCGCAGCAGAATCTGTTCACGAAAGCCACAGCCAAAAACAATGCGGCAGTGAAAGCTTTATTATGGCCGAAGAAATCGCCCATGCTCAAAGTCTTTTACACAGGGAGCATTTTAACGCCTTTTTTTTTGTGTTCTTAGCAGCTCACTTTTGATTTTATATTAATTAAGCCTCTTTTCAGTATGTCAAACGTTTTGCTCAAAATTAATATTATTTTGAAGTTTGATGTTTTTCATTCACTTGATTGGTTTGATCCTGGGTTGATGAAGTTTGGATTTCATAACATGAAATTAAATTAAGTTAAAGGATTTATTTTATAACAGAGCAACAAGCAAGCATATTTTTCCATGCAACTGTAATATTTTAATTGCATAATTTAATAAGGTATTTAACATTAAGGAGCAGTTACATTCATTTTATATTACATTTGATTACATTAATAAGTTATGTGTGTGTGTTTATATATATATATACTGTATATATGTGTGTTTATATATATATTTTTTCTCATCTATTTAAATAATATAACTAATCATTGTTAGGTACACCTACTTCTCTACTTCCAACCTTTCCAACTGCCATGATTATATACCTAATATAGCATATTTTACTTATTTTACATTATTATACGTATATATAGCTAAAATATAAATGTCAGAGGACTGCATCATTTTTTCTTTAAACTAATTTTCTTGAATTCATGCCATCTTAATGTTTTTATACTACAGAGAAGAAACGAAGGAACATGGAGTTGATACCTCTTACTGCTAGAATGATAATGACCCATCTTGTCAACCACTTGGGTCACCATCCCCTAAGCGGAGGACCTGCACTACTGCATAGCCTCATGAACGAGAACCATGACAACCCCTATGTGGAGTCATCAGAACTCTCTTCAGAAGTCTTTAAAAGCCCCAACCTGCAGCTCTTTGTTTTTAATGACAGCACGCTCGTGTCTTACCTGCAGATCCCCTCTGAACCTCCATCTCTCTCAACCCTAAACCCCAAGGAAAGCCCATCTGAGGTGCGTGTGATTGTGCGGGACATTTCTGGGAAGTACTCATGGGACAGCAAAGTACTTTACAAGACTTTTGAAGGAATGAGCATGCATTGTAGCAGCGGTGAGGAGGACCCTCTCCACCACCACACCACTAGCTCATCCACTCCTTCTATGCAAAGTTCCTCTCATGCCAGCAGAAGCTCATCCGTATTGGATGCCGAGGACAACGTAGATGTGTTGGACCAGCTTCTGGAGGAGCTGGGCCACAGCAGCCCCGAGTGCCTGTCCCAGCCTCAGCAGAGACTTACTCAGCCAGCTCCGGCACCTATTGGTATGAACCCAGATATGGAAACGGCCATCATAGAGGCCATTCACAAACAGGCACAGCAGGAGGAGGAGGAAGTCGCCTTCAAACGAAGTGAAGACCCCAGCGTCAGGGCGGCCAATCAGAAAGAGCCCATTCATCAAGAACCAAAAGTGCCATTCTACTTTTGCCGTCTGCTCCTCAACGACTTGGGCATGAACTCCTGGGATCGCAGGTATGTCAGTTAATAAATACCTGGGTTAAATGGTATAAAGTTACGTTTACACTGACATATTTTGAAACACTAAACGATCTCCATCCAGGTGGTGTTTTAGTGCAGTATTAAAATTCATGTCTCTCATGAAAATGTATATTGTACAGAGGTCATCGATGTGAACCAATTTACACAGGAAGCTGCTGTATGCCTACTTTGCAGTTAGTTGCCTAGATACAAAATATACAACCAACCAGAAATTAGCTAGGACTGAAAACCCTGGAGAAGACAAATCAAGGAAGGATACAAAATCAATTATTTAAATTTTTTTTTAATGAGAAAAACATATTTGAGTGGACTTTACCTCAAAGCTGCAGCTTTTACACTAGTTTTATAACTTAAGTTGAGTCCATACACAGCTCCTATATGAAAAGCATATTTCAATGGATCGATCGAATCAATCCACCATCTATTTTCTTAATATTTTCTGCATTTGTTAAAACGAACATTCTTTTGCTTACTTTTAAATGAAGCATTCCAGTTTTTCATATCTTTTGTGGTATTCCCGGAGGTGTTCCGCTTTCTCGCTGTGCTCGTGTGCTCCCGCTGTTTCCATTTTCCACTCGGCTCCTCAGCTCCCGCGATTCAGCGCTCACGCGATTTCCATTAAGCTTCTGTTTAATGCAAAGAATCTTCCATTGCTAGAGTGGCCACCTGTTGATGAATGGCTTGGGATCGTTGCTATAGTTACCAGGAACCATCCTAGCTACTGTCATCCTTAATTTTAATACCATTATGAGTGGTATATTTGATGACGAACGTGTTCATCCTCTGCATTGAATGAATAAGCGAACAATCTGTGAACTGTACATTTGACGGGCAAATGGTAGTTATTTCGGAATCATCATAAAGAATTCAATTGGTTAATTTAATATATTTATTTAATATCTATTTAATATATCTGTATATATATTTTTTTTTTTTCATTGCAGGAAAAGCTTTCATCTTCTGAAGAAGAACTCAAAGCTTTTAAGAGAACTTAAGAATTTGGATTCTAGGCAGTGGTAAGTTTAAATATCTTTATCATCCTTATCATCTTTTTCAAATACTGTGTTATGTTCTTTGATTTTACTTGTAATTTACCTAATTTAACTTAAAATCTGCTGTTGTTCACTTAGCAATGACAATCTATACCTCTTATCTTTTATATAATATTAGAATGAATCTGCAGGTCACTTTCTATATGTTGTTTAACCCAAAATTATTATCTGCATTTATGGAACCATATTATTTGAGCAGTGCCCTGTAACAGTGGAGTGCGGGCTAAATCTTTTAAGAGCACTATTAGTGAGACATGTCTTAAGGCTACTCGGAGCTACTCCTCTCTTTCAACCCCCCTCTAGCCTAATCCTGCACATCTCTAGTAGAACACAGCTCAGCACTCCTCAACCCACTGCGATCAATAGGCACTCAGAGTGGCTAATTACAGAGGCTTATTAAAGAATACCCCCAGGATTGGCCCACACTTTCTCCCTATGTGCATACCTGCCCTGCTCATAGCAACTGCAGTCTGAGCATACCAAACATCAGCGGGCAAGGGCTCGGTGCTTCCACAGCAACGCTGCATAAGAACAACACAGACATTCATCTACCGATAAAGTAAATACCCTGATACATCAGTCTGAGAAAGTAAACAACACAACTCTATTTCCCTTGATGTGCCTCCTACTTTGTTAACCTTCGTGTGAATCACTGTTATTTTACAGCCCTGTAGTTGTTGGTGTTAATATTAGTAGTTGTAGTTGTAGTATTGTTGTCTCATTGTCTTCCATTATTTATTATTCCCAGTATAATCCTATACTAGGGACTAGGTTGTTCCACATACCCATCCAGGGCAGAACTTTTCGTGTGCTGGATAGGCCGCCAATCCTTCGCTGGATTCACTCACTCAGACACACATTTACATTACATTTGGTCATTTAGCAGGTGAGCACAGGGTTAATCACAACATCCCTGCAGCAATGAGGGTTAAGGGTCTTGCTCAAGGACCCACATTGGTAACTTCAGTGGACCTGGGATTTGAACCACTAACCTTCAGATTGATAGCCCAATGCCCTAACCACTGAGCTACCATGCCCCCACACATACACACACTATATGGGGTCATTTGGATAAAGCTTTTTATAGCAATCAAATTATCTTGAATCCATGTTTTTGGGGACTGGGGACTGTGGGAAACTGAAGAAAACTTAGAAAGAAATTACACAGGGAGAAGATGGAATCTCCAACCAGATTGAGATTCAGATCCCCAGCACTAAGAGGCGAACGTTATGATTCAGCTTATTTTGTCATGCTGTAGTTAGTCTTTCTAAACATGGTAATGTTCCATACATGTAAGACTCCTTTGTTTTACTCTGATGATATTCAAACTGTGGCAGGTCGCTAAGAGGGCACTTTTGAGGTAATGAGCATAAACTCATTTATACATCTTGTGTTTTTTTCTCAATTAAAACTTTAATTATTTAAAATTAATTATTCAGAAGATTATGCCAAGAATCTTTATTTTAAAAATATAGATTTGTAGTAGGTTTCTTGCATTATTAGTTATTAGGGCATTCAGACTGACATTAGTTCTGGTGTTACATTTGTTTCCATCCGGAGTTTTGCTCATTTATGACCAGAATCTTGTGCTGATGTAAATGACTTCTCCAGCCCTTTCCAAATTTTTTATTGGTTAAATTTGCAGTGGCAACAAAATCATGTAAGACATTGATTTGCACCCTGGAACACGTCGGTCTTGAATCTTGACATAGTCATCCTAAAATGTTCCTGAGCTTTGGGACAGAAAAAAAATGACTTTACTCATAATGTTTACCTCCTGAGCTGATTTTATTTTATTGACCAGTTAAATTAACATGTTTTTCAGTGTTAGAATTGAATATTTGTTTTATTACATGCTTATTTCTGTGGTATGCTTAAATGGTACGTGTCTGTGTGTGTTTCAGTCGGGAGACGCACAAGATCGCCGTTTTTTATATTGCTGAAGGTCAGGAGGCCAAGCACTCCATATTGTCCAATACAGAGGGCAGCCAGTCATATGAAGACTTTGTCTCTGGTTTGGGATGGGAGGTATGAAGCAAACATCTGGATTCTTGAACAGAGGCTTGCATGCCACTGCATGAATGACATGTTTGGTTTTATGTCAATTCATTTTTAGATTCACTAAATATAAATGTTGGGATGCAATGTGGTATAGTGGTGGGGTTTGTATGTCCGGCAAATGGTTCCCTTTGCCCATTCAGGGAAGAACATGTTGGGCGCACACACGTGTATATATCTTTATTTAGAGCAGCCAATTCATCTTGAATCCATGTTTTTTGTACTGTGGAAGGAAACTGGAGAACATGGAGAAAACCCACACGGACAAGGGGAGAACATGAAAGCTCTGCCCAGATTGGGATTCAAAACTGAATTATCTATGCTGAGAGGCAAACGTGCTAACCACTAAGCCACCGTGTGCCACTCTGAAATAAAATTATTTCTCAAATAAATAAATAAATAAAAAAACATTAAATGAAACATTATGGAGTCTTCTGTCACTTCAGCTTTCCAGAAAGTAAATGTTTTGACAGTAAACTCTGTCAGTGCAGTGAAACCACTGATTATTTTTTACTAAGTCAGTCCTCTGTTCTTATCTGTCGGTGTTCAAACCTTCCAGGTTGACCTGGCGACCCACTGTGGCTTTATGGGCGGCCTGCAGAGGAATGGCAGCACGGGAAGCACCGCACCCTATTACGCGACCTCAAATGTGGAGGTCATATTTCATGTGTCCACTCGGATGCCCTCCGACTCTGAGGATTCGATCACTAAAAAGGTGCTGTTCCTCCCCATCTTTAAACTCACATGATTTTGTTCTACTTGTTGTTCCAAGAATGCTGCCCCAGGGTTTAGTCAATGAACGCCCCGGGTTTTGACAGGCCTGATGTACTGTATTAATCTTGTTCCTTGGAACAATAAATAGGCTAATATTCTGCATATATTTACAGGCTAATAACAATTTAAAGATCTCTTGTTATTTGTAGGGGGCTTTCGGGTTGATAGTAGATTAGTATCACAAAGCATGAGACAGACCCGTGTGAGACGTGACCGTGTGCGTGGGCTGTCAATTACTCGGCTCAGTTTGCTTTCCGCTCGCTGAATCACTGTAGAGCCGAAGAGAGCAGTGGTCGTGTCCTACATAGGTAATGGTTCCGACTCTCCTGATTCCTGCGCGTGATGTGACCTGGGCTCCGATCAGCCTATTAACTCAGTGGGCCAGGGCCAGGGGCCTGCCAGATGCCAGCGGGGCCCTGCTGTCGAATTCCGCTCGTGTCTGCGGGGTAGCGATCGACAGGCGTTAGCTCGTTAGCACTGGCAAAATGAGCCACCAGGCTCCTGCATCGCCAATGCCTCCAATCTGATCATGCGCTCACCCACAGAGAGGAGATTCATCAGCAACATCAAGCTGGCGTCGTTCGCTGTTTGCGCCGTATTAGCCGACTTAGGCGGGTTCGATTTTCCTCCGGTCAACACAGGCGCTGCGGATATGGACTGGCATCGCGGCGGTGCGCTTGCGTGAGCTTTTGGTGGACGGGTGTGCCACAACCCATGTTCAGTTCATTTAAGTCTCTTAATTGCTTTGCTCCTTCTCCGGTGGTAACTGGTGGGGGGTGTCTTGTGTGCGCTGCGCTGGTGTAAAAGGGTAGGGGGGATGATGATTCTTTATCAGTCACAGCCAGGCAGGAAGTTGCCCTCTAAATTAGAAATGCAAGTTTCATCCTGATAGGGTGGGGTGGCGGGCGGATAGTGAGAGATGAAGGAAGGGAAAAAGAGAGAAATTCCTAAATTCAATTTGGTGCTTGGGGCCAAGCAGCTGGCTGTGCTGGTAATGCAGTTATTTGAAGGGTCTAGTCTTTGAAGGAAGCTGGTCACACAAGCACACCCACATAGTCGTGTGCTCTGGTCTCTCATACATTCAGCATGTCGGAGCAGAAGGAAAACAGCTGGTTGTGGCTGGCAGCCCACTTACATGGGATGCGCTTTGCTCATTCATATATTATGTATTTTGCAAGCAGGTCTGCGTCAGGGTTAAACGGGGCTAATCGTACCAGAACATGTTTATATAAACCGAACCGCCGTCTTCTCTGGCTTTCTGCTCTCTGCCATCTAAATCATGCATTATCACAATGTCGTGCTTAACACCTGGTGCATTTCTGTTCAGGCGGTATCTTTACTATGTGCCCGGTGTTTCATGCAGTTCCTCTCCTTTCTCTGACCTATTTACATGCCAGTGATTCTTTTGCTGTCTCTGAAATAGATCAGCATACACCAGCCCAATCAGCTTGTTGGGGATTTATTTAATTCTAGTCTATTAGCATAATTAAGGGCTTTGGGGGGAATGTAGTAATTGCATTTTTTTGGTGGAGAGGGCATGTTTTGTTAATGGCTCATTAGCTGTCAGTACATTGGCAGATGTTTAGCAGGCCAGCAAGGGATTCTACCTTCAAGTTACTGAATTTGCAGCATTCTGATAAACCAATTAAATCATTTTTGGAAGGTTGCTTTTTTGTACCTTATTTTAAAACGACTTCTTTATGTTCGTGAACAATTGCTTGGAGACATGCATGAAAACAAAAAACAAGTTCTTCCATGCGATAGATCATTATGTATGTGTGTATGTATGTATATATATATATACAGTACCCGTATTTTCCGGACCATAAGGCACACCGTATTATAAGGTGCAGTCTGAATTACGGGGTCTATTTCTGTATTTGACCCACGTATAAGGCGCACCGTACTATAAGGCGCAGTCTCAATTACGGACTCTATTTCTGTACGGTACTTATTCTGTACGGCACCGTATTATAAGGCACTTGCTAAAACATACGATCTATAAGAAAAGTAAAGGATGCAAAACGGTGATTTATAATTGAAGTTTATTCTACTACTTGACAAAACACACATTATTTTAATCACTCTTCTCCCACAAATCCATCAAAGTCCTCGTCTTCTGTGTCTGAATTAAAAAGCTGCGCAATTTCACTATTGAGCACTCCGGGTTCTCCTCCCATCAATGTCAGTCTCGTCGCCAGGCGGCTGTTCAGCAACGATGCCGGCTTTCGCGAAAGCTCGGACAACAGTTACAGCAGAAAACTCAGCCCAGGCATCCACAATCCATTCACAGACGCTGGCGTAACTCACCCGCCGCTACCTTTGAGTTTTAGTAAACGTGTGTTCGCCGTCTATCATCCATCGCTCCACGCCGTCCGCAACTTTACTTTAAACGCCCTGTTTACGCCAATGTCCAGCGGTTGGAGTTCTTTATTTAATCCTCCCGGAATGACGGCAAGCTCAGAGTGAAGAAAATTAATTCGGAGCTTGCCGTCATTCCGGCATGGAGCCACAGATCAGCAGGGACGGTGATGTGTGGAAAAAAAACACCCGGTCGCACAACAATACTTTTATAGAATTTGGAACACGTATAAGGCGCACCGGATTATAAGGCGCACGTCCGATTTCTGGGAAAATTTTAGGCTTTTAGGTGCGCCTTATAGTCCGGAAAATACGGTATATTGCCTTTTCAGATATCAGATATCAAAGTACAATGGCCCTGTGTTATAAAGTTTTATGGGTTAGTTCAAGAAGCCTTTTAGTTTTTCAGGCTTATACTGTTCCTAGATATTTTTTTATGTAGAGTATCTCTGGGTTGAGGTGCAAGGGGGTTCGAGAAGCACCAGATATTTTGTATCCAAAATTAATCAATCACTTTGTGTTCATTCAAATAAGTGAAAAGACACAATAATAAAAGCTTTTATGTAGATTTAAGTATTTGGCTGATTGTATCTCCAGAGTAAAGCAATAAAAGACACACACACCAGCATGTTCTCTCTGTTGTGTGTATGAAATACCATTTGGATCACATTCCTAAATTTGGAATATTAGTTCAATTTCAGTGTTAATTTATTACTTTTTTTTCTTTGCTAATTTATTTCAGTTATTCTGTGATTGTTGGTGTGTCTGCTGGGATATTAAAATGTTTGTGTTTAATACGTATTTTTGAGTTACAGTTAGAAACACCAGGACTAAATATGTTTTGCTTATTTAATGTATTATTAAATGAAGGAAAAAAAAGTCAAAAAAGCATGTTTGGTGTTTTTTGTTTTGGCTGCGGCAAAAAAAATTACATTTTGCTGCATAACTACTTTTAGGCATATATCATTACCACTATTCAACTTGGGCCAACTAAGAAGCTGTGCTGGCTGTATAAGACAATATTCCTGCAGAATAATTTTTACACATTGGACTCTATGCCACCAAATGCTGCTGCAGTTCTGAAAACCAAAGACAATCTGACCCACTACATAAGTCACACAAAATAATGTGTCTAATAAAGTGTCAGTTCACTAAGTTTGTGTTTTATGTTTTTAGATGTTTATTAAGTGTAAATTTAAACACAGTGTTATATAACAGTGAATATGTTTAGTAGAGCTGTTGACTTATCACCAAAATGTGCCATTAAAGTCATTGTTTGCTTTATATTGTACATTATATTTCTTAATATATGATCGCATCAGGTTTAGTAATGTTTTCTTGCTCTAGAAAAAAGGAAAGAAAACTAATTTCCGTAGAATGTGTTTCTTAGTTCAATGTAAAATGAAAATATAAGCAATTTTACAGGCAAAGCAGTCAATTTAATTCAATGATTGACTCATAATAACCCCCATTTCTCCAACTCATTTGTCTCCACAATTGAAAGCGCTGTAAAAAGATGCAGGACAATTATGCAAGTTTTCTTTTTGCTGCCTAAAATTAGTGTTGTCCTCAAAACAAATTTCCATCATTAAGGTTTATTAGAGGATTTTCACTTGGTTGATGTCCAATGAAAATAGAATCATTACCTTGTTGTTTGAATCCACCATGAGTGCTCTTACAGAAATCTGCTCTGGCTCCGTTTATTAGCCTTGTATTTCTTGGAAATGGAGTATTAATGGAGTATTAATCTAACTGGCCATTTAAATAAATCTAAAAAATTCTTCAAACATTTTACAATAAAGGAGCAATTTCTGTAAATGTTTTATACTTCTATATGTCTGTCTGTTTTCTTTTAAAAGCTCCGTCACCTGGGAAATGACGAGGTGCACATTGTGTGGTCAGAGCACACGCGGGATTACCGGCGCGGCATCATCCCTACTGATTTTGGGGATGTGCTTATTATCATCTACCCTATGAAGAACCACATGTTCTTTATTCAGATCATGAAGAAACCACAGGTATGCCAGCTGCGTGTCATCAAATCCGTATTTATCCTACAACACTAAAAAATCCAGCAGTGTTTTGACTACATATGAAACGATTACTTCAGGTTGTTTATTTATGTAAATAAGTGAAATGTTTTTTGTACCGTGCTACATATAAAAAAATAATCATGCAAAAGGACTAAGGAGTTTTGCTGGATTTTGGATATATTAATATTTTGGATATTTAATAATGGGAAAGTTGCATGCTGTAACATGGATACTGTGCTGCCTCAGGCAGGTATGTGGATCGAGTAGATGGTTTGTAAACAAGTCTCCTAATACTCAAGGGTCAATAATGTGCCCCCTCCCGTACTCGACACCATTACTGCACTGTCGGCTTGCAGCTCTTATCATAGCCAGACTAGCTTTCATCTTCACCATTCCCTCATGCTACGCACTTCCTCTCTCGGTCTCACTCTGGAACACACATTTGTTGCTTCTCTGCACATCAGACAGGTCAAAGCATTTCATGAGTAACTAAGGATGATCCGTTCTTTATTTCACTGAAAATTTATCCCCAAATATAATACAGAACATAGTATAATACAATAACCTTTATAAGATTGGAATCATTCACATTTTATAAAATGAGACGCTTTTGGGAGGTAACTTCATTTAATTTCACAAAAAAAAATCTTGTATAGAATTTTATTCTAGTACAAGTCTGAACAAAAAAGTTCAGAAAAAGCATCATGTATTCCTACCCCTTTTCCTTTGTAAATAAACCTTTTAATAATTGTGCAGCAAAAGATACTAAATTGTGAGATTAATTTGACTTATTCTTGCTTTTATACAAGAATTCTTCTCTTAGCCGGTTTGTGGTGGCCACTGTGTTGACTTCACCTCTATGATACCCCATTCTATTTTTTCTGTGTAAGACAGATGTGAACTACCCTCAGTCAGGCACATATCCCCTAAACCACTTGTATGTTTGTAATAGATTAAAACATTATGCAAATTATTTTGCAAAGGCTTTTGTCCTAAGCAACTTGCATGTATGCCAACTTAATTTCGGTGGTCATAGTGTGGGGTTAACCATACAGCACCCTTGGAACAATAAAAGGTTAGAGGCCTTGCGAAATTGCATTGCCCATATTAGCACCTGTGGTGGAGTCAGGCTTCAACCCCCGGCCTTTAGATTAAAAGCCCAACTCCCTAACCGCTGACCTACCATGCACTCTAAATTAATGTTTTTCTGTAATCAATAATGTCAATTACATAGACGAATCACCTAGTTGAAAACTGCACTTTTTTACCCACTGACACATTTTGCACATAATGGCCATCCGTGATTTATCTTTACACAACTTGATGCTAAGCTGTTACCAATAATCACATTTGAATGCTTTGTATGTTGTCAGTATTTTTTATTTTTAAAATATTAGTTAGCAGAATATTAGTTGCTGTTTTTAATAGCAATCTGACCCAATGTTATGTCTGCATGTCAACTAAGACAATATGCTGTATTAAAAACACAACTAAGCAATTCTATGGAAGTCGTACGCCTTTGGTTAAGGAGCCAGCCTTGCAACCTGAAGGTCTCCGCTTTAATTCCCGATCCCACCAAGTACTACAGTATGTCTGAAGTGCACCTAACCCTAATTGTGTCCTGGGTGCTATATAGGCTGTCCACCGCTCAGGGCACATGTGCTCACTTCACACAATGTGTGTTTTCAGTACATGGATGGGTTAAATGTGGAGGACAATTTCTTCTGTGTACAAGCACAGTAAGCAAAATGGATCACTCACTTTAATAATAAAAATGCAACTTCTGCCAAGATCATGATTTGGACTCCCTTCTAATAGTTTCATAATTCTTTCCCTTTTCTTTCCATTCATCATTCTTTTGTTGGTACTATATCTAACAGCTTGTTAATGACGAAGAACTCATGTTTGCCTTTAAACCTATTTGCATTTATCTACACATGCAGATTTGTGTTTTTCTTTTAGAACTAAAAACTTAAAAGTAATGTTTTTTTCACCTTCATTCCTGTCAAAATGCCACCCAAATATCAGATTAAATGAAGTACAATTTTTTGTTTCACAATTATGGTAAGAACGGTTTATAACAGGGATTCACATTAGTGATGGCTCAGTAGCTCAGGGTTTAGGGACTAGCAATCAACATTGTGGGTTCAAATCCCAGGTCCACTGATGTTACCAATGTGAGTAATGCCCTTAGCCCTCATTCCTCCAGGAGTGCTGTATCAACCCTGTGTTCTGACCCCAATTTGGAATACTTGTAAGTCGCTTTGCATAAAAGCATCTGCTAAATAACCAAATGTGAAAGAGCTGTCAAAATTAATGACATACTTTGAATTTTTGGACTATGATAATATACATATTTAAGCTTCTAGAACTCTTTAACTAGCTTATGTTCACTAGTTTTAAAATTCCATAAGTTCATCAGCATGTCCAAGAAGCAAGCTAAATTCAGTAATTATTTAAAGTAAAGGCCAGACTGAACTAAAAGTAAAAAAAACAGGTCTTTCTTGGAACAATGGCTGATCATTACTCTGGTTGAATTCTTTTTTTTATTATAAAATGAGCCATCTGAGTGAACATCCTCTGAGTGTAGCTATTCTGTCATTTTGGTTGGGCTGGGGGGGGGTCTACAGCACAGCAGACTAAACAGTACTTGAAGAAATTCCTTTGACTGCTTTAATACTAACACAGATAACTCGATCCTGGCTTCAATAGACACAATCCTTAGATACAATCCTTGAGAAAGGCGAGTGCATCGTTTTATGAGCAAAACCATTTTGACCTGTCATGCTTATTGATTTTCTTGGGCGCGCGGGTGCGAAATCATCAAAAGGGAACCAGCCGAGTGCTCAGATTAGCTTTGTGATAATATGCACTGTTCATTGTCATCACTCACTCCTGTAGAGGATTTTTCAGCTCGGTCACTTGCTTTCTCTCTGTGTATGTCAGGTTCCTTTCTTCGGACCCCTGTTTGATGGTGCAATAGTTACTGGGAGGCTGCTTCCGAGTCTGGTGCGGTCCACCTGCATCAACGCCAGCAGGGCAGTGAAGTCTCGACTGACACTCTACCAGAGCTTGTATCTTTTTTAATCCCATCTGCAGGTCTTATGTTTAACCTGAAGTACAGTCTGACCAAATGTGGGTTATGAAGGTAGGAGCCGGAAATTAAACATTTATTTGTGTGGCTATGTATTTGGGCTGCAGCTAATGAATAGTTTACTGATTAATCAGATAGGAGTTTAGTAATAAATGATAAACTCAAATGTTTTATTAAAAAAAAACAAGATATTTAGTTTACTGTCCTAAAGTAAAGTGTTACAGTGTAATGGTAAAGTATAGTGTTGGGACAGTCATAGGCTTGTGGTTAAGGAACCAGACTTGAGTCCTGAAGGTCCTCGGTTTGATTCCCAGTCTCACCGAGTACCATGGCTGAACCATTGTTTCCCAGGCACTGTATACAAGACTGCCCACCTCTCTGCACGTGTTCTCACCTCATCCAGTGAATGTAAGCACAGTAGGCAAAATAGATCAATCGATTATTCATTAAGGTATTAACACATGTTTAATGATAACGTTATTGAACATAACATGTTTGATATAATAATATATAATATAATAATAATAATATCAATTATATAATAATAAGAAGAAAATTAGACAAGAATAATGAGTTACATTTAATAGCTGACAAAAGTCCTTGCATTTTAAAGGCAAATTAATTTAAAGCGTCACAGTAACATAACGCAGTGTGTGCCATAGTCATAGAACATTTTATTTCAAAGTGAATATCGACCGTTGAAACGAACAAGTGGCTGACAACTAATTTATTTATTGTTGTACCTCTAAACTCTATAATTGATTCTTTTGCCATTTAACTTCTTCAGCAGTTACAGTCTTGAATGTTTCTATGCTGACTCAATTTCAGCCCGTTTCTCATTTTCCTGAATCTTAGACCAACCTTCAAACTGCACTGTTCCCTTCCGACATGTTTTCACAGAAGGAGGTCGTGGAGCTCGAAATGCAGTTCAGTTTTCACAGCTTCAAACAAAGGCTTGATCTGTTCTGATGAATTATTAAACTGTTTTTGAGTCATGGAGCTGGACTGGTTACCAGAACAGCTGCTCTGCACTACCTTTCAACGCGTACACTTGGACTTTCACCATTTGTTTCCTGTCTTCTGCCTTTTCTTGCTTTATTTTCCTCGCGCTGTTTCAAACAATGACCTCTCTATCTGAAAGGTGACTGTATTCGTGCGGAGATGAAATCTCCTCTGGAGTTTCCTCATCTCACAATGGTCGGGGTCCATGCAATCTGCTGTCTTGTTGTGTGACAGTGCTCCGAGGTAATTAGCTGAATATTTCTTCAAAGGGAGCAGCGGTGCTCAGGGCACAGCCTGATAAAAGCAGGTGCTGATCTGGAGAGGCCTCCAGCAGGCAGCCTCGCTGCTGCACCATCACTCACCTCTAATTGGATGGACTGTGTAGAAATGGCCACCAGCACTTGGCCAGGTGCACTGCAGTCCACCTCTGTGCCCCTCGCCTGCCCAGTGCCATGTGCTTGTGCGCATGTGTTTCTGCCACACCTTACACGGGGCTGCAGTTCTCGGGTTGCCGAGGCACAGGGGCTGGTGTTATTCTAGAGGACCAGGCAGGAGCTCTTTGGACTAAGAGGCTTCTCTCCTGCTGACTCTGTATTACACAGCCCTTTCAAATCACACATAATGTGTCATCTATTATTGATTCAGCTCCCCTGAAAAAAATAGCTGCTGTGAGTTTGAAGTCTGGTGTGCCAGATCCCCTTTTTCATGTGGGAATGGACAGTGCTCTAACCTGGGCAGAGGAGAAAGGTATGGAAAGGGGACAACCAGGCTCATAAATTGAGCTCAAGGGCTTTTAGTCTACAAATTTAAATGATAAAACTAAATCCAGTATGTTGTGTACTTACTTAGTGCTTAGCTTGCTCCATTTTAATTGTTGCTGTAGCAAACTTTCCAAGGCCTATGTCTCTGTTATGTTACTATGGTAGAAGAGGGTACCAGGGGAGGAAGAAACATTGGCTGAGGGGATTTAAGGTAGATTCTCTAACCTTCTGTCTTCCTCGATAGCTTCCCTGCTGACCGGAATCGATGGATTTAGCATGTTTCCTCACTTCCTTTTTCCTCAATCGCTCACTCTTCTGCTGTCTCGTTGCCTCTCCTCTTCAGTCAGATCCATCTCCAGGCACTAATCAATAGCTATAATCTGTTCCTGCCCATAGCCAGTCATGCAAGCCACAGCTTTTAGCCCTCATCACTAGGAGGGCGGGCTACTATTACCAAATGACACTACCTTGTTGGTTTTGACATTTAAAAAAATAGTCATTAGCCCATGTTTAATACGATTCCTGTTAAATTCTCCTGCCATATTCTTTTTCTGTTGCTCTTTGTAACGGTTTTGGTAACTTAATGAGACCTTTTTTTATGTAAATGGTTCACAGTAACTTCCTAGTTCTGCTCTTTAGTTGACCGATTAAAATGCATTTGTTATGCAAAGGTATTGGGTACCAAAATAGTTTGAATCCATTATTGTTTTAATATGTTTTGTGAAGCCTATACTTTAACATGGCTACAAGTTTATATACCATATGCACAGAAGTACCGAGTTCCATTGCAGTTCCAATGCAGTTCCATTGTCATGTGTAAAAGAAAAAAAACTTCAAAAAGTCATATTTTGGACTATTACATGCTTCCAACATTATGGAAGACCATTTCTTGTTCTGAACCCTGAAGTGAGGTCTATTAAGGCCAAGTCTGATGTGGAAGAACTCGAATTACTTGAATGAAGTTAAACAGAGAGCAACCCTTCTCATCCAACATCAGTAATAACTTTCCCACACGTTCTCCAAAATCATGTAGAAAGACTTCCTCAAAGAGTAGAAGATGTTCTGTTAGATGGTATGAATTCAATCTAAATAGCGCCTGTGTTTAATGTGTAGGTGTCCCAATACTTTTAATCGTATAGAATTTATACAGTAAATAATTACAATAGAAAGCTGTTTTATAATGAGCTGACATCATGAAATCCTCAAACCGTCCTGTGGATTTGTTTGAATTCATCACTAGCACATTCAACGCTTCATCTCATTATCTTCTGCTTCGTCCTATTCTGCAGACTAGGGTCATGAGAGTGGGTTCCCCATGCCCATTCAGTCCAGGGAAGAACATTTTGGGTGCAGAGCTGATATAGGGCGTTAGTCCATCGCTGGGCACCCACTTACACACACTATATAGAGGCAATTTAGAGCAGCCAATTCACCTTGAATCTATGTTTTTGGACTGTGGGAGTAAACTTACACAGACATGGTAAGAACTTGAAGATTTCACCCAGATCGGGATTCGAACCCCAGCCCAGAGAGGTGAACATGCTAACACATAAGTCACAGTGCAGCCCTCCCATCATGTTGCCCCACATTCAACATTATGAAATATTAATAAAGCTAATATCAGATAAGTTGGAGTAATACTGGGCTTCCACATGGAAATGGTTTTCAGTGTTGCATTACTGTTCTGTTAATGCTTCTAGTGACACATAAATGCTGAAAACCCAAACGAAGCAGCTTGTTAAACTGAATTCACACTGGTTAATATTACACAGTTCAGTTTATTTAAACCTGAGTGGGCTAATGACGGCTTACGTTTTGGGATTCTTGCAATGTCTATGAGCTGCATGGTTGGTGATGGTTATATGGCTATCCAATATAACCTGCTTATAGTTCATATAGTTTGAGCCAAGGCATGGTGAGCCGAATGTCCAGTGCTGCCCCAACCCCCCAGCTCCACCCCCAACCCACTCCATCATAGCGTGGTGACTTTAATCCCATTTTCAGTCCACCACACTTGCTTCGCTTCCCCGCCTGCCTGACTCCCTGCTTCTCCCAACTCACCAGCTGTTCCCAGGGGCTCCTTACAATATCAAATGTGTTCAGATTGCCCCCATCCCAGCCCCCACCAAACGCCCCCCACCCCACCCCACTCCCCATCTCTTTCGCTTTTCCACTTATCCTCACAAAACCTTACAGTGTGTATATGGACAAACTCAATTACACTTGCCCCACCCACCCTTGCAACAAGAGGATCTGTACATTCAGTATTGGCCTGATGACCTGTTTGTCCCATTACACACAGACACACACACACACACACACACACACACACACACAAAAACACTTCTCTAAGGAACACAGTGGCCCTCATCCACAGGCCTGTCAAGCCCAGCTCTGGCTGGAGAGTCACTCAGTCCCACATGGCATATGGTGTATAGCTGCCGCTTCATGCGAAATGCACAAGTATTCTCCCCTCCCCTATTCTCTCTCCCTCCCACCCCTCTCTCTCTCTCTCTCTCTCTCTCTGTTGCTCTGTCTCTCGCTCACTCTTCTTTAATGCTGAGTGACTCATAGGATTATTGCACTCTGTCTTCTCTCTCTAACTCTCCTTCTGCTCATGATGAGTGGAACAAAGGCATCACTCAAACACACACACACACACACACACACACACACACATTCCCCTGGGTTGTCTCCTTCTTCTACATTATATCAGCCTAAACACAGGTAGCTTGTAAACAACTTATTAACTGCCATTCAAACAGGTGCAGAAATGTTTGGTGAGATGGGACGTTTTGTTTCAGCCTTTTTACTTTTAATTATTTTTATTTTGTTTCCTCTTATACTAAAGTTTCCTATCTGCTCCTCCATTCCCATACCCCAGAAAGCCACCTAATCAAATCAGTTACTTTTGAAATAATGTCAGCCACCTATAGCACTTACCATTATCTGGAAAACCCAGACTATCAGCTTGATTCCAGCATCAGCAGTTTTAATAAAAAGGTTACGAGGGAATTGTGGACCATCGTGGCAGTTAGGGCTTAACCTCAGAGCATGTTGTATCCACGCCCAGTTCTCTGTTAATTAAAATTCTATGTCAGATCATTAGATATGTTAATTATTTTTTTTAGTCCTTCATTAAAAGGATTTAAGGTCAGGATGCCCATATTTACAGTGACAAACTTAGACAATTTGCAGGCGTTTAAAATGGTTTCCTCTGTTTTTTTTTTTTTTTTTTTTTTTTTTTTTTTTTTGCTGGTCCTTCTGCACAGTGGGAGTCTCAATGCATGTTTAAACTTGAACCCCACCCATCTCACTCCCCCTCCCTTCACAGTAGTGAACTCCGTTAACCGTTTGTGCCTGACAGCTGTCCATGTTCTGGCAGGAGCTTGAATTGGAAGGGAAGCGTTGCCAAATCTGTGTGGGATCCCCTAGTACAGGGGATTCTGTAGATATGGATGGGGTCGAGTTACCTTGAGCTCACTCCATTATTACTGCTCCCTCAGGAGTGACAGAGCTGGGAAAATGTTACTTAATCACCTCTAGCACATAAAATGTGAAGGTTGTGTCTCTTAATTGACACTTGAACTTAATTGTTGCTTTTTTTCTATGAATTTTACATTTTAAGTACAAAATCCTAATTCAGATATGATGCCATAAAAGGATAAATCCAGGCAGCCGAACTTCTCCGGCTCAGTGTATCTTAAGCTTAGTGACCCTTTAGAAGGTATGGTAATTGGGATTGATGGCATAGCATGTGAGGAGGGGTGTTAAACCTGCTTGTGTTCTCATAGTAATTAGCATCCAGCTAGCTGTTCCATCTGTCTGGTCAAGCCTTCTTTAATTAATGAACTTTCTTTCTCCTCCCTTGCCAGACCACTAACACTAGGGGAAAGCTGTTAGCCCTCTCAGGTTATCCAAATGCATGTTGCTCTTGTCTTTCTCCTTTGAATACAATAGAGGTCTTCTCAATGATTACGCTGCTTACTCGCTCCCTTTCTCAAACCCCCACACCCCCTCTCCCCTATTTCTTAGAGAAAGTGATAATGAGTGTTTTTAAAGCATTTTATTGTATATGTTTTAAGTGTATGTAGAGTTTTGTGCTTGCTTGGAAGCAGTGGTGTAGAAGATGCTTTGTTGTGTTCAATGTCGTTTGCTGCTCATCAGAGTTTAATTGCATGAAGACCCAATGCAGTTCTCCATGTGATAGTCACTTCCAAATTCCTCTTAAGTAGTCGTAGTCTAACTGTGTGCGTGCATGTGGGTGCGCATCTTCATATCCTCCCATTCAGCACTGATTTTCCTCCTGCTAATCGGCCTGGTCATTCACAACTGGCTTATGTTTAAGCACATTTCCAATTCTGTGAATTCCTTTGTCTGAAGCCTGCACTGATAAGAATCCTGCCTCTAGGGCTCTTGTGATATTGAAATTCTAAAATAGTGAGAAAGGCCCTTCAATCATTTATTATCAGTACTGCAATGATTACCATTCGTTCTCTGTTCTCCTAGGCAGGCATCTCTGCTGTCCCACCAGACTGGGCCTGAATAGAGCACATCACTGCCTGCTTATCCTCTCATATCCTACACATTTCCAATTCGTTCCATAAATGTCACAAAAATGTCACATGTCATGTAACCAACCAGTTTCATGCTCTCTATTGCTTTTTATAACAAAGATCTAAAAAAAAAGTATTCATTTCTAAGGTAAAGCTCTGTATGAGATCCAGTTTCCTTATTCAAGGTCTAATT
The DNA here is from genome assembly GCA_019802505.1 of Corydoras sp. C115. NCBI lineage: Eukaryota > Metazoa > Chordata > Actinopteri > Siluriformes > Callichthyidae > Corydoras > Corydoras sp. C115. The sequence continues at coordinate 9,016,059 of JAFMOC010000006.1, read as the reverse complement.
GTGAAATGACTTGGATCAGGAGTAAGAAATAATAGCAGTAATGATAACGAGTTTTTTTTTTTTAAGGTGATCTTAAGTTTAAGCATTGCTGTTTAAAGATTTATCACATCATTATTTTAGTTTTTATTTTAACAACCCTGTTACTAAATGCCCTAAACGTCTCTCTGAAATGGGGGGTTGCTTTTGCATTGGCCCCATAAAGCATAAGTAGCACCTCTGTACTGTGTACAATTTAATACAATTTCAAGGCAGAACTTGAATTTGGGAAAATGTACCTCAGTTTTGTCTCTGAATTGACACTCTAACTCAAGTATCGCTTAGTTTCTATGAATTTTCATTTTTTTTAGTACACAATCTTAATTCAGACCTGATAGAATTTAGAATTATGTATCCAAAAATTCTTTTAAAAATAGAAATAAAAATGTTAATGATGAAAAAGAGTTACTTTAAAGTGATCTTAAGTTTAAGCATTGTTGCTAGAAAAATTAACACATCATTATTTCAGTTTTTATTTTAACAACTCTTTTGCCCTATACCACAGCCCCTCTGAAATAGTCTCTTTTGCATTGGCCTCATAAACACTGAGAGGCACCTCTGTAATTTATAAAATTCCAAGGCTGAATTTGAATGCCTTTTTAAAAGCAATAAAGCACAAAGTAGACGCTTTGTAAATTTTAATTACTGTTAAACCTTGATTTTATTTAGGATTTATAAGATCCAAAATTGCCATTTTTAATTGGCATAACCATGTAGCAAGTGAACATGTTATGCTGTAACTGTGTTAATGAGTTTACCAACACACAAAATACAAATAATACATAACAATGCCTAAAAATAATGACCTTTTGAAACATGTCTCTACTTTTATATTGGTGTAATTGATCAATTTAGCTCACTTAAATTCTAAAAGTAATTTTAAAAAATTAAGTAAAAAGTCATTATAGAAAATCAATAAGCATGGAATAAAAGCTTGCAATCTTCTCGCACTGATGCCAATAATAACAGTGAATAATACATGGTCTTTAAGACATATGTCAGGTCTCATAATGATGCTTGATAAATCACACATCAGGTGCTTAATGAATTTGTTTGCACTGACACCACCTGTATTTTACACTCTCAAAAAGAATCACCCTAATCATCGTGAACAATATTGGACTGTAGGGTTTGAGCTTACAATCCTCCCCTTAATTTCAGAGCAAGGGATTTCATTACAGTGTCTGAGATAATCTATGTAAGCAATCCCACTTATAGCCCTCTGTTGTTTAGACTAAGTAGTGAGCATCAGATAAAGTGATCGTAGCCTCAAATCAGCCATGAGCTGTTTGTTTAAGGATGACAGCTCTCCCTGTGTACCGCAACCTATTATTGACCATCTTAAAAGCGACTGGTTTTAGTTGATTATTTATAAGTTCTGCATTAATACCACTTTATATAGTTCAAAGGCAGCGGCAGCCGCTCCATCAGCCAGAGGGGATTGTGCTGTGCTAAAGGATGTGCTTATGTTTGGCATTTGCATCTTCGTACAAAATAGAGGCGTCCGCATTGAAAGATAAACAAAACAACAGCAGAAAACAGCAGCACAACATAAAAGTGTGCATCGTGCTTTTGTCGAGCCCTCCTCCACACCAGGGGCGGTCTTTGATGTGGAAATAGAGGTTCTTTACATTCTGAAGTAGAAGTCTGCAGTTGGGTGGAAATGAAGGTGTAGGCAGTAATGCCTCGCGGAGTTTTCTGTTGTTTTTTTTATGTCTTTGGTGCCAGTTGACCACAAATGTGTGTAATGGTATGGAGAGAAGCCCGGGTCAGGATTATATCAATAGTGTGGCCTGGGAATGAAAAGGAATGTGCATCAACCAATTATGATGTTACCTCAATGTAAAAACTGGTCCATCTGTCAAACACACATACATCAAACACTGCTTTAAGGAGCGATTGTTGTAAATGCTTGTTTGCCGGTGCTTAAAGGTTTCCTTTCAGTTCTTTCATTGGACTGCCAGACATCCAATTTGTGACTGAAACAAAGCTCTTAGCATCTCATTTTAATGCCCCAAGTCTTTGCTACAAACAGAGCATATAGTCCCTAATTAGTATTGAGAGACCCTACAAATCTATAGCCTTTGTTATTTAGATCGAGTTATTCATGCAGTGTGCACAGAGCCCCATGCCGCATGTCCATAGGCTTTGTAAGAATCTTCAGTGTGTAAAGCAGCTACCCCCTTTTATTTTGTCTTCCATTTCAGAAACCCTTCCTAATTTCAGGACAGGCAGAGAATCTTTGCTCTTCCTCTAATTGTGTTTACCACTGCATATTCTCCATCTGCTTTGTCTTCTCATGAAAGCCTATAGTATCCTCAGGGCTCAAAGCAATGCCGAAAGACAGATTTAATCAATCAACCAGTCAGCGTCTCAGCTGAGCTAGGACTTCCCTCAAACAGCCGTTATTAGCCGGGTGTCCACTGTAATGACCCGATGACATTATGTTGCATAGAGTTGTCTGTCTTTGAGAGGGAGCCCAAGTACTAGCAGCAGCTCATGCGCAGAACACAAAACACTTTCCCATAGTCTTTTTAATGGAGTTGTATTGGATATTGTTTTTGTTCGGGACCGCTGGCTGTGAGATGTCGACAAGTGTAGCAACATACTCACATTTTCAGCTGTCTTTTAAGCTCTCTTTATTTGCAGTAGGAAAAGTTCATTGTCTGGTCACTCTATTTAAGACCCCGGGCTCTGCTGGCTTGGGCTATCTGAATGAGCTTCTCGCAAGCAGCTCGAGTTTGAACAGGCCCTTGATTAACCCTGGAGTGACTGACTAATGTCATTGAAGGAGGACCACCTGGTGGGGGGGGACTGTACAGTCAGCTGCTGCTGAAAGCCACTGAATGCCTCGGACCAGGTGCCAGCTTCCACAGCCTAGCTAATTGTTGCCGTGTAATAGTGCGCTTGATTGCACAGAATGCCTCAGGCCGAGGATTAAGGAAGAAAAGAAGATGAAGAGGAAGAAAAGCTGTTGCCAAACCAGAAGTCTGTCTTTTGGCTTTCCATTGCCCCCTCCTCAACCCATATACTCAAGCTTCTTACATATAATGCGCTTGCTTTTTTTCCTCATGTCTTATGTGCCCAGGTGGCACTGATTATTTTCGTTGGCTTCCATAGGATTATTATTCATTTTTATGTTCTTAGCTTTACATTTTGGGTCTGTACAGTCTGACTATTGGGCTTATCTGTCCAAATGCTGTATGTTATCCTGTGTATGTAGTAAAGGAGCTGTCCACAGCACTTCAGCCCATTCCTTCTTACTGTAACCGGTCTGTGTGTGAGCCTCCAGTCTGTAGATATGGATATCCACGTTGTTCATTACCAAATGTCTGGACTTTGAGTGTTCTCTTGTGTCTGCTTTGCTACATTCATGTTTAGCTCATTATTAAATATTCAGTGCATGCAAAAGCTCATGAATTAATCCCATTGTTGTAATGAAAAGACTGCTATGAATGGTTAAGCTTTCATCCTGAGAATCCCGGTGTCTGATATAAAAGAGCTCTTCAGAAATCTCCACTGCCCACCCCTGACTTGAGATGCATCCACACTGATGGACCTGTCATGTTATAACTTCCTCTTAATGCACTGGCTACTGATAATTGCCTTTTCTAATGTGGGCTTGTTTGCTTAATTATTTTTCTATTGTGCTCCACATCAAGGCCTTGCATTGTCAATGCAGCACTCGTATAAAAGAGCAGTGAGGCAGTTCTCTGGCTCATATGAATAAATGGAAGAAACAAAACCTGGAAGCGAATCTTGTGCTACTAAAATTAAGTTGGGCTTGACATTAAAAAAATAAATAGCATCAAGCTTCAGTGGAGATCATATGAAATCTGTGTTCCCAGATGTGCTGATAAAATTCTTTCTTTATTGCACAACCAGTATATTATGGGATTTGCAAAAAGTACAATAGACCTGTTTGAGATCAAACTAAACTAAACTGATGTATGGTATGCTTAGTCATTTAACACATTTCTTTGAGCATCCACTTTGTGATGATGTCATATATCAATGCCCTATCCCTGTGGTGGCGCTGTCAGAATGGTGCAACCTGTTGACCTTTTCCATTCTCACTCCATTCTGACAAGCCTTTTTTGTTGCTTCCCAGATCAGATCAATAGTAACTGCGCTGTTAGGGGAGCTAATGTTACGTGTTCAACTTGCAATGTGGCAGACGTTTGATTTAGCCGCGTTATAAATCAGCGCCCGTGCCAGCTCGGCCTGTCGGGTCTTTGTGGGAATCTGAGCTTGCAGTGATGTCATGCTCATAATTCCATTTCTTTGCGTCTGGTTCTCAGATGGATGCAGGTGAGGTGAGATGTAAAGGATGTCCCCTAGAGTCAATGTCCCCCTGGAGGCTCAATTAACCTGTCCTCCCTCCCCCCTCCACTGAACCTCCAACCCCTCTGTTCAGGGTTTAATTGGTATAGGTGTGTAAAGACACACACACATACTCTGCAACATTAGGAATACAAAGGGGTTATTTGAAATCAGAAAACTAGTAAAGCACATGATTTAACTTCAGTGTGACATTTTTTCCCCTATCTTCGCTTCACATTCTTTTTTTATTTATTCCTTTTCATTTTTATTTGTCGTTCTTTCAGTCATCTCCCTCTCCAACCTTTAATCACCTCACACCTCCTCTTGGTTTTTCCGCTGGGACGAACTTCACGCCTCAGTCCAATGGCGTGACAACAGGTACCCTTGCAGCAGTGGCCCAGAAATTCACCAATCAACACCTGCTGTCCCATGGGTTTATGCAGCTGACAGAAAACAGCATATAGTCCAACACTGATTGTATAATGCTATTTCACCCACTTCCTTCTTGCCCTCCATCTTTTTCAAGCAATGCTCTGTACATTTTCATCTCTCCTTAAGCATGCAGATATTTTCTTTGGTACAATACTTTACATTTTTTGTAAAGGGGTTAAATAGGCAGTAATTAAAATCTTAAAGTCTTACAAATGAGCTGATATAAAAGTTTTTTTTCCCTTTCTTTGCTACTCAGATGTAATCAAATACCTAGAACAAGCATAAAAGGCAGCATAGCTGTTGAATTGATTTGTAGAATTCTATGTGGCCACTGGTTTGTATAAGTAAATGCTTTGAGGGTGCATCTGTATTTAAATGTCTGTATGAATTCAGATGTGGGTATTAATGTATGCCTCGCCACTTTGAAATGTTTGAATACAGAAGTAATCCTCACGCCATGTGTAATTACAGCCTGGAATTATTTATTGTTAGAAAAAGCTGGATGCTAGTCCTGTTGAGTATTCCAAATGTGCCCCCCTCCCTCCTTAGCTCTTACTGGCCAATTATCCTCTTCCATGGCCGGACAGCAAGGTCACTATGATTGGCTGAGGTTAATGGCTGGTGCTTGGCTGGAGTGGAGGTCGAGCATGCACAGCCACTTTCTACTTCTTTAACTTCTCACTCTTCACACAAGAGCCCATTCAGTCTCCACCAGAGAGAAGGAAAAGGGAAATGTGTTGTTAACCTTGCCTTTGCTATTTCTAATGACTTTAGTAGAGTGAAAGATATTCTGGTCATTATGTGCTCCATAAATGCTCTATACAAAGTTTAAGTAATTAAACCATGCATTATGTATAAGTCGGAATGTATGTTTCTGACTAAATAGCATAAATTATTCTCCGTGCAGAATTTAGTCATAAATTAATTCCTATAAAATGCTGTCTTTACATTTATTTGCAAATTGTGGCATTTTGTACTGTTCAGGTTTAGTGCAGGTAGTTAACAGTAGTTCAAATATACATCAAGCGACACTGAGCTTTTAAAAGGTCCTAATAAATATTTCATTTATTATTATTTAAAAAATGTTATTGCAACCTGAATTAGTTATTTGATTGAGAATAATGAACCCATTCTAAACATTTAGTTTACAATTTTGTAAAATATAATAAAAACAAGGGCGGCACGGTGGCTTAGTGATTAGCACGTTCGCCTCTCAGCAATCAGAGATTTCCGGCTCGAATCCCCATCTGGGTGGAGTCAATTGAGTTCTCCAAATTTCCCCATATAGAGTGTGTCTGTGTGAGTGTGTGTCTGCCCAGCGATAGATTGGCGCCCTGTCCTGGGTGTATCTGCCCAGCGCCCGAGATGTTTTCACCTGAATGGGCATGGGGAACCCCACCGCGACCCTAATATAGGATAAAGCTGAAGATAATGAATGAATGAATGAATGAATAAATAATGAAAACAAATGTTTGGGATTTATAAATACTTTTGAACACTTATTAAAGTAAAAATTGTACAAAATCAATTTTACTAATATAACTCATTTGATTGCAATGCGAAAATGTTATAACATGGGCAAAATAACAGTTTCAAAGTTTATATTACACTTATATTTAAGTGACATGATTTTGAAAACTTTCCCTCTGGCCAGTTTAATAAGACATAACATAAGAAAAACATAATAACATAAGAAACTTGTCCTTTGTACTAAACCACAGATCCTTGAATTTATTAATTCATTAATTATCTTCCGCTTTATCCTCTATTAGGGTCGCGGGGGGAGGGGTTCCCCATGCCCATCCAGGGGAGAACGTTTCGGGCGCTGGGCAGATACACCCCGGACAGGGCGCCGATCCATCGCTGGGCACACACTCACTCAGACACACTCTATATGGGGCAATTTGGAGAACTCAATTGACTTAATCCATGTTTTTGGACTGTGGGAGTATTTGTATGTGTATGTGGACTGTATTTTCACTATAGTTCTTATTGAAATAACTACTTTAATGAAAGTTGAATTGAAAGAGAGGTATATGCCCTAGGTGTTTACGATGTCAACTATAACAACACTGTTACTGGAATGTCTTGGTTCTATTTAAAGCCATAAGCTTAAGGACCATAAAACTGATAGGTCCACAAACAATTTAAATTAATTAATTAATTTTACCAGACCTAGGCACCAGCCAACATAGAGTGGGTCTTTGCTTTGGACTATCCTGTGAAAATCCTGTATTGAGAGCCTTAATGTCACATGAGGATTGGCTAAACAAGCTTTTATGGTGGTTGTTGTCAGAAAGGTTCCACCTCTTGCAATTTCTGTAAATAACTTGGGTGAGAAAATGGTTTTCCCCTTTTTTTTAAAAATTTCCTTTATTTACTGACAGTTAGAAGGTTTTGTTTTTGGCCTTTTTTCATTTCAAACATATCTGGGTTCAAAAATAACCCAGACCTAGTAGTTAATAGTGGGATGTTTGCAACAGTTTAAGTTCTGGGCACTGGCAGAAGGTTCACCCAGGTCTACAAAAGAGCCAGTAGTTTTTCATATTCAAGAGCAGTGTTGAGTTCTGGCAGATTCAGGAAGAATGTACAACTACAAAGTATATAGAAATAATCCAGCCACCAACCTGAGAATCAAACCTCAATGGATTTAATGTGTCAATCTTTATATGTTACTTTTAATCATAGCTTGGCACACAGGCTCTCCTGATATTTAAATGACATGTTCATTTCATGTGTGTTCAGGACTTTCTGCCTTGTTGATCTAAATGCATATGATCAATTGTTAAGCTGGATATTTGATGGTTTGTCACTGCAGAAACCTTATAACTAATAGAAGTTAGCTTGTAGCCACATATCTAAAAAAGTTATAACTACAAAAAAAAAGTTATAACTACAGCCAGCAGTGAAATTCTCCAAAAAATTGTCAAAAAAATCAAAAGTAAAAAAAATTGCTATTACCAATATATATATATATATATATATATATATATATATATATATATATATATATATATATATATATATATATATATATATATATATACATACACACACACACACAAAATAGAAACTGTACTGATAAACTGTACTGATAAAAACAAAAAATTGTTTTAGAACTTAGTTATAAAGAGTTAAAGTGAAAGTTCATCCCCATACTTTAGAGTACATACTGATGACCCATACTGTGGGTTCTGATTCACATTGCTGTAACTCATGCAGAATGAGACTTGGCTTTGTCCTAATTAAATAGGCATGGAGTTCCTGGGAAAAGACGTCATCATGACATCAGCATATGTCTTCATAAGCCTCCATATCACTGATAACTTCACATGCAAAACCACATATGCTATTGGACAGTCTTTTTTATTTTTGCCATGTAGATTTGTTTTTACCAAAACTAAGCTTAAAATGGTCTCATCAGACTACAGACCACATTTTCATTGTCTGTAGGTGTATCTCAGATAACTGCACACAATTTGCATATGGTTTCATCTTTGCATAATACAGTTTTAGGTTGCGTTCATTTCTGTACCCGCGTACTGTTTTGAATGACACATGTTATTTTCTAAATGACTACTTAACCCCAGGATAACACTTCTACACTGTTGCATGGCAGGTATTTCAAATGATTTTCTTTAAAAAAAAAAAAAAAAAAAAAAAATTTACAAACAAATATTTTTAGATGGGCATGGGCAGCTTTCTCCAATAACTGTAAAGAAAATCTTTAAAGACTATGCTGTTGTCTGATGTTTGCAAAAGGGAATGTAGTACAGAATACATGCAATATAATCCCATAGAAAGTAAACCATGAATGTTTTACATTACTTTAAAAATTTACATTTGGTCATTTAGCAGATGCCTTTATCCAAAGCAACTTACAAGTATCCCAACTTGATGGTTTGTGTCAGAACACATGGTTACATACAGAATTCCTTTAGCTATGAGGGTAAGGGTCTTGCTCAAAGATCTACACTGGTAAAATGAATAGACCTGGGATTTAAACCCACAACCCTTGGACTGCAAGCCAAACACCCTGACAAAGTGCTTAGAGGCATGAATGGGTTCAATCCCCATGATCTTTGGTTTACAAGACCAACACTTTACCACTTGGCCACCATGCCTAAACATTAGCTCTCTTTATATATGAGTCCACATGAATACTTTTGTATACCAGAAAACAGCAGTTTCTCAGTAACATACTGTACTAACTTGCACTGAATGGGTTGCTTTAGCGAATACAGCAAAGACCGATTACAGAAACCTTTATAAACGAGAAATTAGATTTAATGTAATGTGGAAATTCAGTTCTGTTTTTATATAAGGTTTCTTCAGTGTGAGGGTGGTGCTCAGGTTCTGGACAGTTCTGCTCATGATGGAGCTTGGAACTTGGTGTCTGTAAAAAAACAAAAAATCTGCAATCTAGGTGTGCTGGATATCCTACTGTATTACTTCCCCACTCCCTGACTCACTCCCTGGCTAAGCATAGAACCCTCTGTAAGTCGCATGCTCTTGGAAGTTAATAAACTCAACTCAAGGGATTGTGCTTATTGAATAGAAGCTTTGAAAAGTATTTTTTTATTTTACCTCAGATCTTCCTGTAAGTTGGTATATGTATGCATGTAAGAATTATGGCCCATTAGCATAACACTTTTTGTGATGATATGCAGGCCTAAATATTAATAGGATTTTTTAAAATAATTGTTTTTGTTGTTTGCTTGTTTTTTCACTAATTATTGTTCATCAGCTATTCAGAGGTTTAAATTGGCTAATCCTAAACTCTTTTAGGTCATAAATAAGATTTTACATTTAACCTTTATTCTCATTGTTATCAGTGCTCATAAGCTTTTTATGCATAGGCCTTAATGACAGATTTACGTGAACTGTCTAGTTGACATTGTAACCCTGTTTTGATGGGGTTGTGTCCAGGACCTCTTCCCCAGTGTGGTAAATTCTATTGTTGAAGAGTGTGAGAGGGGACCAAGAGGGAGGAGTGTGAGGTTGGGGTGGCCTCATAAGCCCCAGAGAGAGGGTCTGGAGCCTGAGCGGACTGCTAATGAGAGGCCATATGAGTCACTCTGCAGCACCCTCAGAGTCCCTGTGCACCTTGAACATGGCCACCACTGCCACCTGACCTTGGCTTTGATCCGCCAAACTGATTGACCTCCCAATTCCCCACTGGCCACCCATAACCATCTGGACAACACTACATTGTCTCAATCTCGCACCCTTACACCCTTGCATGCTCCCTTGCACACAAATGCATGGGAGGTGGGGGCAACCCAAAAAAGTCAATAAATGGCCTGACACCTCAGTAATTCATATTGGGACATGATGAACACAACTATATTTGCAGTTTTAAGAACAGCTCTAGGCAGCATGTCAGCTGTGAAGGTTTTGTGTATCGATGACGTGAACTTGTTGACCATGTCTGACTTTTTTAAATGAATTGATTTTTAACATTCGTTTAGAACGTTTCTTTTATAATCAGACATAAACCAGGCCGGCACGGTCATGTCCTTAACTGAAGTTTGTGGCAATTTGTTTGTGTCCATCCTGTCTGATTGCTCAATGAGTCAGAATTGTTCCAGAGAAATTTCACCTTATCTGACTCCTAATGCCCTTCCTTTGTCACCTGCTGCACCATGATGTAGCAAAGGGCTCACTAAAAGCCAAAAAACAGCATCATCTGTTAAAGCCCTTCTGCAAAATGCTTAGACTGTGTTTTTCTCCATTAAGTGGATTTAAGCTGTCTGTTTTCTCCCTGCTGTAACAGTCCCATTGTGCTTTCTTTCTCTCTATTTTCCTTCCCCCTCATTTCCCCTCTCCTCAGAGGCTGACCTGTGTGTGACTGAGGTCATCACATTATTTTACATGGCAGGGAGGTTTTAAGTCTTTGCTCGTCACTTTGGCAATGTCTCATATGTTCTTTTCTTTATGAAATCTCCCAAGTGAATGTGTTCCATATATGCAGTCACAGATTGTGTTGGAACCATAAAGCCTTATGGAAATTTCCTGTCACACGTCCATCGCTTAGTAACGTGTTGAAGCGCATGCTGAGATTTTCCACCCCAGGTGTTTCAAGAATGACTTGGATTACAGTGCATCGGGAAATTCCAAACCTTCCGTTAATTCACAGGTGATTCCGAATTTAAATTACTGGACTGTGTTAGTAATGCTGCTAGCGGCTGCTAGATTTGAGCCATTGAAGGCTTCTGGGGAGATAGCATCAAAAACAGAATGTTGCTCTGAAGCCGTTGTCAGTGTTTTATTAATCTCATCCACATGGCCAGCATCCGCCTCTCATGAACTCAGTGCGTGTATTCGACAGAACAAGGTGTAACACATTCATGATTCAGTGCTATGATAGAAAAGCTGAAACAAAATATTTTAGAATTGTTTTAGAGGCATTTCACAGTACATCTTTATACTCTGCACTTCTCCATGGCTTTTTTGTTTCTGCTTTATATATGTATGTTCATCTCTGAATGGTGGGGGAGTACACAGGACGCAGAGTGTGGCGGGTGGCTGCAGCCATTGGTAGTTTTGGCTCAAGTCAATATTTGTTTTAGGAATCTCAATAGCAGAGCCACACTTGTGTCATCTGCATGGCCCATAATGGAGTGCCATATGGCTGTGTTGACCTAGTGAGATCAGGGTTATTATCCTTTGCCCTTCTTTCAATTCTCTTTCCCCACCTCTTTGCTTAAGCTTGTGTCTCACCATTTTCCTCCTTTTCTGTATGGATATTTCCATTTTGGCTTTAATTGTATGTAAATTAAAACTTCCCAGGCGTAGTCTACATTTTACACTGCCTTTGTCTTGCATGTTTTTTTTAATGCTTCTTTATCATGGGTAAACAAATGTGACCTTTTACTGTAACATGACCCGTGTTTCCATGGCAGTTAAGTAAGCTCTGTTTTGCCCTTGGCACAAAATGCTCAAATTAAAATTAAGATGCTTGTAAGAACTTTTTTTTTTATCCTAAGACTTGGGTGTTAATGGCCATGTTGTTGTAGTTTCATTTAGCTCATTACGTGTGTACTATATTTCTCAATGTCCAGGCAGTTTTTATTACCTTTAGCCTCTGCCTCTCTTTACTATCCTAGCGTGGCGATAGAGGGGAAAAAGAAAGAAAGGGGAGCAGAAGTGGAGCAGATTGCTCTCTCTCAGTGTACAGCCCTCAGGCTCAGGTGCTTGTCAGTACTGGGTTCAGAGGGACCTTTTCAACAATTTGTCATGGCTGCCTAAGCCCCTGCTGCGCCGGCACGTGGCACGCACACACACGCTCACTCGCACTCACTCACATACTCGGAGGGGTGTGTGACAGGCAGCATGGTCATGATGAAGTACAGGGGCCTTGGCAACAGCCTAGCTCCTGGCAGCATAAGCGGCTTCCCTAATGAGTTGGGAATGGCATCAGTGGGGCCCTTCAGAAATTCAGCGGGCAGGCGTGTGGACAGCCCAGCCTTCGCTCCAGCCCAGTCATTAGGGTGGCGAGCCTTCGGAAGCTCTGCTCGCAAGCACTCTCTCACAATCCTGCGTGTTGACACTCTACTTGTCATTATTTGTTTTCCCTTTTCTGTACTTATTCAGACATTTCAGCTGTGACACATGAAGTGGTTTATTATAGTGCACAGTGGCATAAATCATGATTTGTACCAGTTGTAGCAAAGCTTTGTGTGAGAGTTGAGAGAGCATGCAGTCTGGGTGTGCTAGTAGTGCATGTTGAGGCCCAGCACAAACACCTGCTCCTGTGTTGTTTGGACGGTTAACGGTCATTCTGGAAATGTCGAATGCTTACATCAGATTCATCCCTAACCAACGAGATGGGAGAAACAACATAGTAGTGATTGATACTTAATTTTTAACTTAATTTCATTATCAGAAATTTTTTAAGTTGTCTATTATTTAAGAAAAGAAAAAAGCAACACATTGTTAACAGCATACATGATTTTACATCACATTTAAGGTTGTTATACTAAATATTGTAAATAAATATTGTAAAAAAATATATAATAATAATAATTTGTTAATGATAATGCACACCCCTGACCGCTTCACGTTCATATTCATGCGTGAAGCATACAAAGTTTCAACATTGTTTTAAATTATATAAATTAACCATTAATAGAAATGCAGATAAATATAAACGGAGAGCAATTTCTCCATGAGCACTAAACCAGTATACCGATTATGTTGCTTATAAATAATAAAAATTTAAATAAACACATTTATAACTTAAATTTGTCTTTTATTATAGGGTTGTTATAACAGTTTTATAAAATCAATAAGACACAAGTAGTTGGGCATTATTGTGAATAAATCTCCAGAAACCTCTCGTGATGTGTAAGCCCTTTTGAGCCATATTGCGTTATTGTTTTATTCTTGTTTATTGTCCCTTGTAAATAAATTTAGAAATAAGGATTTTTTTGTAAAATGTTGTATCCCATGTGATAAAATTTATCTTTATTTAATGTGATAATAATAAATATAGTAATTACCTACCATTTTAATACTATTATATAACAGTTATTTCAAATAACTCTTGGGTGGCATTCAGAAATTAACAGAATTGGTACTATACATGTTTTCCTATAATTAATAGGTGTTCTAAATTAGAGCTGAGAATCAAACAGAAGAACCGCCTGCTGTGTGACAGCAGCATTATCCACTGTGTCTGCACAGGCAGATAAGCTTTGATTTAAATTGTCTTGTTTGTCCATGATGCCATGTACCATAAAGAGACTGGCAGGAATTTTAGAAGGAAATACAAAAACTATTCACATTTTATTTTAATTAATAGTATGCATCTATAACACTAAAACTTTTCCATGCTTAGTAGAAAAGTGAACTTGGTTGCTTAATCTGATTTCATTCCTTTATTCTTATTTTTATTATTATATTTTTTATATATTTTCAATAGCCTGAAATTAGTTTTTATTAAGCCAGATATTTCTGATTATAATGTGCTCAGCATCAAACTTCAAATAATTCAATAATTGAAAAGTAAATTTAATTGGTATTCTGTTTTTCAAGAAAATCTTTAAGAAATAAATTCAACTAAATGCAGGATTGTAAAATATTTAAAGTTAGTTGCATGTTTCAAGTAAGTTTGAAAGTATTTTAATGATATCAGATTTCACCGTCATGCCATTTAAAGATGAGAGGGTATTTCTGTACTTAAAACTATTTGTGTTCAAACGTTATACTTGGTGCTCTGTCTTTCCAGCCAACTCAATTTCCTTAACAGATTATTCTCAGTTATGAGGAGCGAGCACTCTATCTGGAGGCCATCATTATGAACCACAAGGAGAACTTGATGTTTGAGGACTTTGCTGCCCAGGTCTTTTCCCCCTCCCCCACATACTATCCAATGAGTGGTACAGGTAAGCGTCTCTTTCTTCCTCCTGCTCTCTATCTATAGAGCTCTGACTCATAGTGTCCTTACTGCACCTGCCTTTTCTCTGCTGTTTTCCCATTCTGCTCTTTGGCCTTCTGCTCTCTATAAGCAAGGCCTGTGTGTGCGCACATGTTTGAATGTGTGCATTGCAGCTGGCACTATTAGCAGCAAGCCTTAAAGCAATAGTTCACCCAAACTGCGCCGATTATGCCTTACAGTGAATGTAAGCTATTGTTAGACGTTAATGTAGCAACATGTTGGAAGCAGCCATGGGTGTGTGCTTGTACATGGGTGCAGACAGAATGAGTCCTCTGGGCTGCTCAGTCTGTCTTTGTTCCACCTCAAAACAATGACATTCATCCCACAGTGCAACCGTGGAACGTCATATTCTTATACATAGTAACAGCAATAAACAACACAACGTAGTAAAATTTCGCACTGCTTCTTCTCTCATGATGAATGTCTCTGTAGGCAGGATTGCATAGTATTTATAAAGTTTGATCTGCAAAAATCTTTATTTGGCTGGATGTCTATGGTCCACTACAACTAATTTAGTTCAATTAAAATCACTTTTGGCCACTATCATGATTTTCTTGTCATATTTATACTTTTTTTTATGTTGAAATTTTGATGTACTAACCTCATCCAACCTAACTGCTGCTGTGAGACATGGTGGAGGATGTGTAATTTCCATCCATCTATTCCGCTTTATCCTATATTAGGGTCGTGGGGGGGGTTCCCCATGCCCATCCAGGGGAGAATGTTTCGGGCGCTGGGCAGATACACCCAGGACAGGGCGCCAATCTATCGCTGGGCACACACTCACTCACACAGACATGCACACATACACACTCTATATGGGGCAATTTGGAGAACTCAATTGACTTGATCAATGTTTTTGGACTGTGGGAGGTAAACCGGAGAACCCGGAGGAAACCCACATGGACACGGGGAGAACATGGAACTCCACCCAGATGGGGATTCGAACCGGGAATCCCTAGTGCTGAGAGGCCAACACCCTAAACACTAAGCCACCATGCCGCCCGGACGTGTCATTTGTAGTGGCTAATTCTAAATGTTATTGTGAAGTTTTGGGAGCATGGTAGCTAATTGTTTAGGGTGTGCATTTAACAATATCCAGGATGGGTTTTCAAATCACAAATCTACTAAGTTACCAGTGTGTGGGCCCTTTAATAATGCAATTGTATTGTATTGTGGTTAATTTTGTTTTTCTAATTTGTAATATAAAATAACCAATGGTCTTTATGGGCCTGGTAGCTCAGTGTTTGTGGTGTTAGGCTGTCAAACCCCAAAGTTGTATATGTGAGCCCTTGAGCAAGGCCCTTAACCCTCATTACTGCAGTGGGGGGGTGCTCTGTCATGAATGACCCTGTACTTTAAGTCACTTCGGAGACAAAGCCTTACCAATGAGTTAGTGGATATGGTTTTAAAATTTGTCATTACTATTAAGTATCAGAAGCTTATCGTCTATGCATTGCGTAAAATTAAAGTAGTTTTGGTAGTTAAGATGAAATTTGATCTAAAAGTTAAGAATTTAAAGTTTTAGCATTGCTTAACTTACATGGAGGGTTGTATAGAAGACCTTCAAGTTGCTTTGCCTAAATCTGTCTGCTCAGTACCGGAAAGATGTTTTCGTTATTAAACAAAACAAACCTTTTTCCAGGAAACTTCCAGTTACAAGTTTATCGTCCATAAAGTCAGTCATGGCAGTCAGGTGTTTTAAGGACACTGCTTACAGTTATGTAGAGCATATTACACTGTGGTTTGTGTGCAGTGGGCTTAGAACAGCAAAGTCTGAGAATTAAGGGTGGATTATGCTGCTAGGATACAGCAGGCCTGGATTAAATCTGTACCCAAGGTGAGGCAGAAAAGGAACTTGACCTAGTACTGCCTGTCTGCTTAATGGCTTTAAAATCAATATGGTTTCTCAGTTTATTCACAGGGAGATCGTGTTAGTCAGTAGATTGATGGATGTTCTTTATTCTTTCCCAAGGGGGAGTTTGGGAGTACAGTAGATTGTAAACAATGCCTGTCTTTCTGGAGAGTGTAATAATAGGAATGTTATATTTTTTGGACAAGAAAAGGTGTGCGTGAGCCCTGACGTACTGACTAGCTGGAAAGACAAATTTTGGTGGTCCACCTTTAAGCATTTATTATAATGCACATTCAATGTGGCACTTTTTTTTTTTTTTTTTTTTTTTTTTTTTACAATTTTTGCAATATTACATTCATTTCCCTCAACTGTGAACATTGTACCTTTTTATATTAGTTGCTTATTTAATATCTGACCCTGAACTATTCAGTTGTTCTTATTTTCTCCCTTTTTAGACACTTTGATGATCATTTATTGTAAATGCTAAAATAATATTTACATTTTTTTAACCTAAAATCCCAGCAAAACAGCACCATATCATTATGCTTTAATCACCATGCTTTGCAGCCAGAGTGGTGTTTTTTAATTTACTTTTTTTAGATCACTCTCTCATTCCTTATTTCACAATTTCATGCTGATGTTTGCACAGGAAAAAGACCTTGCTATGAAGGTCTGTTCTCTTTTGAGATGAAACAAAAGTTTAACTGTTTAAGTTTAACAAAACTTTTTAGCCGTTATAATTGTGACTTTGCTTTGGGACATAGGTAAAGCTTTTATTATAAATAACAACATCCCAACTGGAGCATGGCTGAGGCCTCATCTTGTTCAGGGGTTGTTTTGTTGGGAAATAGATTTCTTAAGAAACTTAACAAATGCTTAAGTTCAAGTAATTTATTTATATAGCGCTTTTTACAGCAGTACATTGTCACAAAGCAGCTCTACAGTTTTATAAGCCTTTAAACCCCCAAAGAGCAAGCTGAAGCGACAGTGGCAAGAAAAAACTCCCTGTTATGTTGTTATTTTAAGGAAGAAACCTTGGGAGGACCAAGGCTCAGTGGGGGACTCATCCTTCTTGAGCAGCCGGGCAGCATCTACAGTGTAGGACAGCCATGTACAGATTGCTCAAGTAACAGCATTAGCCAATAATCTTGAGTCATCCAGCAGGGTCACGCTTCTGATTGTTTATTTAAGGTTTCTGAGAAAATTGTTTTAGAATAAAAATCTGATTGTACAGGAGTTGGCCCTCCAAGGTTTATGAGTTCCACAGAATATATTTGAAACTAAAAAAAGCAAATGAAGAAAATTATTAAATTCACCACTTATTTGAAAAAAATGAAAAGCTTTTTTTCCTCATACCAGTACAGCAAAGACCTAAGGCCTACCTCCCATTTACATTGTCATTGAAAAGCTCATATAGTTTCTGACTGTTATAGTTAAAATTTAGAAATCAGATTTTATGGCAATAATGTACATACCCTCATTAACATAATACATCAAATGTATGATATAATAAAATGTATATCGTTAGCTTAAGTGTTTGCCCTTAAAAGTATATACCGTTTTAAAGGCTCATTCACAAATTTGCTAAATAATTTATAATCGTTTTTGGATTAATATTTTCACAACATTTATATTTTAAAGCAGTTTAAAACTATTGTAGCTGATATAGTGTCTTCCCTGAAGTAGGACAATCCAGTAATCAGCTCTAAAGCAGGGTGCCAGAGTGGTGTATTTTTCATAGCCACACTCACATTTTTTTATTTAATTAAAAATTTTTCTAAGAGGTATAGAAAATCGCAAGCTGACCTCTATTAGCCTGCCTACAAAGCTTTGTACTAAATAGTCTTAAGATATGCCTATACTGAGGGGACGACCCCACTACCAGATAAGTACTGAGTGTGCCAATCCTAAACCACAGTGCAGAGAGAGTGAGCTCTCAGTTCTGTGCACTTTTACCCACATCACATTTATCTTCTTCTAGTAATTGTTCTGGGTGAAGCTGAAGATTTGTTGAACATAATGCAGCACCCTGTTTCAAATGAAAATGTTTTCTGGTGTAATCAGGGTTTAATAGAACTGGCTCTTCTGGAGGAAATTTGCTGTCAATTATGTTTCTGCAAAAGTGAAAATAATTTCAAGGTCTCTCTCTCTCTCTCTCTCTCTCTCTCTCTCTCTCTCTCTCTCTCTCTCTCTCTCTCTCTCTCTCTCTCTCTCTCTCTCTCTCTCTCTCTCTCTCTCTCTCTCTCTCTCTCTCTCTCTCTCTCTCTCTCTCATATGCTCTCCCTCACTCTCTCACTCGGTGCATTCACATTTTCTCTGGTTCTTTTAAGAATCATCTTACAAAATGTCCATCTGAAATTAGAAAAAAGTTTAATTTGACTCTAAATATGAAAAAAAAGAAAAGAAAATCAGTTGACATGACCCAGCATGCAATGGAAGTATAACATGCTGATCACATGGAAATGTATTGTTTAGTTGACTGCTTTACATTTTCCAGCTTAACTCCTCCCAAATTGCTATCATTGTCAGTTTACATGTGTTCAGTAGTGTATATTAAAATTTGTGTCTACCTGCTCCATTCATCATTAACATCTCATCCATAACAGCGGGAAGGCGGTGGCCAGGCATGGTTTGGGACATGGAGTACTCTTGGGCTAAACTGGAGTGTAAGACTTTTTAACATTTCCTTATTTAGGCATGACACCCTCTATCCCTAATCACCCCTTCTGTCATCTCCAGTTTGGTTGTTCCTGCATGTGTCCTTAGCGTTGTGACAACATGAACTCACTATATACTCGATGTCAGTGACTGTATGCGAAACTTGGCCAATTAATGTAACAAGCTTCAGGAATTTATTTAAAATGTGTGTTATTTCAGATTATATTAAATTACTTTTAAAAGTTTTATATTATAAAAAAAAGTAATATTCACATTACTAATATTTATTCAGTAGTAGTGGCTGCTGTAGTAATTTTCTTTTCTTTTATAGCTGCAGACCAGTTATTTTGCCCTTGCCTCATTTTTCATTTTTATTAGATCACATTATTGTAATATTATGGTTGTGTATTTTTGTAAAAAAAAAAAAAAAAAAAAAAAAAAAAAAAAAAAATGATTTCCTAACTATAATATTCATTTTAAAAATCAATGCAAGCACTCAAGCAACACTTTAATCCCCTGTGCTGCACAATGGGTGCAAATCAAACTAAATATTGTAGTTAAAATTACTAGTTGACATCTGACTACAAAATGTATGATTACATTATCTTGCTTGGACTGGGCTCAAATAGTTTACTGTATCCCTTTAGCATCAGGTAGGCATGTTGTACAAATACAGGTATTCTGGAGATCAAAATTAGAGACCAATGTACAAACACTTGATTTTTTTTCAGAAATAATGTAATCTACATTGATCAACATTTGAAGGATTTTACATTATTAATTCATTAATCATCATAATTAGAGAACAGCAATGACTATAGCACAGAGAAAGATTACAACAAATTTTCTGAAGGTCACCAATCACTAGAAAGTGTACTGGACATTGCTTTGACTTCAGCACATCTGTGGTCACAGGACATCGCTAGTCTCTCTCACAGGACCTCACTAGTCTCTTACAACAGCTTCTGTGACTGTTTTGTGTTTCCTGGCCATAAATTTGTGACCAAGGATTTTCCAAAGGTTTTCTACTGGGTTTAGATCAGGACACAGTGATGGCCATATTTCAATATTTTCAGTTTCAAGGAACTGATTTACCCATTTTGCTGTGGGTAGACAGGGGGCATTGTCCTGCATGAAAATTGTTGGCTGATTGAGTGATGAAGGCGAGGAAGGAACCACAAAGTTGTGTGGTTGATGAAAGTTCAGTACACAATTGCATTCACTCTCCCATGTAGCTGTATGATAGGTCTAATGCCTGCTATTGAAAATTTAAGTGTTTTTACATCATTCTCTAAATTTTATCTCCAGTGTATCTTGCTCTAGTTATTAATATAAATAAAATGAATATAAATATTAACAAGAAAAAATGCTCTTATTACTCACTCTAACACTTGCACATTTAGGCTTGCTAAAGACTTAACTAACTGGTTGGTGATTTTAAAATTTGAAATAGCTTAATAGTTTTTCATCCTCATGCATACCACATTTTAAAACTGCATTTGGGTGAATGTGGTTATTTGCAATTTAACCCTTGATAAATAAATGAGCGTAATCTGGCATGACGAGAAAAAAAAAAAACAGCTTTAATTGAAGAAAATTTATTCTGGGAAACAAACAGAATAATAACGTAACAAATCCGTACACTTCTGTAAATTCCTGAATGTTGTGTTGGTGCCAAATTTTCTTTTTTGTCCACACATAGCTAAACTGGAAAGTTGATTTTGATTTTCAGTTTGATGTGCCAAAAAGTTATGTTATGAAGGCATTATGGCCTGTTGCATCCTAATGTTAATTGTATTATTAGTTTTATTATTATTATTACATTTTAAAACTTAATTTTATGAATTGACTTTTATTAATCTCTAAATGTGAGAGACTATAATTATTTCTACTTCACTTGAATTGGGTGCATGTAGATCCTGTTAATTATACATCTATTTTCATTACTGAAAGTGCAAATGTTTTTAGATTGGTTTTTGAAGTCTGAAGTCTATTTTATTTGAAAAACTTGGCTGTTCCACCTTTTGGCCACCCTTAAGAGTGTGTTAGGGGAATTTGTTCTCAATCAGTTGAAAGAGCTTAGGGGGGCCAAGCAGTAATACTGGACTACAATTTGGTGCCCTATTTTTTCCCCTAAGTTGTTGATGGCTCACAGCAAACCACATCATTAGGGACCTCACTATGTACCAAATAGCAGAGTCATGCTGCATCTACAAATACTGTCCTCATAGTATAACCCCTTTTAAAAACATTGATCAATAATATATGTGTACACTGTATAGTAATTGTTAGTTTTCACTAAAACTATTAACAATACATTTGAATTTAATGATTAGTGAAACATGTAGATTAATTTTGTTCTTGTATAATGCTAAATTATAAATTGTTGTAATGTCTTGAAACTATTGCATGATAGTTGAGTACCATGAAGGTCAGTCACTTGAAATTTAGTTCAATTTAATTCTTCATTTACAAAAGTTCATTGATTGTATTGAGTTTTTTTTTTTTTTTTTTTTTTTTTTTTTTTTTTTTACAGAAATTTAAGATCATTTTATTTCTTTTCTTTTCTTATTCTTCAACATAACATGTAACATGTGGTGTATATTAATTTGGGTACAACTTTTTTTTTATTAATTTCTTCTTATATTTCAAGGATTATGAGGATTCCCCCTTAACATGTTTTAGACATGTCTCTGTAGATCTTCATTTTGAAAGTAATGCCAAGTTTTAATAAGATTGTGCATGGTATTGAAGTAGTACAGGCTGAAAAGACGACATGGCGCATTTTTTTTTTTTTTTTTAAATGTCACAGTGCACTTTTTACCTCTCTTGTCTATGTTTTTTTTGTGTGTGTGTGTAGTCCTACTTTTATTCACAGAAAAGTACTAACAAATTGCAATGACATAAGCTCATCCAGCGAGTACACACCCTCCCCCAACACCTGTTTATTATCCTCTTCTCCTCTATTCTGCTCATCTCTCCGAACACATACTTTCCTTTTCCCTGTGACTGTGTGCATCTTACGTATTGCTCTATTGTTTTCTCTCCCTTTATAGATTAAAAATGTTACAGGTGTCAGTTCAGTGAAAAGGTAAGAGTCCCCTTAACTAGAAGTTTACAGAACCACCGTCTTTTTTTAATTTTTTTTTTTACTTTTTATTTTATTTTATTGGCTGATCTACTCACCTTTCTGTCTTTATTTCACTAATGAACTGCGTTTGCCCTCAGCTTTTAAATGAATGCAGGGAGAATTTTTAAGGGGCTTGCTAATAGGTTGGTAAGACTATTGAGAGGAGCCGGAACAATTGTAACATGGTAGCATGTATGATTTTGGTGGAATCACTGCATTTTTTTTTTTTTTTTTTTTTTTTTTTTTTTTTGGTTCTCTGGCATGTCTGTGATTTAACACCCCCTCTTCTTTTTCTTTTTTATATGATTTTTTTTTTTTTTAAAGTCTTTTTGGCTTGTGCCTATTTGCCTGGGGGCACATCTGACACTAACACCTGCCCTACTGGAAAATGTCTTTGCCACTTACGCTTTGTTTGGCTTGCTGCTGGGAGCCAATAGAAATTAAGCCAATTTTTCTTGAGTTTCTCTCTCTCTTTCTCTCAATCTCTTGCTCACTCTTTTGCTTTTTCTTGCTCTTTCTGAGTCTCCAATTTCTTACTTTATTATGTATTTGATTAGTTTTATGACTTCTTATTGCAAAAGACTTTTAAAAGTACACTATTTATTGTAATTTGGTTTTCTTCTCATGCAATGGCTATTTTTTTTATATCAAATGGCTACCAAATTTGTTAATTCATTGCGCCCATTTTTAAAAAATTAACCTGGAATTTGTTTTTCAAGATTCAAGAAAATTTTATTAGCATTAATATCACATGTGGTAAATGAGACAAGAACAAAATAAAATTTGCTCTGCTAGGTAGATCTTATAGTGAGTTCTGAAAAATGAAAAAAATAATTATCACTAAGCACAGTCGGCACATTGAAAAAGTTTTCATTGTCCGTGGCAAAAGAGCATGCCACATGAGACATATGGATAAGTCTGCGTTCTCACTGCTGGCATCCTGTGAGCCGGGCAGCTTAACAAAGCACTCTGTGTGGATGACGCCTGGAAGGGACACCTCCCCACCCTCATTCTCTCCCCTCGTCATCCTTTGAGCTGCTCAGGGAGCGTTGTTTGCGCTCCCCCCTCCCCACTCTGAGAAGCCCTGGAGTGGAGGGCAGGGAGGCTGTGGAGGCTGCGGTCCTCTCCACTGAGTGCATGTTCCCCACACCATCTGCTCTCAGTAATTTGAGATGCCCATGAAAAAAAGCCAGAAAGTAGCAGAGGGGGAAAAAAATCAGAAATCAAATATCCAGGCAGATGCCATCTTTACAAAGTAAGCTTATTTTATTTCAGAAAGTTGGTCAGAAGCACCTAACTTCCGTGTTGCCTGTTTTGATTCTAACTGTTGTTACTGGAACAAACATCTATAGTCCCTCATTTGTTTTCCCTATATGATTTCTGAGTCAGCTACAGCTAATCTGTCTGTTAATTAGATTTTCAAGTCCTGAATTATTCAAATACATTACTGTACATTTACAAAACATCGGTCAGAAACAATTTAAGGTGATTTGATCAATTAAGTTCAATACAGTGGAATTAATGTAGTTGAATTCACCCTTTAAGTTTTGGGGAAAAAACAATATTAGCTTTTGGTAAAAATAAATAAGTAAATAAATAAATAAAAGTACACAACCAGAGAAAGTGAGACTGGGTTGTTTTAAAAACAAAAAGGACTAAGACTTATTACTGTAGGTTCAGCCTTAATGTCTTTTCAAATACAGTGTGGTGTGAAAAACAATGATGGACATAAATAAATCTTTAAAATGTAAATGTTATGCACATCAGTGGTCATACTAAATGTTGTGTTATTGTGCAGTCATTACAATACAGCTATCGAGAGACGATAGGTTTACTGCGGAGTGTGCAGTAATGTTGCAGTCATTTTACCAAATCAACACCGAAGTTTTGAAACTTGTCTGCATTGGAGATTTTTATACACCTAAATAATTGACTTCTTGTTTGTTTACATGGATAATTTATGAAAAAGTTGAGTTTTGCATATTGTTTAAAATAATTTATTGTAGCATTAAAAGCTGATTTGTTTACATTTAATAGATCAATAAAGCATCATTGCTTAGAATCCCACTGAATGTGTTTTTAAAGGTATATGACCACAAACACAAGCCTGGGTGAGCATTCTTTACAAATATTTGCTTAACTTATTAATTCGCTTCTTTGACCTCAGTGCACACTTGGCATGCTTCTACATGTACGACTTGGTGTCTTAGCCAAGCCGAATTTAGCCAAACCTTCGCGATGGCTTATGTTTTTTGTGTCATTTGCTATTCCTCAGGCTCCCTGAGTGGCAGCACGAGCGCTGAGCTAAGCATTACTGTGACCACCAGCGAATCCACTGAGCAGCCTTCACCCCCAATGCCACGCGCCTCAAAGAACCGGGTTTCAGGAAAACTCCGCCGCTCGGCCAGTGCCATCAGCAAATCCTCCAACTGAGCTCCTGCTTCATTAAATAAGCACTTCATTAGCTCTCCTAAGACTTGTAGTGGAGCGAAGTTTGTCTGTGTACTTGTATGTTTTTAACTAGGTTTCTTTAGGTCTATTTTGGTAGCACTGGGAGATGAGACAACCTTGACATTAGGGAATACTTCTCTGAGGTTGGATGATCTGATGTACTGTTGCACTCTGTTTGGGTCTCGCATGTTTAGCTGGAGTATATGAGCCAAAACAGAAAAGTTCAAACTGTCCTTTGTGAACGTCGACGTCTGAAGAACATCATGAGGTATGAATGTAATGGTGGAACTAGTACTACTAGCATCATGGGTGACGTCTCTTCTATACCCACATCTTCTCTCAACATCTTCTTTTTCACAAACAACAGTTTGTGAATACACTTCATCTTAAATCTCCTTGTGTCTTAAACACTGAATTTCTGGGACATTACTAAGCTATTAGGTCTTTTAAGAGTTGCTTTTTTTTAATGCATTGAAAATGTGATGACACATTAGTCCTTAAAGGGCTAAGGGAGTTTATGAATGTCCACAGACCACGTTACACTTTTGTAGCCCTCTGCTGACCATTCAGTCCTTTCAGAATCAAGAGTGGGCATTGTCTATTAAGGTGAACAGGTTCTTCCTATGTATAGTTATAATATAACTATATGTACCTATGTAATTATATTTGATATTCATAAAAAGTTGTATTTCAAATCTAATTTAATATGCATGCCTGGTCTGTTTGGGCATCTTGATTTTGTTTGTTTGTTTTTTTGTTTTTACTTAACTGGGACGTAATTTGCTTTGTGATTTTTGTGCTGTCATTTATTTTAAATTATTAGAGAGATTTATTTCAGGTTTATGCAATCGTGCTGGGTTCAAATGAGTACAATTGTTTTACATTTTGCTAGTATGTTATGACACTGTGTTCCGTCCTGGTTTTGTCCTACTTGTATAATTCTACTACGACATTCCAATGTTTCATACAGTGGTGGCATTGCACTCACCAACGTTTTTTTTTTTTTTTTTTTTTTTTTTTTTTTTTTCCCCAGCTGTGTGATGCTTTTCTACGTCAAAGCTTGGAGGCATATTGATTTGTTTTACTTGATAAGGGTTTGTGTCTCATGTTGTGTATATAACGTGTCTGCCATTAGAAAGATGGTCTGTGTCTGACTTTGTACTGAATGAAATTGCCACTGGAGCCTCAGGTGAATCTTAACTTCATGCCCTGGCATGTGTGCATGTGTATGTGTTTGTGTCTCTGCCTGTGAGTGGGGGGTTTGTCAGCTAACATAATGCCTGTGTAATCCCTGTTCATATTTTTCTCACCACTGACTGCAATCAGCCACTTTTCCCCTCTGTCATTTGTACAACCTTTGTCACTGCTGTTTTGGGAATAGCAGAGTGACCACTCTTGCCTATGGCTTGTAGAACAAAGGACTTCTGGGTTCCCACCATACATTTCACTGCTTTTTAAGAGCTTCTTTCCTCTGATTGGATCCTGGATGGCAGTACTCCTCCACCTGCTCCTCTTCATTCCCCTGTGCCACCTCTTCAGACCCCTCAACCATACCAGCAGGGAAATGGAGCACATGGCATACCACCCCCCCCCCCCCCCATCACTACCACCACCACACACACACACACAGTGCTTTCTTACTTTTTTTTTTCACTGCTTGCTTTGTTTCTTTCTGTCCCCACCTCCCAGTTCCCTCTTTTTATAGCAGCCGGCAGCCTGGTGCTGCCAAGTCCAAAACAGCCACTCTGTTCCCCTAGTGCCCTAGCTTAGTTGCCATGGGGGCCAGGTGTTGCGCAATCTGTAAGCTCCACCCAAGTTGCAGCAGGACACATGTTGCACTATTTGCTCTACCTGTGTACCTATCTATTCTTTTTTTTTCCCCTTTGTTTTGCTTTTTTGTCCACCTTCAAGCACTGCTAAGACTCAACTTTCTGACCAATTTGAATGAAGAATTTTAAAGAATGTATGAAGACACAGCCCAAATGCAAGGCTTTCTCAAACCCGTAACCTCTGAACTGTGAGCGCTGCATCCTGGGAGCAGCCTAGTGCTGAAGCCTCTTTCTCTTCCAGTTAATTTGGTAGGCCGACGGGTTCTGTGTAGGCTTTGTAGGTGTTTGGTTTTTTAAGGTGCTGATGTGGTTGGCGCCAGGAATCGTTCTTTCTGCAAGTGGCCTAGATTAAGTGAAGTGTCTTGTTTATTCCTTATTTAGTTGGTGTTCTTGTACATTGTGTCCTTTGTGAGGGCTCTCAATCCTGAAGGATATAAATATATTAATGTCTGTAATATAATCTTTGTAAGAGATGTTGGGAAAGAAAAAAAATCTCGGCGATTTCCTCATGACTTCTTAACATATCAGACTGTTTTTAATTGACAAATAATCATTCTGTCTTTACTAGGAATGTGATCACTGAACATTTCATTAAAGCAATTTAAAATTAGCTTTTTCTGAGTGTTTTCCTAAATGTCCTCTTTTAAATATATGTACTTATTAAAATAGATGACCTTAGTTAAATATTAGTAAAAAAAAAAAAAAGATACAATGCTTTTTTATTTAGGGAAAAAGTTCTAGTCATTTATTTAATTCTTAACACTTACATTCTGTCATGTATAACTCTAAACCTCTTACGGTAAGAGTTTTTTTACAACTAAATATATATTCCTAATTCTCTTCTCTGTGATGTCAGTAATATCTGCATGTCATATGGTCCTTGTGCAGTCACACACTGCTGAGATGTAAGCCCTCAGCTCTTTAGAACAGCAGTGTGTGATGTCTTGGCAGGTTGGCCTGTCAGGGGCAATTTTTTTTTTTTTTTTTGGGAGGGGGTAGATAGATGTTTTGCTGTTCTTTAACTGCAGCCTATAGGGGTAATCTGACCCCCCTCCATCTGTCTTCTTGCTACTCTTCAGCAGGCTGTTTGAGCCTCTTGTACACTACAGGTGGACAGACGCCAACACCTTGCACTTCTGCAGTCTTTTGCGTGCATGATTGTTAGTCAACATGCCAGTCTTACTTTGTTTTGTTTTTTTACCTTTATTAACCTATAACTTTGTCAGAAGTCTGTATGGCAAAAATACTTCTGAACATATTTAATTTACTAAATTACTAAATAAAAAAATACTAAATGTTGCAACAAGATAATTAACTAAAGTTAATTATTTTTCATATTTCATTCATGAACTTTCAAAAAGAAAAGTGATTAAAAAGTATCCAAGTTATTAAGGGATATAAATTCAAACTTGGTCTAGATGTAATGTAAACAACTCTCTGCAAACACCATCTCCTGCTTTAAAAAAAGAAAAAAGAAAAAAAAAGACTAGAACCAGAGTTAATCCAGAGATACGTGTTTTCATTTTGAAAATATTTTATTTCGGTAGACAACACAGCATGGACAGCGCTAGTAGCAAACATTTAAGAAAATAAGCTGGGTTTATGTTTTTTTTATTATTTTTTTTTAGAAAAGGATTGCATCTCTAAGAGCTTCACGTTTACAAGAGCTGAGAAGATTGTAAGAGGACTGAAGACACAGGCCTACAGAACTTAGGAACTTGACCGAACCATTTGGCTACGAAAGGTGACAGAAGGACTTAAATCACTCAACACAATAATTTACATGGAACATTGGTAAATAAATAAATACATTAAATAAATAGCAACGATTAAACATAGTACAATCATTTGAACGACAGGAAATCGCAAATATGTGCCGACATTCAAAAATCAAAAAACAATCATTACACCGAGTTTTAGTTTAAGGCAGTTTTACAGCAAGTGTTTGACGTGGTTCTCTAAAGGCATTTCTGGCTATTCTAAAGGGGAGCTTTGAAAGAGAGAGAGAGAGAGAGAGAATCCCCACATCCTGGAATTCACATACGTTAAAGCTACGGATGAGGGAAACGTACTGTATGTGAATTCAAGGCTCGTCATGGAGGTACAACGAAGTCTGGACGTTATCTTAGGTCTAGAAGCTATTACATTAGCACGTGCGCATCTGCTCCTATAGAAAAATACCATTTCACAACCAAACTAATACTCTTCTTTAGGCTAACTTGGCGCGAGGTCTGAAAATCGGGACACCGGGGCCGTGCTCATTTTCAGCTGATTGGGAGCGCATCCTAATCTACAGCACAGCATCACCTCCACCACGTTACTCTGGTGAGTGCAGTCGTACGCGAGCCCGCGTGTGTGTGTGTGTGTGTGTGTGTGTGTGTGTGTGTGTGTGTGTGTGTGTGTGTGTGTGTGTGAGAGAGACAGTGACAGAGGCGCTGTTCTTCAGCACGCGGGCCGCACCGGCATCTGCAGCAGGATTACCTGCCTCTTCTCGGTCGGGTGACACTTGTTGACGTGCCGGGTCAGACCGGGCGAGCTGTAGAAGGTCGCAGGACAGTGTTTGCAGGGAAACACCTGCGAGGCGTGCAGCAGGCGCACATGGCGCTCGAGGCTCGCCCGGTCGGCCACGCTCTCGCCGCACACCGGGCACAGCAGGCAGTCCGCGGGGCTCAGGTTCAGGGGGTTGGGACTCGCGCTGCTCTCGGCGGCGTGCAGCGGCATCTCCGGGCTCTGTCCTCGGTCTGGGTGCTGAAAGTTGTCGCCCATGAGCTGGTGCGTTAGCAGGTGCTTGCGGAGATACGCCTGCCGCTTAAACCTCTTCCCGCAGCGTTGGCAGTCGTACAGGCCGTCCTCGGAGCCCGACTCGGACAAAGCCGGGCTCGGGGAGTCCCTCTCGCTGGAATACTCCGCTCGGGCGTCCTCTGCGAAGCCCCTGGCGACGGGCGGCATCTTGGACGCGTCGCTCTTGGCGGCTGGGGCGGCTGGGGCGGCCGGCACGCCGGGCGCCGGCTGCGCGCGGGGTTTGTGCCAGCGGCGATGGGATGCCAGGTTGGCGGGACAGCTGAACACTTTGTCGCACTCGGGGCACCTGTATTCGACCCGCACGATCCGCGAGCACTTGTGTTGCGCCAGGGAGAACGGGTCCGCGTATTCTTCCTTGCACAGCTGGCAGATGTACTCGCCCAGGGGTTTGTTGCCGCCACCCGCTCCGGCGCGCGGCTTCAGCTCCACGGGGCCCTCCTTGATTTTAAGGCCGAGCACCGGCGACGTGGTCACCTCGTCCTCGAAAGTGAGCTTCCGTATGGCTTTGGGTTTCTTGGCTGCGCTCTTACTTTTGTCCGCTGCTGGCCGTTTGGTGGCGGCGCTTCTGGCGGCGGTGGCGGTGGCGGTGGCGGCGGCGGCGCGGGCGCGTTGCTGTTGCTGTTGCTGTTGCTGGAGCCAATTTTCAAGTCTACCGGGGCGAACAGGATGTGGTCCAGGCTGGTCAGAGAGCTGGGGGTGGGGAACGACTCGGCCGAGATGGGCGAGCCCAGGTTGAAACTTCTCTCGAAATATTTCCTCTCGTGCTCCTTGCTGATGGGTCGGGTGGGGCTGTACAGGGCTTGACACACCGCCTCCGGGTTGCCGAACTGCACCGGCTTGGCCGCGGGATCGTGCGCCGGCGTGTCCGCGGCGTCGGACGGAGATGATGCTGTGCTCTCCGGGCTGGAGGGACCGGATACCGGCGGGGACGCGTCGCTGGGCGCCTGACATTCCACAGTGACATCCTGCATCCCTTCGTCGTCGCAGCGAATCCGGTAAGAGATGTGCGTCGCTTTCTTGTTTCTTTTCACCAGGAAACCTTTGGGCATGTCGGCGGGCGGATGAAGAAAGGCACTTGAGAGAACGGAGAGGGATGAATGCGATCCACGGCTGCGCGCTTTGCTCCAGACACGCCGGGTGCGGTACCTTTTGGTCAGGGCGTGCCTACCTCCCCTCCCTGTAACGTATGTGTGTGTGTGGGTGTGGGTGTGTGTGTGTGTGTCTGTTTCCCCCCCTTCTCCCTTAATGCATAGCTGCACTCTTTTTTAAGGAGGGATGATGCTATTGTTCTCGGCCCTTGTCGCCTGCTCGGCATCCAATCAGGTTTCGGGAGGATCTCGGTGGAATTGCGTGTGGGAGGGGATGGAGCGCTTTTGGCCGGGGGGCTGCGCAGGAAAACGCCGCCGATTTGCTGAGCAGATGTACCTGCGCTTTATTATATTAATTCTCGCCCGAAGCCCCTCCCTTCGGAGAACACACGCCGGGACTTTTTTTTTTCTCTCCTCCGTTTACGGTCTGATGGCTTTCTATGGAGAGGAACACGTGCCGCGGCTGCATGGGTGCCTTCAGGGGCCGTCGAGCTGCTAAAAGGAAATACCCATCAAGCCCACAATAAAGCCAGCCGTACATGGAAATCAGATAAGCAACACGAACGAGCTCACTGATGGTTGGTAGCTCTGTGGGTTTTTCTTTCTCTCTGGAAATATCCTGTAAAGTAAAAGCACACTCTTTGCGCTTTATGGGATGTGAGAGTCTTACTCACCTACACACCTCACTGGCAGAAATAAGAGTGATTTCTGTCACCCTGTGTAGCCCATAGGACTAAAGAAATTATTGCTTTTTAATTTCCAAAAAGTACACTCAAAAAATAATTTGTTGGATTTACTTAATCCAGTTATGTCAACAATTTCCACCTAACCGAGTTGTGTTAACTGTAATTAAATCATATTAGTAAGCTTCAAAAACTATAGTAAAACTTTGTATTAAGTAAAAGTAACATTACTGTATTAAGTAAAAGAAACATTAAATCCCAAACTCAGGGGACAGTTTCAGTGTAAATCTTCGTGTCCCTGCAGGTACAAGAAAGCAGTTTATTGTTTATTTTCAAGCACTGCATGATCAAATTAAATGTTTGCTGTAAAGTGTACGTCGTACTTTGCCCTCTAGAAATTCGACGGTATTCTTTTTTTTAACAAGCTGATATTTATAGGGCGCGTGTCTGTCGCTGTGCTTTAACGCGACTTATAAATCAGGCGTCTAGCGCATACATAAGTAATAAGAAGGGCTCTCATCTTTTAACACAATGACCGCGTCTGCCCAGCCGTCAGAGGCTTTTTGCGTTTGAAAAGCAAATTGACCTCTCCACTGTGAAATAGGACACACAAGCAATCTGGCCCAAAGATAGACGCGTGCTGGGGAAATCAGAGAGATGCGCACTGCCCCTAAGGTCACTCTACTAGTTAGCACTATTAAATCTTGCAAACATTTCTGGCCAGAAGCAGCTTTTAACTACAAGGGCAGCTGTTTTTTTTTTTTTTTTTTTGTAATAAGATCTACACAAAAAATACATTGAGTTATTTTGCAGCGTCTTTTATCCAAATCTAAATAAACATATAGGCAGCTGTTGACATATATTGCGTTATTTTATTAAATAACTGACTGTTTAATTGTCGACGGGGAGGTCTAACATGTTTTTACTCATATTGTTTACCTACAGCAATTATTACTGTTTCTCACATTTAAAACACTTTGTATAAAGTAGCACCGATTTAAAATCACTCAACATCTAATCAAGAGGTAATCAGGGTTTAAAGCTTCTTTAATTACAAAAGCCGCGAATCTCTTACTGTTTTAGATTACATTCTGATGAATAAGATGGAAACTAAGCGTATTTATAGAGCAACACCTGGCGTCTTGTTTTCTAGTGGCTTTATGAACTTTATTCCCAATTTATTTTATACTGTACCTAGAATATAATGAGTTGATGAAAAAAATAGTCTATACAGCTTCAGATTGTAAAGAATCCATCACCGTGTTGTGCTGTGTTGTGTTTGTTGTTTTCATTTTTCGTAACGTGGATTGCGTTGTGTTTGGAGAAAGCTGATCTGAGTGAATGTGCAGGCATTATGGCACATTGTTCCACTCATTAGCATAAAGCTGTGCTGCATGAGCGTGCAGTAATCATCAGCGAGCTACAGGCCTCCACCTTCATCACTCCTCCTGCTCCGGGCCTCCACACCGCACTCACTCATTGTTCTGCTCCAGCTCTCGGTGTACACAAGGAGGGGTTTGCACCGTCTGCTTACAAGGATGCACATAGAACAAAAAATACGAAATGCGAAAAAGCGAGCTTTCCAAATGTCTGAAAGCAGTAAAAGAAATGATGAACCCTGTTGCCTTTATTCATTCATTTCTTCTTAAACGATATAACACGAGTTTTAATGAACTGTAGGCCAGTTTAAGTCCATAGTAGGACCCATAACACCCTGTCTACTTTATCCCACCTTGGAGAACCTAGGCTTTGATGGCACTTCTCTGGTGCCGGGGTGGTGCGTACGCGTGCGCGCGTGTTTGCTCTGTGGCGCATGCCTGTCTGGCCTCTCATTTGCATACAGCTGCAGCAAGCTCACCCCCAGACTCTCCACCCAAACTCTCCACTTCTGTTTTACAGAGCTCCATTCGTCTGTATCATATGTTAGATACAACATTATTCTTTTCAACAAGCTTTTGATCCTTGCTGTCAGAGTAGCTGTAAGGTGGGATGAAAATATTTTATAAGAGGTTAAGAAACAGAAGGGACTACATATATGTATATCATATTATTTATATATATATATATATATATATATATATATATATATATATATATATATATATATATATATATATATATATATATATATATATACACACACACACATATATTATGTAGACTATTTCTATATATACATATATATACATATACATATATATATATATACATATATATATAATGTAGACTATTTCTCTTCAATGTCATAATAGTATTGTCAGAGCATCATATAAATGTGCTTAAAACTAGTACAGATTTACTTTATTTTATAGACAATCATTTACATAAATCGAATGATTATGATTACAACTTTTTATGTCAACAAACTACAAATGAATAATTATAATACATGTCAATGCCAGTAAATGGACAGCAGATCATGTGTACATGTGCCTTTTATATCGTATCACAGTCGCAAAAACCAAAAAAAAGACGATGTAAGATGCCTTGCCTTTATCTATTTTATTTTCTGGTAGCAACATAAAAGCTGAAAAGTTTATTTTTTACGTTGTAAAAGTGATTTCAAGACAGTTAATAGACTGTTAGAAAAACGAATCTAATAAAATAGATGTTTAGGATATATGAGTCATTTTTCAGAATAAAGAACAAGAGTAAAAACTCCTTTAGAATTCTTTAAAAATTATCAAAATATTAAAATAATATTCAGTTAAAATACTTGCCATAAACAAGTTGTTCTGTCACTGTTCTAGTTGTAGTACTAAAAGTTTTAGGAACACACTGCTGTTAAGTTTTCTTAAACCTATTTTACAGGTTTGAATGAAGCCATGAAAAATCAACAGTAGTCTCAAGTACATCTTGTTTATTAAGCTTGTGTATTACTGTTAACCACATTGTATTAAATGTGATTTCATATTAAAACGTTGTTTTGAAAGACCATTTGAAATGTAATATCTAAATAGAAATAAAAGATATCCAAATGCTCCCTTATCCGAGAACAAATACCGAGCTGCAGTGGTTGCTGTCCACGGTTCTGAAAGTTCTGCCGCCACAGTCTTGGCAGTCAGTGCAGAGTTCAGCACAGAACGAGGCAC
Source organism: Corydoras sp. C115 (assembly GCA_019802505.1). Lineage (NCBI taxonomy): Eukaryota > Metazoa > Chordata > Actinopteri > Siluriformes > Callichthyidae > Corydoras > Corydoras sp. C115. The sequence goes on along the minus strand of JAFMOC010000006.1, from coordinate 8,982,238 downwards.
AGCGTCAGAGCATCAGTGAGTATGAACACACCCGCCTGCTTTTTCCAATTATCCACGCACACCCATGCACATACAAAAGGAAAATGCCCCTGTGTTGAGAATGCAGAGCATCACATTTATCCAACAAAGCATTTCCAAAATTGACACGTAGCTCGTTAGCGTGCATAATTTGCATTCCCTCATAATTGTGCAGCTTCCTCAATTTTTTATATGATCTTCCCTTATTAGCCCATATAATGGGGTTAATCAGAGCCTGCTCGTCACACTTATCATTTCTGCTCTGAGAGGAGGGAAAAACTGAGCCAGGACTTAATTAATTGTATCAGTCGTTTCATCTGCAGGAGTAGTGTTCCCACACGAAGATTAATATGATTCTGTAAATGGAGGAAAAAGGCACAGGCCGGGCCTGAGACATGAAAGACTGTACTCAAATTAATTTAGTCCTAATTAGCGGGTGGGCGTCAGGGAGTGGTTTGCATAATTAGAGGCATCAAATGAGATGAGGCTCAGTGCTTGGGGCAATGCCTTTACATCTCCCACATGAACTCATCCAGCACACCACAGCACGATGAAAGCCTACCTGAGCCATGTGTGAGGATTTATAGATCACAGTGGACACAAAAAAACTTTGTCAGTCATAAACAATGGAAATGAACAGTACACTATCTGCCAGAATCATTGTGGTGTAAAATGAATAGTAATGTAAAAAATTCAAGCTTTTCCCTGTTTCCAAGTTTGTCTATAACAGCATACATTTTAATGAGCTGGTGCTCAAATATTGCTGCATGATCTATGGCAGAACAGTTGAATTAAAAAAATTAATTTTTTCATCATCGTCATTAATTGCGTTCATTCTGTGTATTGCACTCCAGATTCCCCAAGATGATTTCCTCTTAGCGTCCATTTCTCACAAGATCATCCAAGATGACCCTGAATGGCACGATTCCAAATGACTGATGGGAACCACAAGAAATATGATTAAGTAATCAAACTAAAACCCACTCCCTTATTTTTGGCTTTCATTCTCTTTAAGGTTGTACCACATTTTACTCTGTACCACAATTAGGGACCTTTAGGTGGAGGGACCTTTAATATTTTAATAAAGCTGAATCAGATCTACACAGAGTTCCATCATAGCCATTTAACTTTTAATCTGGTAATTATTTTATATATATATATAAAATATAGGGCGCCAATCCATCGCTGGGCACACACTCACTCACACAGACACACTCTATATGGGGCAATTTGGAGAACTGACTTGATTGACTTGATCCATGTTTTTGGACTGTGGGAGGAAACCGGAGAACCCGGAGGAAACCCACGCAGACACGGGGAAAACATGGAAACTCCACCCAGAGACGAACGTGCTAACCACTAAGCCACCGTGCCGCCATATATATATATATATATATATATATATATATATATATATATATATATATATATATATATATATATATATATTTGATATATTTGATATATTTGAAATTTTTAATCCCACTATTACTTACTACTTATACTTGTAGGTCCATTTACTTTTACTAGTGACTAAAAACCAGCAATTTCAGTACATTGCAACTGCAGTCTTGTTTTTGACATTGACATCCTCATAATATTATTATAAATGTCAAACAAAAAGGAAGGAACTTGTCAAAAATACATGTATGCACATTTTTATTTCAATAACTGAAGAAAAATACAATCACCGTTCCACCTTTCTGTTTCTTTTGTCTCTGACACAAGAGCTTTTTTGATGTCTGTTAGTTTATATCCAATGAAGTACTGTTTGTGATTAGACTTATATTATTAGTATCATAAAGCACGTTAGTTTTCCTTTTTTTTTGTCAATTAAGCATACAGACTAATTGATGCATTTTTCAGTAACACTTTCCTTTGAGTACTCAATATATATCATGTCAATTCCTGTACAGACAAATAATAATAATAATAATTATTATTAATATTATTAGTCTAAAATTAGCATAATGAACTGTGTAACCAAAAATTATTTCTATCTTAGAATAGGTTGTATGCGGTTGTACTTATTTATTGTTTGATCCAGTGTACAATACTCTCCTCGCTTTCCCTAACTGAGGGAGACAAAAGCGAGAGCCACAATTTGAAATGTCATGTGGAAATGTCAGTGGTGTAGTGCTCTGGTATCTCAGCCTGGCAGGAGGGTTTAATCCACAGCTGCATTCCTCCAGCCCAGTCAGCAGTGGGCCAACTGAGCTGACAGATGTTCTGTGAGATGAGAGATAGCAAGAAAAACTCATTCCTTCAGATATGCAGAAATGAGAATCAGCTTTCACTGGGTAGTACTGCTATTGTATGAACTGCTGTAATGATTTGGGGGACAAATTGAGTAGGAGATACCGTGTGGATAATAAAATATAAAATTTGTTCCCTTTTCTTTGCTTATTTTTTTCCGGTGCTTTCATAAATGTATCACTCAAAAATACTGCAAGGTGCTTTGTTGAAGCCAGTCCATTAAGTTGAGATATATCCTTCTGAAAGGCGTGCAGCGATAGTCCGAGTGTGCAGCGTGATGGATTAGGTAGAGTTTGATAGTGGCCCAATGTAGAAAGTCTCTAAACTTGACCTGATCCATGTGCCATTGACTATAGCCATTATTAGGCTGTGACAGATGCCCATTGTGATGGAGGCTGGAGACAGAGGGTGCCAGGTCAGTAGGAGCCTATCCGTCTCTGTCAAGGGGAAGGATTAGGAGGGGCCGTGCGGCTGATTCTGTTATAAAGCAAAGCTGTCCTTATGAGTGATGGCAGGGAACCTCTGTACCTCTCAGCACATGCCTAGAATGAACAGGCCATGATCAGGGGTCAGAAGCAGCTGGTAAGACTAAAGGAGAGACATGTTGTGCAGAATGTTTAGCGGTTTATATGTTCGTTACAATTGTATGATGGCTTTATAATTGAATGTAAGACCAAATCGTTCATCCTGCACTTCTACAACCTTATGTCACTTGATGATGCCATTTAAAGTGAGTGTGATGGTGCATTAAAAACAATTACATAACTATATTTCAAAATTACCCATTAAATAAGTTTAAATGAAAAGTTATCGTTCAATGTAATTTTTATTTTAAATGTTTTTCACGTAGTGAAAGAGTCTGACAGTGTTTCTTGCTGCTTAATACTGTTATAAATAATGTAAAGAAGAGTCCACCTGCTATTTACTCATTTACTTATGAGGGTTCTGTGTGGACAATAACAGTTTTTATTAAAAAATTCAGAATTATAAAACTGGAGTGTTTAAAGTTGAACTTATTCTGGTATATTGCTCTGCAGACAATATGATTTTTTTGTAATTAGCAGATAAGCTAGACTGTAGTTGTCTATTCCAAAATGTACAGCCATATGAACATCCCAAAATAGTCACAATAACATAACATTTGGTTAATGTGTTTCTCATGAAATATCTTATTTCCAGTCTTTATTTTGAACAAATTGTTTCAGGAAACTGCCTCTGCGACTCATACCTAGATTTATTATCTTTAGCAAACTGCAGTCTATTCACCTTTAAGACGCCCTGTTACCTTTATAAACAGGACCAGCTGTCCCTTTAGCAAATGACCTTTAGTTTGCACTACAAGTGCCCACTTTTTAAAATAAATGACAGTAACTGGAAATCCTGCCTGCCTTTACTATTGTAGCTGATAAAAAGTATATCACAGATTTATTTGTGAAGCAGTATTTACAACCGATTTGAATTTTTCAATGTATCAATTACAAGTGTATGTGAAATAATGGACAATGTATGTATATATATATATATATTTTTTGTATGTATGTATGTATGTGTGTATGTATATATATATATATATATATATATATATATATATATATATATATATATATATATATATATATATATATATATATATATAAAAATAATTTTTTTTTTTTTTTTTTTTTACTTGAGTCCACATTCATTCATAATAAAGCTCAGCTCAACTTTATTCATGTCAAAAAAGGTGTTTGTGTATTAATCATATTTTAACATGTAAAATGGCCTAAACTGGTATTGGCATGATTTTATGATTTAAATTTCATTTTCTGAGCAACATTCACAGGCATTATGCAAACATTTCAGCCTATAACTATAAGTACATCATGTCATAACGTTTTAAATATCTGTACATTTAAATTTTTAGCCAATGACATTTGAAAACTTTTGACTTCTCACATTCAGCTTTTAAAATTTCCTTCCTTTATTTAAGAGGTCAGACTATTATGGAGCCACTATCTGTTTTCTTTATATGTGGCAATAATATAGCCATCATGCTTTATATTAAATAAAAAATATATAATAATTGTTAGGATTTAATAATAGTTTATGACACCAAATATGTCATTTTAATTCAAATTCTAATTTCACAATTTCTTGGGGTCCAATATTTTATTTCTAGGGAAATAAACAAATATAAATAATACCAGTATTTTATATACAAATTTAGTCATTTAGAACTGTCAAAATATCCTGTCTCAACCACTAAAATGTTTATAATGTTATGATCTGTTTATGGGTATGGAAAAATATATATGTATAAATATAAATATAAACAATCTCCTATGGGATATAGTCATTTAGCACAAGTAATTTATTTTTCTTTTTTTAGTCTTTCTTTTTTGTTAATGTCTTGTGTAAGTGTACCATCCATTTATTCTAATATAGATTTATTGTGCTGGATGAAGCTCAGCAGAACAGACTGAAATCATGTCAGTGCAGTTTCCTGCATTACACTAAACAGAGCCACTTAAACCAAATATCAAAAGACCGTGAGGACGCTCAATCAAAGGTATGGTGCGTTACGGCCTGGCTGTTAGTTTTAATTACAGGAAATGGTGTACCCTTTTGTGGCGCTCTGTAGGGCTGGATGTGTGATCTGCCATGTACACAATAATCTGATCCTGTGCTGACAGAAAGAGCCAGGTGGTCATATATTTGCACACAGAGCTGATATAAAACAAGGCATTTAAAGGTAAGGCAAAGTGAATGATGTAAACAAGCAGCTTAAATCCCAGGCTTACAGTACAAGACATGGTGGAAAAAAACAGTCCTTGTTTTAAAATGTCAGGTTAATATTCTGCTTTTTAGGCAATAAGCAGATAAACTCATTTGAAAAAAAAAAACTCCTTGAAAAGGTTAATGTATGTCATGTTTGATTGTGTGATTTACACAATACTTGCGTTCTGATCTGTATACATATTACACCCTGCCTCCTCGTTGTTAATATCAACAAAACAATTGTACATGCCAGATAAAGCTTTACAAGCATAGGTCTATGGTCTGCCGCTTACTTGCTGGTGTAAGGGATTTGATATTTTCACCTGTTCTGCACAAGCAGTAAACATGCCTCAGTCCACACTTGTTTGAGGGCCCATCTGCTGCCTAGTATTAAAAGCACCTATTTAAACAATGGCACCCAGGAACGGTAAAGGGCAGATTGCACTGCAGTCTCCAATAAAGACAAGCAGTGCATGACATTTACCTCTCTGTACACTCCAGCATTCAGGTTGCCTTTTGTCTGTAGTCATTGCTCATAAAAAAAGCAATCTCAGAAGATATTCCTAAGCTTATGGAAATGTCCTTTTTGTTGCGTATTAATATAAAATCTGTATCCAGAATGCTACTTTATATATTATAATTGCAAAAGATCTGAGTATGTCATAAAACATTAAATGCTTCTTTGTGCTTTAATTCACAGGACTTATGTTCAGGGCAGATGCCTCAAACGGCCATCCTTTACAGTTAAAATGCTCCAGGCTCAGTTTTAACAGCCTGCTAGTGTTTGACGTTTGGTGCCCTCTTGTGGCGATCAGGAAGAACCTGATGGTGCTGGTTTTATCATACAGTGGTGTGAAGATTAGAACCAGGCTGAGCTGACCCACTACTGTGCACTTTCACAGGAAAGGTAAAATGGATAAGTGAACTATCCAGGAGTTTCACGAGCGAGGGCCCGGCTTGGTTGTTTTCTAAAAACAAGGCTCTTCAAGAGTCTAGCTATGAACTGTCTGCAGCTGCCAGCACTAATGAAGCTAATTAGCAGAGTAATTACATTACTGTCTCTATGGGAATGGAAAGGGAAAACAAGAGATCAGATATGAAGAGCCTTTTCCTTTTGAAGGATCTCTTTTTGTGAGCTTATTCTTTGAGGATTAATCACAAGCGAGCCGTGCTCTTCCACATTAGAATTCCACTGCCTAATTTAGTTACAGCATATTCTGACTTACCCTCTGCTGTGCTCTCATTTCATTCCCCCTCCTCTTGTCTTTCTTCTTTCTTTTTCCTCTGGCTTACTGTAAATTCTTTCAAAGCCCATAATCATGTTATCTGATTTCAATATGTTCAAGGTAATTAACAATGGGAGAAGCTGCTACACTAGTGAAAGGTTATGTCACATTTAATTGTAATGTTGAGAGAACAGAACGCAGTCTATTTCCTAAAGCAGTGTAAAATAGACACTAATCCCCTCACACAGAGACGGGCAGTTTCACACAACCAATGTGAATGTGGTTTGCCGTGATGGCAGAGTGGTCGGAGAAGCATTGTTCTTCATGAGGAGTGGAAAAGGATTAGCAGACACTCTGAAAGGCTTTGGTGCAGAATCACATCCTCCCTGGAGAAGTCTTCATCATGCTAAAATCTCCTCACACAGCAGCAGCGCCTCTCTCATCCCACACTGAGTATTGTACACATGCTGGGATTTACTGGAACAGAGAAAAGCAGATAATGCATACCACCAAATAATATTGATTTTAATGAATTATCAGATAAACAATTTCCTGTTTTTAGTTAAACCATTCCACTCAGAGATGGAAAATGAAATGCTTGAAGGCAAGCTTTGCAATTAACGCTCATTTATTTGGTTACAAAAAGCATTGATGTAATGAAAGCATTTGATATAGTGCCGAAATATTTCATTCAGTTATTTTTTTAAACATAAACTTGTTCATCTTGGGGGTGCTGGAGCCTAACCCAGAGCGAACAGGGCAAAGAGGAAGCAAACGAGCCATTATGACACACAGACAGATTCGTGTTTAGGGTGGCTAAGTGGTTAGCACATTCACCTCTCAGCGCTCTGGGGATCCAGATTCGAATCCCAATCTTAGTGGAGTTTTCATGTTCTTCTCGTGTCCATGTGGGGGTTCTCTGGGTTCCTCCCACAGTCCAAAAACATGGATTTACGTAAATTAAATGCTCTAAATTGGCCCATATAGAGTGTGTTTGTGTATTTGCGTGTGTATGTGTGTGTTTGAGTCTGTGTGAATGCCCTGTGATAAATTGGCGCTCTGTCCTGGGTGTGACTGCACCCCCCCTCCACGACCCTAGTAGAGAATTAAGCGGAAGATAATGAATGAATGAAAAAAGTTCTAAAAAGAAACTGGAAGAGTAACTGGAGCTAACTTACACAAACACACATAATAATATGAGATTTACAAATTTGAAGCCAATCTCGAATAAGCAAACAACATCCATAATTTACTCAAGAAAATATTTTATCTGTTCCTTGTGATAACAGCAAAATCCAACAAAAAAAATTCAAAACTGATTCATCTTCTTGCTTTCTTTACCTTTATTTGTTTAAACTTTCAATACATTTTCTCTTTTTTGTTTTTAGAAATGTTTAGAAATGTTTAGAAATAGAAATTAGAAATGTTCACTTTCTTCTTTCTGCACATTGCTGACCTTTATTAAATCAGCCACATCTATAAATGTGTAAAATAGAGTGTGACAGAACATGTACACACTCCATAAACATTCCCTGGAAATCAAATGAGTCATGTGACGGAGCTCAGTAAGTTAATGTTCCACTGTTCTATGATACCACCTTCTAATAAAGCTCATTAACATTCTGTCCAGTTCTGGTGAATGTTGACAGCTTTGCTATGAAATGACATATTATACAATATAAAGCCAGAGAATCAGTTTTGCTGTATGTAGATGTAAAACCCTGTATTCATTGAAAAAACAAAAACAATATAACATATTTAAAACAGGGGTGCTTATAAATGTGAATATATGTATGAGTGGAATAGTCTATTTATATGCCCTGAGACAGACTGGCACCTGGGATATCATAAGTGATAAGTGTGCTCTCCAACAAAACAACATTTTTAACATGAAAGAAATTAGGCAAAAAAAAAAACAAAAAAAAAACAAAAAACAAAAAAAAAAAAAATATATATATATATATATTTTTTTTTAAATATGTAGATACTGAAATATATAGGGAACTGTATGTTTGCAGTGTCCAGTTCAAAATTTTATTATACCCAAAACAATATGTTCAGTTTGTGTTTGGTGATCAGTACAGTACAGTACAGAACAGAATTCTCCTTAATCTCTAATGATAGTAATGAAGTGAAAGTCTGACTGTGCCCCAAATATTATTTCCCAACATCAGTGTCTGACCCTACTACTAATACAACTAATAATAAGAAGAACTAATGCACTAATGCACATGTGGTTGAATAAGAACAGACCACAGCACTCATGCTGTAGTATGTAATGGAAAGCCTTCCCTGCAGAGAGCCTGATCCAGTAGCACAGGGAACATTTACTCCACAGCTAGGATTCTGATATGGTACATATAATAAAGATGATAAAACATGTTCATGATCCTTGACCATGTTGTATCAACATAAACCTTTTGTTCAGGTCATGCCATAGTTGATTTTAAATGTAGTGTGTGGTTTAACAGATCAATCAAAAGCAGTATTTCACTTGATTAATTTATTTTTGCAAACTAATAAACTGATTGTCTGATATTAATAGAATTTGTAATAATGAAACAAATCGCACTGCCCATCAATTTGTTTTTACAAAATAATAAATATCCATTATCCGTGAACCAAATTAAGGTTGCCCTCTTCAGGTGGTTTATTGGCTTTACACTTTTCATTTGTAGTGAACTATAACGTTTTAATGGCTTTTTCCCCCTCACAGATTTACTGTGTTTCATTTTGTATCAGTGCACATCTTTGCAACATTTAAATCATTAAAGATTACAACGATTTTAGTCCAAATTAAATACAAACCATGTTTCCATAATAGGCATACTGGGGCACATTGTAAAACTGCTCTTTTTCATATCTGTTTATATTTTAAACCGAATTAAATTACTTGAAATCGAAAATACTGAAAACAACAGCCATGAAGATGTTTGTGCTCTTTTACTCTAATTTACTCCTAACAAAACTCCACAAAATATTTTTTACATTACATTGAGTAATTTAACAGATGCTGTTATTCAAAGCAACGTACAAACGAGTAAACAACACAAGTCAGTAGCTAAGAAAAAACAGCTACACTGTAATGTAATCAAACCTGATCATTATCCAGTTTGACTTTTTTTATATATCAAGTGGTTGTGGAAGAGATGTATAAGAAGTGATGCTAAGTGAGAACCTTACGATCAGTGTTCAAGATCAATCATCCATTTAGCAGTGGTGAACAATATGGCGTGAGAATTAGCACCATGGTGAGGTTTAATCACCAGACGACATTCATCACTAGAGTGCAGTGAACAACTCGGAGTGTATTTTGGAAAGATAGAGTGAAGGTAAGAGGAGGAAGATCATTTTCATAAATTCATAAATCAACATTGAATGTGGCTTAGTGGTTAGCACGTTCGCCTCTCAGCGCTAGGGATTCCCGGTTCGAATCCCCATCTGGGTGGAGTTTCCATGTTCTCCCCGTGTCTGCGTGGGTTTCCTCCGGGTTCTCCGGTTTCCTCCCACAGTCCAAAAACATGGATTAAGCGAATTGAATTCTCAAAATTGCCCCATATAGAGTGTGTTTATGTGAGTGAGTGTGTGCCCAGTGATGGATTGGTGCCCTGTCCTGGGACTATCTGCCCAGCGCCCGAGATGTTCTCCCCTGGATGGGCATGGGGAACCCCACCGCGACCCTAATAGAGGATAAAGCGGGAGATAATGAATGAAAGAACATTGAATGTGGCTTAGTGGTTGGCACGTTCGCCTCTTAGCACTAGGGATTCCCGGTTCGAATCCCCATCTGAGTGGAGTTTCCATGTTCTCCCCGTGTCTGCGTGGGTTTCCTCCGGGTTCTCAGGTTTCCTCCCACAGTCCAAAAACATGGATCAAGTCAATTGAATTCGCAAAATTGCCCTATATAGAGTGTGTCTGTGTGAGTGAGTGTGTGCCCAGCGATGGATTGGCGCCCTGTCCTGGGTGTATCTGCCCAGCGCCCGAGACGCTCTCCCCTGGATAGGGCATGGGGAACCTCACCGCGACCCTAATAGAGGATAAAGCGGGAGATAATGAATGAATAATGAATGAACATTGAATATAGAGAGTCGTAAATGGAAACGTTAAAAATGAATAATGTTTTGTTTATTTAGGAGTTTAATGTCAGGACAACATCAGTGGATATTTCTTCAACAGGTTACAAGCAGCACAGTCGGGGGGTTGGACATGTTAGTTATCCCTGTTGTATTGACATGTCTTTAAAATGTGTGAGGAAACTACATGCAGGCACAGAGGGGGCATACACATTACACATAGAAATGGCCTATGGTTGCCTCAATTATGATTTAAACCTGGGTCACTCCTGCTGTGAGAAAGCAATAACCACTGTGCCATCATGGTCATAGTAGTCATTAAAATCAAAGTAGTGTAAATACAAAAAAAAAAAAAAAAAAAATCAACCCTGGACCCCCAGTGCTGAGAGGCGGACGTGCTCACCACAAAGCCACTGTGACACCCTATAGTGGAATTTGAAAGAAAAAATTAAATAAATAAAAAACACTTTATGTGGAATATAGTGCATTATAAGTCTATTAAGAACTAATTATTATTTTTGTTAATGAAAAATGTATATATTTATACAATAATTATTTCTTGCAATATTGTTGCACTCCAAAACCATTCATTTAAAAACAAATTAAAGGTAGGATTTAGAGGGAGTTGAACTATCCTATGATGTTGACACCTGAACATGCATTCCAAATACTCAAAATACATGTTATGTGTGCTTCTGAGCTGCATATATATTACAACTCACTGTTCTGCTTTTAATCTGTACTTTCAACAAGAAATGTATTACAAATTAATTAGTTAAATATTTGCGTATGTTTTTTTATTATAACTTCTGTCAATTTTGTTGTACTGTCGCTGTGCATTACAAATTTCGAATCTATTTTTAGTTAAACACGTGGTTCTGTCTTTTAAGGTGACTTATTTGGATAACTAGGGAAAACGTCACCTGTTGAATTAATATGTGGCATGTGGGTCCTGCACAGCTGTCGCTCTTTTATTTCACTATCTTGCTGGTTATGCATTTTAATAATGAATCAATTGCAATGTATTTACAACCTGGCTTCATTTATATTACAGGTCTGAGATCACCTTGCATGTAAACTGGGTATCTGGCTCTGTTCTGCAGACCTGATGTTGATCACCACCTTTCTGAAGAGATCAGCTATTTGTAGATAATGGCTGTTGTGATAAACATTCGCCAGCTGTGGGGAGGGTGAGTCCACCATGTTTGTGTGTTGTTGCGTGATACATTAAGCACATGCACTAGTACACTGGAAACTATGAAGAGCGGAACATGATCAACAAGTTTCGCTGAGACTTTGTATATATTACTAGCACACATGCCTTAGCTTCAAACAACATCATAAATAAACATAAACCGAAAAACATAACAGAATGAAAGGGAACAAGAACAGAGAGGTTTAATGTATCAGTATGATCATTTAAAACTAAAACTGTTACACAAGAACAACTCAGTTATCTCATATTTTGGCAACGTGCTTTATGGACTTGTGAAACAAATATAGACATATTTAGATATTTATCAAAAGTATTAAGGAAAGAAAGTATTCGATGTTGCCAGCTTTGTTAACTGGCATGGAATGGGTTAATTAAACTTTGATTTGTATCACAGCAAATGCCACAGTAAAAAGAATACCACACCAGAAGATGGAGGAACTGTTTGTTTAGTTATACACAATATAAACAAAAGATTTGGGATGTCTACACCTACACATTATACTATCAGGAACTTTTATGATGTCTTATATTTATCCACCATTTGCAGCTATAAAGTTTTTTACATTTCTGGGAAGAGGAAACAGTTCCCATTGGGTGTGTGTGTGTGTGTGTGGGGGGGGGGTATTATTTGTCAGACACTGATGTTGGTCCAGAGGGTCTGTTTATCTCAAACATATATGATGGGGTTAAGTCAGGGCTCTATGCAGGCCTGTAAAGTTATTATACATTTACATTACATTTAGTTATTTAGCAGATGCTTTTATCCAAAGCAACTAACAAATGAGAACACCACAAGTCAGTAGTTACAGAAAAAACATCTACACTGTACAATTTTCAAACCTCAAAGATCATTATTCTGTACTGTACCCCCCACTTTTGATGATGATAATGATTATTATTATTATTTAATTTTTTTACACATCAAGTGTTTGTGAAAGAGATGTGTTTTCAGTTGTTTCTTAAAGATGACAAGTGTCTCCGCCTTATAGACAGACTTGGGAAGACCATTCCTGTGGTGAACACAACAGAGTGAGAATTAGCACCTCAGTGAGGTGAAATCACCAGGCGACATTCATCAGTAGAGTGAAGTGAATGAGTTGGAGTGTTTTTTGAAAATATAGAGTAAAGGTAAGAGGGGACAGAAATGGTCCTCTAGGCCAGAGTCAGTGCCTTGTACTGAATGCAAGCAGCTACAGGGAGCCAATGGTGAGCTTGATTAGTAGTGGTTCATTTGGGATGGTTGAACACGAGTTGAGCTGCAGTGTTTTGAATCAATCAGCCTGATTGTGCAAGCTGGAAGACGAGCAAGCAGAGCATTACAATAATCAAGCTGGGATAGGATGAGGGCTTGAACTAACATGTTTAAGATAGTTTAAGATGTGAGTCAATTATGAAAACAAGGTTACGGACCGAACCAGTTGGAGAGATTGTGGAGCCATCATTTTGGAAGGTCAGGTCATGATGGATTGAGGGTTTAGCTGGGATTATGAGAATCTCTGTTTCAGCTAAAAGTAGTTCGAGATGACGGGCCATCATCCAAACAAATATGTTGGAGAGGCAGGCAGATTTGTTTATATTGTATATAACCACATTTACATTTACATTTTCACATCAACTTCATCCATTCATTGCGTTGTGGACCTTGATTCTTGCACTGGGGCACAGACATGGTGGAGCAAGGTCCTCCACTAACTGTTCTCAGAAAGTTGATTGCAAACAGTTGTCCGAAATAAATGACTAGGTGCTAAATGTTAAAAAAATGTGGCTTTGGATCTGAATGAACTTCAAAAATTAAAAGATTAAGAGGTCCCATATTTTTCTTTGTCTTCATAGTTCCTGCTAGTGTTCATGAGGTCTATAAAGTACTGAGAATAACATCAGATAAAATCAACCCAGATGTACAAATAAAGCGAAGAATTTTATTTCTCAGAAGAATGCTCAAATCCCACTTAACCTACATCCTTGTGCATGAAAACACATTGAGTACTACACATATGGTAGAAAGAGAGGGTCATTTGGGATCTGCACAGACAGTGTAGGATTAAAAAAATACTAATGTAATCATAAAACAATTAAAAACAAATATATATATTCTTTGATTAGGGCAGCAGAGTGATTTAATGGTTCGCATCTGGGTGGAGTGTCCATGTTCTCCATGTGTCGGCATGGGTTTCCTCCATGTTCTCCTTTTTTCCATGCACAGTTCAAAAAATAGTTTCAAAGTAAACTGGCTGCTCTAAATTGCCCCTTTGTGTGTGTGTGTGTGTGTGTGTGTGTGTGTGTGTGTGTGTGTGTGTGTGTGTGTGTGTGTGTGTGTGTGTGTGTGTGTGTGTGTGTGTGTGTGTGTGTGTGTGTGATGTATCTTGCCATGGATGTATCTGCCTGTAAGTGCTTGAAATGCACGAAGAACCCCAACCATGACCCTAGTACTTAGTATAGGAATAATTGGAGGATAATGAGAAGAGATATGACTTTTTGATTAAGTAATTTTTTTCTTTGCTATTTTAATATTTTACAGTATTTAGATAAATGCTGATGGGTGTCACCTAAAATAGTTTTATAGGTTTGAACAATAGCGATTTAAAATGTGTTGTCATTTAAAGAATATAGCAGTATAAAGATTTTTTTGACAGGTTTGCCTATTTAAAATATAATAAATGCTACAGTACATGTTTGGAGCCTGTCTGTATCCACCTGGAAGCACATCTGGCACTGTGAAACAGAGTCTTTGTGGAAATGTACATATTAATAATGTGTCCTGTTGAGCAAGTGCATATAATGTGTTTCATAAAGGCAATTTAAAAAATGTAGTTAGAATGATGGTCTAAGCAGCACAGGATCTTTTGTGATGTGGAAACAAAAACTTGGGCTAAAAATGTGATTCCAGCAGCATAGACAGAGTTCTGGAGTAAATGATAGAACTCATCTCTAAGGTTCTAAACATGGTGTAAATTATCATTACTTGTTGTTTACGTTGTGCTGTGTTCTGGCCTTTTACGTACATTTCATCTTCCAAAATAATGTGCGCTTAGGGTCAGTGATCAGCAAACAGTATGCTTCCCACTGGTTTTATGTGCATGTTTTCCTGTTTTTCTCAACATTGTAATCTGGCTCCCTTATGTTCCATATACATGGAAAATTCTTTGTTAATTACCTTTAATGATCTTTGCTGCAATAATAATTATCTCCTCAAAACTGACTTTATAAGCATTTACTCACTAATACATTTTAGGTTTCCTGTTTCATTATTTTAAAAATATCATGACTAATGATCATTTATAATGTACCAATTTCACATAATATTTATTGCAGCTAAAACGACTTCAAACCTTAAATCTAATTCATATTTTTACATGAACTTCAACGCTAGTCTGTGATTTAATAAAAGAGTGACATTAGATTCGGTGTGAATGTATTTTTTTTCATTATTCCTTTAAGCAGCACTGCTGTTAATATATATAAATGTATATATATTTTTTCAAACAACAATAACACCAAGGGGCCTTTTTTGTCACTGTGTAATTACTTGTTACAAAGTATTCAGCCATCTGTGGATTTTAAAAAGCTATGCACACCGGTTCGATCTTTAAAACATCTGGCTTCCATATCAAATTCCTGCCTCCATTCTTGTCTTATTTAATAAATTCTATATGTGGTTTGAACTTACTGACATTTACATGTGGAAATGGTTCTATTCCATGAAACATTTAGATGAAACATGGACCATGAGTTGTTGACTTATGACTGACTTGAAGTTTCAGCTTAAAGCTGATGTTTTCTTTGAACATCCCAGTTTGCAGTTGTTTATTTTAGTGAAGGCCAAATGCATTCCTTCTGGATTTGCCTTAAAAGTAGAAAAAAATATATAAAAACACACACATTTTATTTACAGCATTATATGTGTTTATATTTGGGTTTAATAGGACTGGATTTTGCCAGTCAGTCTTTTGAAAAGTCCCTAATTGTTAATATTTATTTTTACAATTTTACAATTAGATGTTTCTTTTGATCATTAAAGCAAAACTCTTAGTTAAAGCAAAATACACACTACACTAAACATTAAACCATTAATGTAAACTCTAGTCTCAGGGATGTGTTGGGTTTTATCAGTGTTATGTCTCCTTAAGAGAACATCGTAAGGGAAGCTACAGTATATTCCAACTACAACACCGTATTAGAGTTCATGTTCAATAAATCTATTAGATTTTAAGTATAAAACTGTAATATTCTAGCAGCAGTACTGCAAAATAAAACAAAACCGAGGTACAGCATAGTACTGGGAAGCAGTAACCAGCTGCTTCGGGGTCTGGATTTCTATTTTATATGCTTTTCCTAATATATTTAAATGATCCATCCATCCATTTATCATACTCTGCTTAATCCTCTACAAGGGTTTACCATGCCCATTCAGAATGTCTCAGCCACTTGGCAGATACACCCAGGAAAGCGTGTATCTGCCAGTCGCTGGGCACACACACACACACTATATAGGGGCAATTTAGAGCAGCCTTAAAATCATATTTTGGACAGTGGGAGGAAATTGTAGAACCTGATGGAAACCCACGTGGACACAGGGAAAATATATAAACTCCACGCAGATTAGAACCAGACCTGGATTCCCAGCACTGAGAAGCGAACATGCTAACCACTTAGCCACTGTGCTGCCTATATTAATAATGTTATGCTCAAAATATTACTTTATTTTTCAAATCCAAAACTCTATCAGAGAAATTGTCTGTTAAAATATAATATATTGCTCTAGATGTATAGGTTTTACTCTCTATTCAGTACTACAAATTAGCCAGAAAGCAGTTAACCATAACCTAGTGGCGTGTGATATGCGGTACTTCTCAGGAACATCTGGAAATGATGTGCTACTTATTTCCAATCTGGCTTCGCTAAGCCTTAATGCAAATCTGACAATTTTCAAACCGTATATTGTACAGACCAATTTTTTTATGCTGCACTCATTTTACTTGAGGTCACATGAAATGAAAACTTTCTGGTTCATCTGAACATGATGTGAGTTTAATAGTGTTTATCAATCATATTTTAAAAGTCTTTAATCCATTTTAAAAAAGCAGCAAGTAACATGCGGCTACATTAGCATGTATTGCAATAATTGATCTAAATAGGTGTTGCTTCATATTGTCTTTAATAAACATCATAGCACTTTTTTTTGGAAATATGTGCTTATTATCCAGACAGCTTGCACAGAGATATGACATGCTCATGGTGCAGGTATCATATCTCTTTTGGGTGGATGTTTTTTGTGCTTGCTTGGAAGTGCTGTTTCTTCAGCTGTGTCTAGCTGTGCGATGGCCTGGCTGAAACAGTGGAAAGTTTACACTGCTTCCTTCCCTGGGCTGCTTTCAATTAGCCCCAGGATAGCAGCACTTTGATACCATCATTTTAAATAAGGCCATTTTCCCCTAGCTGGACAAACTGCAAAAGGGACGATTATAAAACCTCTTTAAATATCTAATACAAGGTTATTCTGCAAAACAGATGGACATAATTCTACTTTATCATAACACAAATTACCTCATAAAAGTTTGTATGGTATGTCTTAAGTGAGGAATGTATTTACCTTAGTATAATCTTTAAAGTAATTTAATCAAAAGTGTGGCAACCTAAAATACTGATCCACTCACAACATCAGTAATCATTTTAAGAAAATAGTTGCTGAATGGTCACACAAGCACAAGGACAATTTTGTCACAAGTAAAAAAAAAAAAGTAAACTAAATATGTTTGACATGACTCAATTCAGTAATAACTCAATCTATGCTTACTCAATCCACGGCTACTACAGGATCCAGTGCAAAAAAGTTATAGAAAACAGGAAGCAAACCTATTTCCTGATGCAACCAGACATTAATCAAAAACATGAGCATTTGCAATGATCCATCCTGCTGTGCATATTCATGCTCTTTTCAGATCCAATAATGACAAAAAACTTTAAAGCGATGCAGAGAAAAGGTGTCGCTTCTCAGAACACTTCCAAAAATCTATGTTGGAACATTAAAGGTAAACATGCTAATGACTGCTATGACAAAACCTCTGGTGAGTTCAGCCAGGGATCCATAAAATTATCACATATAAATTTAAACACCATTAAGTGTCCAGTAACTGTTAATCAGTTTAGCATTGTTACAGTCAGTGTGGAGGGATTTCAGCCCATTTTTTTTTAAACAAAACAGCTTTATCTCTGAGATGTTGGGTATTCTTACATTAATTGCACGGTTTAGGATGATTCAGCTAAAACAAAAGTTATGTGTATATCATCTTTACCATGTGCAGTGCTTTATCCCAGTAGTATAAAAAGATCTAGAGTAGGTTACAGCACTATGAATCATGTGTTTTAATGCCATTTAATGTTATTTAATGATGTTTAGTGTTTAGATTCATTCATTCATTCGTTATCTTCCGCTTTATCCTCTATTAGGGTCGCGCGGGGGGGGGGGGGGGGGGGGGGGGGGGGGGGGGGGGGGGGGGGGGGGGGGGGGGGGGGGGGGGGGGGGGGGGAGAACGTTTTGGGCGCTGGGCAGATACACCCAGGACAGGGCGCCAATCTATCGCTGGGCACACACTCACTCAAACAGACACACTCTATATGGGGCAATTTGGAGAACTCAATTGACTTGATCCATGTTTTTGGACTGTGGGAGGAAACCGGAGAACCCGGAGGAAACCCATGCGGACATGGGGAGAACATGGAAACTCCACCCAGATGGGGATTCGAACCGGGAATCCCTAGTGCTGAGAGGCGAACGTGCTAACCACTAAGCCACCGTGCCGCCAGTGTTTAGATTGATAGGAAAAATGATTTATTATATTAAAATTTAGGTCTTAACCAGCCCTAACTTTCTGAACAAATTTATCTATACTGTCCTTTTTGTATCCTCAGGTCTTCTGATTTTGGACTTTTGATTGCTCACAGATTTCAACTGTCTTAGGTGGCAGATCCTTCTGTTCTCCCCAACTATGGTACTATCTGCTTCAACTCAACTGAAATGTTTTTCTTTAGTTCTTTCGTCTCCTCCTAAGGTTTTTTTCCCCCTCTCCTTCTCACTCTCTTTACCTCTACTGTAACGCAACCTTGGGTTTATGAAAGGCGCTATATAAATTTACATTATTATTATTTACAGCATTATTATTATTATTATTATTATTATTATTATTATTATTATTATTATTATTATTAGAAGTAGTAGTAATAATAATAATAATAATAATAATAATAATAATAATAATAATAAAGCCGGCGGCACGGTGGCTTAGTGGTTAGCACGTTCGCCTCTCAGCACTAGGGATTCCCGGTTCGAATCCCCATCTGGGTGGAGTTTCCATGTTCTCCCCGTGTCTGCGTGGGTTTCCTCCGGGTTCTCCGGTTTCCTCCCGCAGTCCAAAAACATGGATCAAGTCAATTGAATTCCCCAAATTGCCCCATATATAGAGTGTGTCTGTGTAAGTGAGTGTGTGCCCAGCGATGGATTGGCGCCCTGTCCTGGGTGTATCTGCCCAGCGCCTGAGACTTTCTCCCCTGGATGGGCATGGGGAAACCCACCGCGACCCTAATAGAGGATAAAGCGGAAGATAATGAATGAATGAATGAATGAATAATAATGCCTTACACAGTAGAGTACCAGCTGGTCATGCATTTTCTAATAGAATTTTGACGTAATGCCACTAGATGGCAGTATTGAATCACGTGCCTTTCTAACTCGAACTTAACTCCCGCTGTATTGAATGATAATAAAATATCAGACTCAACAGGAAACAGATGAATGCTCATGAGTCATTACTACAATCAGTCTGTCATCACACACAGTCTGGAATTATTACTAAATATAAAAACATATGATTATACTTGACGGATTAGAATAACGAGGAAAATGTTTCTTCTGTTAATAAGTCTGATGTTAATGTTTTGAATACATATTTGAAATCCTTTTTCAGAAAATAGACAGTGATACCTTTTTTTATTTCTTGTTATAATAAATTAGCAAAAAGTACTTTACTCTCATCTCATTATCTTGATCACTTAATCCCATATTTAGGTTAGGGGGGGAGGGGGTTGGGCGGGGGTTCCCCAGGCACATCCAGGGGAGAATGTTTCAGTGCTGGGCAGATACACCCAGGGCAGGGCAAATTATTTTCATGTTAAGCTTTAATGATTAATGTTCTCGTTTTTAATCTTCATAAAACAAGCCTCTGCATGCTATTTACATTTAATATATACATGTACATGAAATAGCAGCTCTTTACAAAGTTTGAGTTTATGAATATTTATTATTACTATTATTATTATTATTATTATTATTATTATTATTATTATTATTAATAATAATATTAACAGATGTTGTACGCTGAATTCATACTATGATTAGTAGAGAAATATTGTATATTAAATAAATAGACTGATGTTCAGGAATGAAAGCCACGTTTTTGTTAAATGAAAACACTAAGTATTTACTGCAGCATAACAGAATTTGGATCAACTTTCACTCCAACAACAAACCTTGATACCCTTCAATTTATTAATAATTCTCAGTTATGACATTTACATCTGAAACATGTCATTCATATTGAAACAACAGCTCATATTCATACAATAACCCAGATTAATTGAGTCCATGGTCTGGGCTTTCTTTTTTATTTTAGTTTAAGTCCTAAGAGAGCAAAAGATTTAACATCCTAAATCGGTTATGTAGTTATAAACACAACACATCTCAAAACACCCAAATCCTCTCTCTTTGCACACCTCCATGCCCCTTACCTCCTGTTTCCTAGCTTATCTGTATTCTCTGCTTCTAAATGTTTTGCTTCAATCGATGTCCTAAATTTGTAAGCAAGAAAACCTTTATAAAACTAAAAACTTAATATTACAGAGAAATCTGAGTAATAGACATTGTTACAGGAGGATGATAAGGTCTTTATTGTGGGGAGTTGCATGTTCTCCTTTTGTCTGCATTGGTTTATTCTGGGAGATTTGGGTTCCTTTTACAGTCATTTTACACATACAATACACACTGAATTACACAATGAAAAAAAAAAATTTTCATTTCATCATCCTCTGCTTAATCATCTACACTGGTTGCACCCCCTTGCCCCTTCAGGGGAGAACGTTTTGGGTGCTGGGCAGACACACCCAGGACAGGGTGCTGAGCTGTGTGCTGGGCACACTTATTCGAACAAACACTATATAGGGCAATTTAGAGCAGCAAATTCACCTTAAATCCATGATTTTGGCCTGTGGAAGGAAACCAGATTGTTAATGAAACCTGTATCCTCAGTACTGAGATACACATGTGCTAAATAATTCAAATAGTTCTAAATAATGTAAGTTTTTCTACAGTTTTACTTAGCCTTCGTGGATGTAGAGTGATGAACCCTTTAGAAAGCTGACTGGGATGCCACTTGGAGAGCCAATGGGATAGTCAAACACACAGCTTCACACACGCTGGACACGCACACACAGCTGAACTCTAGATTTTAGATAAATATACTGAGTTCGCAGGCAACACGTTCTTTAACAAAAAAGCAAATAACTAAAGACTCACAATCGGGTAAAGAATCAGTTAAAGGATCGACTAGACTAAAATGAATCGACTCACCCAAAGATATATCGGATGTCGTGCTACACCTAACGTTCTCTGAGTTCCTAAACTCAAAAGAAGGGATACCGTGGCGACTCTGATTATACTGCATGCACTTCTGCAGATTTTACCCTGTGAATGTAGGAAACCTCTTTAGGAGTGCAGCCTCAAAAATGTGGGCAGGGAGGATTAATAAAATGGAATTAGAGCCTTATCTGTGAGCTCGGGCCTAGCGACATTAAAAAAACATGCAACATTTTAAAATAAGCTACAGTCATTTTAAAAAATCTGGAAATAACAGACAGTGGTGAGAGGAAATTGAATTCTTTCGATTTGGAGGATAACCTTAATGGGAAGTGCCATGACTACACGACATGAATAAATGTGGAGAAGCGGAGATAGGACAGAAAACACTAACTAACTAACTAACTAACTAACTAACTAACTAACTCTGACAGTGAGGCTGCAACCTTTCATTCATTTATTCATTCATTCATTCATTATTTTCTGCTTTATCCTCTACTAGGGTCAGGAGACTTGGGTGTGTTCCGCATGCTCAATGAGGGGAGAGCGTTTCAGGTAGTGGGCAGATACACCCAGGACAGGGCGCCAATCTATGCCTGGGCACAGACACACACAAACGCACTCTATAGGGGCAATTTAGAGCAATTCATTAACCTTGAATCCATGTTTTTGGGACTGTGGGTGGAAACCCACGGGCACAACATGGAAACTCCACCCAGATTTCCTGAATTTTTTTCTGAAATCCCCGGCACTGAGAAGCGAACATGCTAACCACTAAGCTGCTGTGCCATGTCTGCAACCTTACAGAAATATTAATAAAGGACCCCCCACCATGGCTCCTCTGCGCCATGACCCCCATGGACCCGACTCCCCTTGGGCGCAGCACCCTCAGCAATGATATGTTTTGTTTTGTGCCATGTTTTTTGTTTAAAAGCTTAAAGTTTTTATTACCAATAAACACATTCCCCTATAAAGTGCAGCTAATTAAATCTTTAATCAGTTTGTGTGGGGTGTGCAACTTGAATGAACTTTAAAATAAAAAATAAACTAATTAAATTAAGAACTTAATGTAACTTTAAGTGCATAACTAGCTGTGGCAAGCTAGAAGGGTTATGTCTGTTTTATGACATAGAAAGCTTTTTTGTAATCTAGGAAATGTGTGTGTGTTTGTGTGTATATATATATATATATATATATATATGTGTGTGTCTATGTATATATTTTGATAAAATATTTTTAAAAGGCCAGAGTTTTCTGAGCAGCGACATTGTTTGGAGGAGTGGAGCTGGATAGGGGGTGCTTTTCTAACATTGTTGTATTCAGTGTTGATTTACTGTTGATGTGTTTGGCAGATATGTTTATTTGGAAATATGGAACAAATCATGATTCTGTATTTTACGCACTGGTACAACCTCATCTGAGAGACAAGAGAGCCCTTGGATGGGCATGAGAAACTGCCCCTGCAAATCTAGTCCCTAGCACAGGAATAAGCGGAAGATAATGAAATGAGACCTACGATAAACTAAGCTGGAAGTTAATCAACTACCCAAGACATGCAAAATAAGGCAATAGATAATAACCTGAACAAGCATGAAATAAAAACACAACAAAAGTAGATGTAGGAGGGCATTAGCCACTCCTCACAGTTTAACAGTTTCTCCAAAATGTTTACTGAAAATATATAGAACTCAGTAGAAAAAAGCACACACAAAACATAAACTGTACAGGCTAGCTAACTAAAATAAACACACAACAGCAAACTTGTAAGAACTTTGCTATGCAAGAGCCCACATTCATGGACTGGAACCAGTGGATAATGGGAGTTCTACACCTCCACATGCTCAGTCAGATGGTCACTAAAAAAACACTGACTGTTATATTTTAGCTGTAATGCAAAATCAAAAAATATATAGTTTGCTTCTATTCAAAATGTCACTGTATTACAACAGCTTTTTATAGGCTAAAAATGCAAGAATAGGCATAGCAGGATGATAACCTACTGTTTTACTATTTAAAGATTTGCCATTTTTAACAGCATACGTCGTCACTTCATCCTGGCACTGGGCCTGTGCTGACTGGTTCGTTTCTCTGGGCATGCTACTTTATTAGACATGCACCAGTTTGACTGTTAAGCATTTGACCTGACATGACTTAAACCCAAGTCTTATTAAAACACAGCACATGCATCTAATACAACCTGAAAACACATTTGATTTAAATTATATACCTTGATTGGTTGAAGACCAAATTAAAGACTAAGTGCAGCTCATTAAATAAACTGTATCTGGTAAAACTCTTGCTTGCATGGCATAAAAACTTACAGTCACAAAAATGTCCTTTGCCCTTTGAACCCATGTGCTATATCCACACCATTAAGGCTTATCTTCCTCCCCTGAGCCTCTTTCCTGGTGTATGTTAAAGTAATTCGAAGCCTAAACAGTTCAGTTGTGTGTGTGTGGCCGTGTGCCAATTTGGATTTATGTGGAGTGTAAAAAAGGAAATGTAATTTTAAAATCCAGTCTGCTGATAGACAGACAGAAATAAGATGTCATTCACGTGATTTAATGATTTATTAAGCAGTCTGTTGCTTGCATGCCAATGTGTTGCACAATGCATGGTAAAGTGAGTTCAGTGACTTTTTTAAAACTGTATTGTCTTTCAAAGAAAAACTGTTTAGTACTGAACTGGGAGCTTTTGATTCATACACATAGTCTGAAAAGAAAGATTTTAACACTACTTTGGCTAAAGCTGCGTATTTTTACGCCATGTGCGTCAATCCCCCGCAGTTTAAATATTTAATTTAAACAGTTTGTGTCTTATTCATTCAGATATATTCTGCAGAAAATGATGATAATGGCCAGTACTGATTAAAAAAAAGCAACAAAAATAGAAATAAATAAAAGAATACCCATATTTAAAAAGATGGGATATTTTGTAAAATGCAAAAAAAAAAAAAGCGTCTGTAATTTGTTATTTCACTTGAATATTTAATTCATGTTAAATATATGTAAAACCCCACTGGTTTACATTTTTTCTTTTAATTATGCTTTAAATGTTTAAATTTAAATTTAGCCATTTCTTGCTGTATGCAAGCATAATTTTTGCAGTACTAAATGGTGAAGTCATCGCCATAATGATCGGGTTTGTTGATACCACAGTGTTGCTGATTTTTCCTTCCTTGTGTTTTCCTTTCCTGGCATTTGTAAGCTGCTTTGGATAAAAGCATCTGCGAAATGACTAAATGTAAATGTATGGGGATGAGGGGACAGGTGGTTGGTTTGCTGGGAAGGAAAATCTTGGACATCTTTAACTCGGAGACGGGAAAAAAATTTGCCAACACATCGCTGACCCATTGACAGCTGCTGCGTTACTAATTCTTTACTAGCTCTTTAAAAATAAACGGAGTCACTTTGTCAATCAACAGTTTAAAGTACATGAGAGAAAATGCAGTTAAATGTAGATTTTTTTTTCATCTTAAAATGTACATCATTTTGCATTTGGTGCTCTGTTTACATGAAAATTAAATATATTAGTAACATAAAATTTAAAGAAAGAGCTACAGACATGTAGGGAAAAAAGTCTTAAAGTTTGTTGACTGTGGAGATTATCTTGTTTTGTGCTTGAGCAAATGGTCTTCTAAAATATTACATTTTAAAGGCTGCAGCATCTAGCATTTTTGATGTCGAGTCATATAATGTTATTTGGAAGTTCCAATGAGTCACTCTAAAAACATTTTAGTCAGATGATAGAATTACTTAACTACCACCTACCACCACAGTACCTTTAAATGTGTAGGAGACTTTAAGGCATTTAGTTACCCACTCCAACTTTGTCCTGAAATAAAATCAGCTTAATTAAAACAGGCACTCTTGTAAAACCATGTGCTTCTCAGATTTGATGATTGACATAGAATAGCCAATAAAAATACAGAAAGCAAGAATAGAAAGACATTACCAATAAAAAAAGACATTTTCCACATATTACTACTGTTTAATATTTCTGGGCAAGAACAAATGTTTTCCTGGCTTTTCAAATCCATCATTTGTGAAAGATATGGTATTACACAAAGGGTACTTAAATGAGGTTTAAAAATAATATATATGTAACAGTGTTGGTGTGTAGTACTGATAAAACAAAGTTAGTCAAATAAACCTTTGCTTATTGTTAAAACAATGATTAGCAATAAAAAGACTAAACCAGAAAAAGTGTGAAGATAAAATGCTTCAATAAGGCAACAATTGTACAACTTTTATTTCCATTTTTCTCTTTTCCTATCCTACACAGCTTCATTAGGGACCACTGTCTCTCCCAAAATCTGACAAGGCCAAAATCTTTTGTAAACATTGTCTGTTTAAAGACTTTTCCAGAGATTGTGGTGGGTATAGAATCCCTGCTATGAACTTTTCCATGGCTGTTTAAAAAGACCTGCTGATCTCAGTAAAGGAATATCATTTTGCCTCGTCAAATATTGTAAATCTTTCTCCAAAAGAAAACATTTCTGGTTTTCTGACTTGGTCACTGCTGGCTGACTTTATTTCTCTTTCATATTAAATGTATAATAGCGTAGTAGTAGGAAGGCCTTCATCCAAATTACTTGGGCTTTTCTGTCAACAATATATTATAAAATGTATTTATAGATCTTACATGTTAATCATTAAAATAACAAGAGACCAGTGTTAGTGTTATAAAATGTTAATTAGTAAAGGTTTTGTGAAAAACGATTGAAATGATTTTATTCCAAAATCACATTGCATTATACTATAATAGTTTATTACTGTATAATTATGTAACTTGTATATATAAATAATTGTTATTTCAGTTTCTAAAGTCCATGTTAAACATTTTGACTGTTTTAAAATTGTTACCTTTTAATAAGGGATTAACTTTTCTTTTTTATAGTTTTGTTCAAATACGTTTTTGAATTAGAATATAATTGAATTGGTATTCAGGCATCACAAAATCAAGAAAATGCTTGTACTTTCAAATGTCTTTTCAGACACTAGACCATAGTTCAGACTCAGCACAAAAATCCCTAATCCACAGGCAATAAATTTCCATGTGGTCGTCTGCGTACATCTTAGCAGCTGCTCGGAAATCAAAAGGGCTCACAAGTCTGCAATATGTAATTTGTGACGAGCACAGCATGTTACATGGAATACATGCGTTTCAGCACTTTATCAAATTATATTAGTAAACATGGTACAACTAAAACAGTGTTTTAACTGTTGACTGATTTAAAAATAGATCAGTGTCTTTGAAAGTGAATGGTGTTGGTTTCATGTTCATGCTGATGAGTAATACTTAATACATTTATGTAGATTTGGAAGGATTTGTCTGTTCTATAACACCCCATGACTTTCTGGTGAGTTTCTGACGACTCATCTTTGCAGGACAATGAAATGCTTTCTTACAGGAACTAAAAGGCTTTTCTAAAATATTTTTCAAGTCCTTCAAACTTCTTTGATATAATAAAGTAATATATAATACTTGAGGGCAGCACGGTGGCTTAGTGGTTAGCACGTTCGCCTCTCAGCGCTAGGGATTCCCGGTTTGAATCGCAATCTGGGTAGAGTTTCCATGTTCTCCCCGTGTCCGTGTGGATTTCCTTCGGGTTCTCCGGTTTCCTCCCACAGCCAAAAACATGGATCAATATCAATTGAATTCTCCAAATTCCCCCATATAGAGTGTGTTTGTGTGTGTCTGTGTGAGTGAGTGTGTGCCCAGTGATAGATTGGCATGGGACCCCCCCCCCCGCGACCCTAGTAGAGAATAAAGCAGAAGATAATGGATGGATGGATAAATACTTGATATAAAGGCTCAATATATTGAGCCACCAACATGTCATGTTGCTAATAGCTCTGATAGAAATGTTGACAATAAATGATGATTTAAATGATTTATCCATATGTATAATCGATAATGGGACCATACTACTTTTTCCAACACATATTTTTGTAAATCTCAGCAGAGATTAAATCACCTGGCCCACATGACCTGTAATGCTTAAAAAACTAGAATCAACAAGCTTTGATGCCACAGCTTGATTTAGACATTGAGTGATGATTAGCAATGCAGCTAATGTAGAGCAAAGATAAGCTGTTAACAAGAAAATATATCAAGCTATGTACAAGTCCCTGCATATCAGAGGTACAGGAGGCCATTATCTTGTCTAGACAGGCTCTGATGCATGATCGCCCGCTCTGGCCACAAAGGCCTCAGGACTTCTCAGTAGAAAGCTTTTGGTATCAGTGATGGTTTTTCCTCCTTTTGGCCTCTCTCATGCAGACAGAGAGGAGCTAATAGGAGAACTGTTGACAACCAAGTCCTGGAAAATTTTGTGATCATATGATACAACCCATACACATCATTATTCTGCAACAAGCTTAAAGAACAACTGTAAAAGCTGAGCTCAGCTGAAAAGTAGAGAGAAATCAGAAATAATGGTGACAACAAACGCTATAATAAAGCACTTATAAACTCATTTCGTTGTCACCACCATTAAAACCTCATGGGTAATTTTGGACTATAATTAATGTGTGATCTGGTTGGCCATGCATTTTAAGAGACGCACAAGCCAAAATATGTTGACATCCCCTCTGTCTTTAAACTAACAACCTTTAACCCATGCCGTCTGATAAGGTTTTTGTAGTGTTCTTAAGAAGAACAATTCAATGTTTACAATTAATTTTTATACAATGCTTGTGTACTGTACAAAAACCTTGAATTATTTGAAATTCCAAAAATGTTATATCCTGCTGTCCCTAAACTGTATTTATGACAGATTATTTAAGACAGTGGGTTAAATATGGGGTTTTGGTCCGTAAGCCTTTTTGTAAGTTATGAAAATTTTTTGTTGTATGTTACACTAACTTATTTGATTTTTATATTTTTTGTCAATGAGTAAACCTTAGATTTCCTTTTTATGAAAATGTTACATCAACAATGCCTGAAACATCAGCAAAATCAGCATTCCAGCTGCTAAATGAATGGTTATGCATGTAATAGATGTAATTACATTTTTTTCTTTGTAAGTTGGAGAACATTATTTTAAACTGGCATTCATTTAATAATTTTGGCAATTATGTGAGAAAGTTAAACTCACTGTGGTAATTATCTTGTAAAATGAATTTATCTCATCCTCTGTGACCCAGATGCTGTTAAGAAATATGGTTTGCAGATGAGTACATTTAAATCTGAGTCTGGGAATGTAAATAAGTGCCTCTGTCTTGAAAACTTAAAAGAGAGAAAGCCTGAGGTTTGCAAACCCCTCCTCCTTTTTTGGATTTTATTCAGCAGTGGGCTTTTCCGCTGTGGTATTGGGCTTCCCAAAAACTTTCCAAACCAACAAAGTGAATATAACCAATGCAGCCTTAATTTTCCACTTGTTAGGGACCATATTCCATGTTATGAAATTGCAGCCTAAATATGTGAAATTAGTCAGAACTCCTTCTTCCTCAAGCCATTTAAAACATTGATTGATGGCGGTATCTTCGAACAGTTGGCTATGCTTTGCAAAGTTAATCTTTATGCATATGTTCTGGAATTATATCTATAACCTAGACTCAATTTACAAAGCAATGTAGTCACATAATGGAGTTTTCAGAATAATTTATGGATTAAATTTGTTTGGACTTTATTTACACACAAGTTGTCACTCCACGAGGTGTGTCTGTTGTGTAAGATCAGATAATTTATTGAGTCAGTTCCATATTTGGTCTTGTTCATTTTTGTTTTCTGGAATAAGTCATAACATTATGTAATTTGGTATGATTTTGGACAGATAACAACACTTGAAAATGACCAGTCACTTAGGGATGTCATTGTTTCTGAATCAAAGCAGTTTGCCAGATGACACAGACATGCAACACCTGATCTACATATGATCTTAAAGTGAGTCAGTAAGGAATAGCACAACAAGCTAAAATAACGTCATTTGTTTAGGTGTTCTTTACTTTTAAGACTGACAATCGGATGAATGACTTATTTTGTTCATTTTTCTCATCATGAATTATCCACATTCTCTTTAGGAAACATAATTAATGTTATTTTAAATATCACCTCATTTTCATGCAAAATGCATATACATAGTCTACACTTTTATTCTCAATTTAATGTAAAATAAAAAGAACTCATGGGCTGCATATTAAATCCAGGTAGCTGCATAATTGAAATAGCAATCTACCAAAGTCAGACCTCACCTGGTTCTTAAAGGGAATGGCAAGTGATGCACTGATTGGTTGATTGCAAATTATGACCAAAACATACCCGTGACTATCCATCCATCCATCCATCCATTCATCCATCCATTATCTTCCGCTTCATCCTATATCAGGGTCACGGGGGGGTTCCGTTTGATTAATTAATTTGATTAATAAAGAGTTGATTAATTATCAAATCATATTAAGTTGTTCTCATTGTGCAATGTAGACATTCT
The DNA here is from genome assembly GCA_019802505.1 of Corydoras sp. C115. Classification (NCBI taxonomy): domain Eukaryota; kingdom Metazoa; phylum Chordata; class Actinopteri; order Siluriformes; family Callichthyidae; genus Corydoras; species Corydoras sp. C115. Next base: position 8,952,633 of record JAFMOC010000006.1, on the reverse strand, counting down.
AAACATTGTTATTCCCATTATTTTTGTGAAGAACTGGTGTTTAATTCCTTAGAATTTAATCATATTATTTTATCCATAATAATTAATTGCTTAAAGCTTCACATATACAATTTTTTAAATCTGATGTAGCTCTATTCCTTTGTTTAAAAGCATCTTAAAAGTGTCTTAATACTTTAAAAACCTCACAGATTAAAAAAATGAATATTACCACATATGGAGAGAGTTAGAATAAGAATTTAAAATGCTGTGTATTCTGCAGTCTATTCTCTTTCCCAGCCATATTAATCTCAAAGCAAATGGAATATTATTCAATGGTTTAGGACTACCACCAATATTTTTTCAATTAGTTCTCAATACATAATAATAAACTAAGGTTTTGAATTTCTAAACACAGACTGTATTTAACGGTATTAGTACAAACACTGTGTGTATGAAAGATCAGACATGAAAAAAGAGTTAAATGATATCCATAAGTAGCTTTAGAGAATCTTTCTGAGTGTTCTTCTGTCCTGAGATTATTTAACTGAACTGAGGGTGATTTGTTATGTATTGTTTTCATTCTTGTCAAGTTGAATGCTGACTTAATTTAAATCAGGAAAAAAAAAAGATTTCATTTTGCACTAAAATAATTTTAATAGCAATCAGGTTAAACTGTAATTTGAATACGTGATCTTTTACGTGTATCAGAGTAACCTCTGATACAGGTGCAGCCAGTCACTTCCAGATAAAATACCATGCTCATTGCCCCCTAGACAACACCATCTGTGGTAGCCTTGGATAATGCACTGTATAACCGGCTTTGCTTTGATGATACTAATAAACTGTGCCTCTGTGTAGTGTTCAGAGGTGGGCCTCCCAAAATGAACGCAACTGTCTCAGGAGCATGTGTTATTGCATGTTCCTGTTTTTGACTGTCATCTCTGTTCATCTTTCAGATTGTTTATGCTTGGTTTAATTCATTGTATACACCATTTAGCTCAGTGTCATTTGTATGATTCATCTTCTTTTTTGTCACATGGTTTTCTTCTTCACTTTGATTCACCAGACATGCCTATTTAGCCCTCTTTGCCTTTGGGTTGTATTATTGTCATTATGTGGTTCCCAGCTTCCTGCTTGAACATCACTTCCGTGCTTTTTTTTGTTCCTTGCATGTACTGCTATTCTTATTTCTATCAGCTGAGTTTTGATTTATACATTTAAATTCTTTACAGTGAGTTTTGAATAAATATTTAATTAAGTTATTTTTCACATATCCTGTTCTGCTTTATTAGTGTTTAGCATAATTTTTAAAAATTTTTTTTTTCATTTAATTTAAGTAAATTGGACTCAAACTCGAAATGTGAAGGTTCAGCTAATTTCAATGGTGAACTAGAAATGTGAAAAGTATGTTTAAGGGGTGTAGCTTTAAAGGAAACACTAAATAAAGTTGCTCTGTGTTGCTGTTTCCATTGGAACTCATAGCAGCTACAACATTTGTCAAATCCAGAAATAATAACCTACATAGTAGCAGAAGGCTAAAAGGATTAATTGGGAATGTTTGCACTTGATTTACACTCTGTCCCTAGCATTTTGAGGTTGCAAAATATTTTATGGTTACACAGGGGTTAATTAAAGCAAAAAAAGGGTTTGTACTTTATCAACTCTTCAATGGCTGCAATTACAGCCATAAGTGTTCTGGAATATGTCTCTAACACTTTTGCTCATCTGGCTCACGATCAGTCTGTCAGATTGAATAAAGACTGTCGGTGAGAGCAGTTTTTAATCTGTGACTTACTGAACAGTGATGCATAAAATTTTGTAGACTTAAAAAAAACATTTCTGTAAATTTGACCTAAGACCTCAGGATGACATGATGTTACAGTGATTAGTAAGGAGTTCCTGCCTGTAAATCCCAGGTGGGGCAATTTCCATGTGGATTTTTTTCCCATTCCCTCCCAGAACTTCAGTTTCCTCCCATAATCCAAAGACACTGTAGTAATTAAATTGGAGGTACTGAATTACTCATATGACTGTGTTATTTAATGTATTTCATGTTGAGAACATGGGCCAGTAGATGGCAATTGTATTTTTTTCAGTATTTGTTGTTGACCCCCTTGTGTAGTACTAACTGACACCCAACACTTTGCACATCGTCTATAGCACAACTTTAACTGTTGTCTAGTTTCCACACAATGCTACACAAAGCTCTTTAAGGGCAGGACTTTGAATTGGCCATTCAAAAATGTAAATTTTTACCAGTCATTAGTAGAAGATCGTGCTGTATTACCCACTTATTCTTTAACTTCTAATCACATACAAATGTGCCATTTTCATGTTACAACAACAAGGATCAAGGTTTGATTCCTGAGTAGTGTAGACGAGATGATATATGTGCAGAATGTTTTGAACTGGTTAATGTTCCAGAATGTGCTAGTATGTGTGAATGAGTGCAAAAGTGATTTAGAGTGTCAACATGATACTGGTGGTATTGTGCTGTGTCAGAAAGTGCTTTTTTAACAACAGAGATGTTTTTGTTAGTAATAAATGTGATTTATTTTGGCCAATGTCTTGTTCCTAACTTCTTCTGCACACAAATCTGAACCATCACTGAGTTTATAATAAGAAATGTATTTATGTATACTTTAAATGAATTTATTAATTCTTCAGCGTAATCCTATACTAGTGACTACAATCATGTGGGGCTTTCATGCCCATCCAGGGGAGAACACACACACACACACACACACACACACACACACACACACACACACACACACACACACACACACACACACACTATAGTGGCAATTTGACGAAGCCAATTCACTTGAATCCATGTTTTGAACTGTGGAAGGACACCCAAGAACTCGGCATATCATTTTATGATCATGTTAATTATTGATCATTAAATATTATCCATCCATTCATTATCTTCCGCTTTATCCATATATTAGGGTCGCGGGGGGTTCCCCATGCCCATCCAGGGGAGAACGTTTCGGGCGCCAGGACAGGGTGCCAATCTATCGCTGGGCACACACTCACTCACACAGACACGCACACATACACACACATGTTAAAACAGGTTAAATAAATGTGTGCAATTACAATTAAACAGTGACCTTAAAAAAACCTTTAATCAAGACAAAATATAAGAACTGTAGTCCAAATAAACTCCCTAAATCCATAACAGGATCTCAAAGCCATATGCGTAATGGTAACTTGATGGAAATGTGTAAAACACTGCCAAATTGTAAGATGTATTATGGGTTTCTGTTTTGACCCAAATAATGTGATTGGTTTGTTTTGTGTATTAAAATGTAGATGATTACAGAACTTACTAAGACAAAAGTAAATAAACATGTTAAATTAACACCATAAGAGCATTTCCACACACTTTAAAACAAATTAAAATTGAAGTTGCAATCACAAAATCACTCTTGTTTATTTCTGTAGATGCAGACATTTCATAACACTCAGTTTTCCACAGTTTGCCACCACAATGTTTCAGCAGAGATACCTCTAAAAAATATAGCAAGTCATCGCTGTTATATGCTAAACATATGTTAATATTAAAGCTTATTGTTTGTGTCTGGGAAAGTCACAAGTCCGAGCCAGTAGACTAGATGTGTGGCATGCAGCACAAAGAGCTGTCTTTCATCTGGGTGTTAAGTATGCTAAGACAGCTCCTCCAGGAGAAAAACCTTTAAACCTTTAAATCGTTTGGTGAATAATGTCTCCGGATAATTGAGACGTATTTCAGAAGACAGCAAGTTTAAACACCACCCTAAATCAATTTTACATGCATGCAACATGCACTCTCTGAGCCCTCTATTAGCTACCTCCTTGTTTTTACATTCATTGTCCATTTAATCAATTCCACTCACCATATACGCCGATGAAATTTATAGTGTTACAATTACAGACTGTAGTCCATTTATTTAACTACATTATTTGTCCTCTTTGCTCTATTTGGTAGGACTACAAAAGAGTGCAGGAATTTTTAAGGTGATGGATGAGGACTGTTGTGGTAGTGTTATGTTAATGGAAAAATAAGACAAAAGCAATCTTTTTTGCTCTGAGGCAAGGTGTATATAAAACTGAAGGCATTTCTCATCTCATTATCTTCCACTTAATCCTATACTAGGGACTAGAGTCATGGGGCATTCCCTATGCCCATCCAGGGGAGAATGTTTCTGCACTGGGCGGATACACCCAGGACAGGGTGCCAATCTTTTACTGGGCACACACTCACACACATTATATGGGGCAATATAGAGCAGCCAAATAAGCTTGAATCCAAGTTTTTGTACTGTGGAAGGAAACTGGAGAACCCAGAGATCAGAATTTGAACATGGATCCCCAGTGCTAAGAGGCGAAAGTGCCAACCACTAAACCTCTGTGCCACCCCTGAAAACACATGACTCATTAAATCTAACACCTTAGATGAAAGCACAAGCGTAGGTGCCACCAAATTTACTCTTCCTTGCTAAATTTGTTATTCATCATATAATGTACGATAATGCACAATATTGTTCATGTCTGCTTCAATTCTGCCCAGTGCCCGAAAAGTTCTCCCCTGGATGGGCATGGGGAACCCCACCGCGACCCTAATAGAGGATAAAGCGGGAGATAATGAATGAATGAATGCTTCAATTCTTGTTCATTGATTTTCCAATATTTACTTAAAGGTTCTATTTGCTATTAATAAAATAAGTTTTAATAAAAAAACATTAAAATATCTTACCCAATGCTTTTTATCACTAAATATTTTGAGTTCTAAAGTGCTGGTTTACAGAAAGTCACAAGAATAAAAAAAAAAATCTAGAGAAATAAATCTGACTGTTCATTGATGACTGCATCTGTGTTTTTATTATCATTTTAAGTCAGCAATATTGTACACTGTCTTTGAGTTCAAATGCTTTTCTGGCATAACTAGTGTTATTTTGAAGGAATTTTCAGTGACTTAAGACAGGAAGGACTAGGAGACATAGTAATGGCATTTTCTTGTAAATGATTGATTAAAAAGGAATTTTCCAGAAACATGTCCTGCATGAGGAAATCACTTTCACTAGATTAAAAGTAATCTGGAAATGAATGTCCTTAGAGAGGAGTGTGAATGCAGATGTTCATATTTCCTAGATTTATCTCCCATTTCACACAAGAAATCGTCATGCATCCACAATTTCATGGTGTCCTCTCTTGGGAAAGACAATTTTGTTCATGAAAGTGATTGACCAATGTGTCATTGTGTTGCTTTCCATGAGGCCAGGTGTACAATTGAAATAAAGGCAATTTCTTTAGTCTCCCTAATGCTGTTGATGTGCTGTTTATGTTTATATATATATATATATATATACTATTTAACAATGAGCTTCAGCAGATGCAATTAAAAAAAAAGACACATTTAGAAAACAATTTTTCATTATATTGTTCTATGTTCTAAAAACTAAATTTACATGAGATTTTTATTACACATCTTTGTAATTTTGTTAATTAGGGATTTAATTAAAAAAATAATTTAAAGCTATGTGGGAAGCTTTACTTTGAAGTGCAATTTTATTGCTGTTTCATTTGTTCAAAGAAGAGCACTTGCAACCATATCGTGACTTTGTTGGAATTTTAACTTTTGATTTAGAAGGCTGTTTTTAAAATGCCATTAATTAGAAAGTTTATGGAATACACACAGATGCAGCAGGTGCATACTGCAATAGATAAACTATAGTTTAGATTTCTGTATCCTTTATTTTATCATTCTCACAACTGTAAATTATTTTAATTTAATGCTCTCATGAATGAACAGGAGTGAAGACTAGTAAAGTCTTTAAGATGCTACAGAACACAGCTGTTAATTGTTTCCAGCGATGACTACACCAAGTCTTAATTCCTTCCAGACTTATTCATGCATTATTAGTCACGGTTCAAGACCCTTTCTTCTACTGAAACTGCTAGCACATGGGCTTGTGAATCGCTACACTCTTGAAAAATTTGTGACTTTAGTTATAGGATCAGTGTAATTTATCTTAACAATGTTTACTAAACATCTGCTATAGCATTATTTGTAAAACATGCATTTTCTGATCACTTTTTATTCTTTCGTTTATCACCCTGAACAGGCTGCCAGTCTATCACAGGGCAGACATGCAGACTGATACATTTCTGCACACATTCACACCTAGGGGCAATTCAATACCTTCAGTTCACCTATTAAGAAGGAAGAACTCCACACATTACTGATGCCTGGGCAAACTGGACAAAATTCTTTCAAAGTCTTGCTATAGAACGCTAATTATTGTGCCAAACATTACATTTTTTTACAGTGATTATCACAATTAAACAACAGTCTATTAATTCTTGAAAGAAAAAAAGAAACACAAATTACATAAAAAAGCTTATATATGCACCATTTAAAAATTAATTCTGTACATAATTTAGAGTTCTAGATAGATCATTTTACTGCACAGGACTCTTTAAATTTCAAATTAATACAACAACGTTGAGAATGAATCAAATTGAAAAAAAAAAACACTTAAAAGTGACATGGAACAAAGATTATTTAAAAAAAAATTCCACACCCATTGTACTTTTCTGAGTGTTGCAATCTCAAACAAAAAATCACAAAGACAAACAATTTCTTCAATTTCAGCTTACATTAAGACATAACATAAATAAGTGTGTGAGAGAAACTGAAAGACAAGTTAAATAAGGACATCCAGATACAATTAAGGTGTCAGCATTAATTAGTCCCAAAATTTACCACGCTCTGTTAGTCCCTTCTGTTATTCCCAGATTAAAACACACATCACCTGCCACAAACACAAATTACAGCAACAGCCCCTACAGCAAATTTACTAATCTAAGCCATATGGCCCATGTATGAAATGGCTATTCAGCATTTTGATCACTCATTGTTTATTTATTCATTATCTAACCCCATTTTACATAATAAGGGTTAAGGTATTGCCAGAACATATACTGCTCATAGGGAAAAAAAAAAACATACAGATACAGAATCAGTCTGGATAGGTCATTAGTCCATTCCAGGGCAAACACACAAACACATTTATACCTAAGCGCAATCAGTTTCATTAATGATTGTGGCTTACACAACGGAGAAAACTCATTCAGACAAGAATGTGCAATCTCATACAAACTGTGAACTGAATGCTACATGCTGTGAGACAACACTGCTAACCAACGAACTACAGTGCCATCCCACAGTCACAATAAAAATGTAACAGCCAAAACCACTTTCAGATCTGATTTACATGCAAGCCCTTTCCTTTTGCTGTAAAGTATTAAAATAAATACATAAGAAAACAAATCTTACAAATTAACAAATTAACACTTAAGACACTTGCACATAATCCATGTTTTATTACCTTACCTAATTTGGAATCTACATATACATATTTACTATAGGTCAAAATTGTTCATCTTAAATATTTAATTTACCATCTCATAATTTTTATTATCAGGAATGAACATAGCTGGGGGAAAATGATTGTTGAACATTTGCATATTATGATCATGACATGTAATTTACTTTTAAACTAAAAATACAAGACATCAAAAACCAAGGTTTTAAGTTCAATGGATGTGTTTACATCAAAAGAGTAAAGCAAAGGTTTTGGCATTGGCAAGTTCTCTGTTGTTTTCTTATTGATGAGGCACAACAAAGAATATTTGTGTAAGATAACAGTGTATATTTCACCTGAAACAAACCAAAAAAAACCTCATCATATATTTTTTATGGAAATGTAAAAAAATGGCAATGATTACTGAAGAAAATCACAATGCGCATCTTATATCATCAGATATAGAGATATTTATCTCATCTCATTATCTTCTGCTTTATTTTATATGAGGAAGTAGGGTCGCGGCGGGATTCCCGTGCACATCCAGGGGAGAATGAGAATATTTCGGGTGCTGGGTAGACACACACAGGACAGGGCGCCAATCCATCACTGGGCCCACTCACTCACACGGACACACTCTATCTATATAGGGGCAACTTAGAGCATCCAATTTACCTTGAATCCATGTTTTTAGACTGTGGGAGGAAACTGGATAACACAGGGAAAGCGCCCACCCTGACACAAAGAGAACATGGAAACTCCACCTAGATTGGGATTCAAACCTGTATTCCCCGCAGTGAGAGGTGAACATGCTAACCACTAAGCCATTGTGCCACCCTGTATAGCTATTTATTTTAACAGACCTATACTGCACTACCTTTTTAAAACTATAATCTATAATTATATAATCTCAGAATGGTTCATTAAGATAAAGTCTTCAATATTAGCAAGTTCACAATATATTTTACTCTGAAGACGTTCTGAAGAAGTGGATGAATGCAGACACATGGCAGACAAGTTCTCTATTTCCCGTATGTTACTATGGTTCTAGATGATTTTGTTTTTTCTAAACTCAGAACTACCTGGAAAAGTCATCAAGGCTTGTTGCTCTTGGATATTTGTTCATTTACCTTCAAGAGCTTTTCCAGTAGTCTGGCACCCAGGCAACAGTAGATGTGCCACCGGAGGAAACCCTGATATTACAACATGTTTTCATTCAGTGCATTTTCTATAACAACTCAACAATATTTCCAAAAGGATGTTTTTTAACTGTAATTGGGACTTGTACTGATAAATGATAGCAATAAATTATTAACTTAGAAATGGATTGAGATAATTATATGTTAATGATAAGTAAAGTACTGTATTATTCTAATGAACAAATGAACAAATGCATATATTAAATTATTGATGCTTTTAGACTAACAAAATCAATATATCTTGTGTTTCTGTTGGTTATAAGCACCCAGAACTAAAGATGTATGTAATTAATTGATTATTTTAATGTGTAATGACACAGAAGATCAGAGAGTAATTTCTAATAGTTAGATCACATCCTTTCAGACTCTTTACAAAGTTTGGAGTCTGAACTGTTTGTGTTCTATGTAATTCTTTGCCTTTCAAACAAACAACAGCTGCACTTCTGTTTATTTACTTACATACAAAGCAAGCACATGTTATGGTGTACCCTCCAGAAAAACACTACAGATAAAGCCAAATATTCATAATTACTTTAACATGTGGAACTGAATCTCAAAATGGATTCAGGTGTAAATAGCCTTACAGATTCCGTCTCATGCTTTTATCATCATTTTTGTCACATAATCATAAGGTTGTATTATTTTATGGGAGGAGGGGCAGCAGTGTAGCATTGTAGGTGGAATTTGTACCTCAAAGCAAGAAGATTCTGAATTTCATTTTTAAGAAAGATTGCCAGAAAGGACCTCTGGTTTCTATAACACTCAAAAAATTGTACTTAATTTGGAGATCCTAAATTGCCCCAGGATGTTAATGTGCCTGTGATGTACTGTTGACCTGTTCCTGTGTCCAGTGTTTCCTCAGATTTTGCTCATTCCTGCAAACCTAATTAGAATTATCTTCAAGCAAATTAATAAGATTGATGAAAGTAAAAATAATATAGAGGAACTACAATTTTGCTGACTTGATTTACAGATTTGGGTGGTGTACATAATATTGATTGCTAGGAAGAAGTTGCTGTGTGTCATTTTCAGATATTTTTTTGAGTTTTGGAAATAAATTACTTAATGGCAGCTAATCTTTCTTTGGAAATATCTCAGTTTTTAGAATCGTAATGTAATAGCTAGTGTATAGTAGAATACTGTAACAAAATGCATTCATTCATTCATTCATTCATTCATTCATTCATTCATTCATTCATTATCTTCTGCTTTATCCTATATTAGGGTCGCGGGGGGGTTCCCCATGCCCATCCAGGGGAGAACGTTTCGGGTGCTTGGCAGATACACCCAGGACAGGGAGCCAATCCATCGCTGGGCACACACTCACTCACACACACACGCACACACACACACACACACACACTCTATATGGGGCAATTTGGAGAATTCAATTGACTTGATCCATGTTTTTGGACTGTGGGAGGAAACCGGAGAACCTGGAGGAAACCCACGCGGACACGGGGAGAACATGGAAACTCCACCCAGATGGGGATTCGAACCGGAAATCCCTAGCGCTGAGAGGCCAACGTGCTAACCACTAAGCCACCGTGCCGCCACAAAATGCATTCATTTACCATAAAATTCCTTTTTCACGGTTTTCTCTTTCTTTTGCTTTTTTGTGGATCAGATGCCTTTGTTGCCTTTATTAAATATATTGATGATTGGTTCTTGCTGTGATAAAATACTTGGCTTGTTCATAGTCAGGATTGAACATAATTCCAAGTCATTAGTTTTTAGAACAGATTCTAAACCTTAAAAAGTATAATTAAAAGTAAGTTAAATTAAAAATTAAGTTAAATGTATTAACTATGAATAGATTAAACACCAGATTACACTTTAGTTGTACTTGGGATTTAAGTCTCACAACAGCTGCCATTGCTACACATTTGAGTACCATTTTAAGCACTTGACGGTCCAAGGCATCAACTTCAGGCATGTCATGAATTTTGCAGGATGCTTCAAACAATGTATTTTGCATGTATTTTTCTGTTAATAAAAAAAGGGAGTTGCAATCCATATTTACCCAGTAAGTGAAATAGTGTGCTGTAAACCTCAAAACACATGAGGCACAGTACCTAACAAAGAGTGATTTAAAAAATCTCATTTAAATTGTTTGTTATTCAAGTTACCTATACGAAATAATTCTGTAAAGAAAGCAAGTTTAAAATTTTCAAGAATTGTAAGCATGGAGCACAAAACAGCTAAAAGATTTTACAGATTTGGGTCTGTGTGTCATGTGTGAGTTGTGTGTGTGTTTGTGTTTGTAGTTATATTGTAACATTTGAATTTGTTTTGTACTCTGTTTCTGCCCAGTGCTCAATCATACAAATGTTTCCTTCCAACATGGACCCTGATAGAGACTTAAGCACATTTATATGCATCACCACAAGAGGGCAGCCATCAACATTAAATCCCAAGTTTTGTAACAATACAATTGTTATTCAGTAAAGAATAAGCTCTTTATGTCTGCATCCTAAACTGCATGGTTTACTTACTTTCCAAACATGCTTTGTTTAACATCATTTTATTTACTAACAGTGATGAGAACTTCTGCATGAAGCGATAATGCCAAATTGAAAATACGGGGGTGGGGATTTGCTTTTCTGACTACAGTACCAGTTTAGAAGGGTTCGAAGGGTGCTGAGGATCCAGAATTTTGATCTGTGCGGAGTTTCCCGTTTTCCCCGTGTCTGGGAGGAAACTGGAAACCCCGGACGAAACCCACGCACCAAAAACATGGAAGGACATGAGATGAAATGAATGCCACATTTAGTATTGCAGGTGTAACTGACCTGCAATATTTTCCTAAGATGATGCTAGATTTTAATCTTGAGTTTATTCTGTTGTAGTTTTTGTTCTAAATATTTAAACAACCATAACAGTACTTTCAACTGGGTACCGCCAAACATTTCCTTTTTTTTTGTTAAGAATAATGATACTTGTTTTTTTTTGGGAGCGTAATTGTTTTTGAAATTACACCTTTTTTTTTTTTTTAGTTTTCCAGCATATTGTTCAGTTCGTTGAGCCCAATGCTGAGCCAGGATTTAATAAACCATTGTTTAAGCTGCACAATATTAGGTTTAGAAGAGCAGTATTTTTATTTTCCCTCGGTTGATTCAACACAAATAATAAACTGCCTTAACTATGTTGATTATATAGAAAATATCTATCAAGATTCACTGCTCATTAAAAGGAGAGATTGAACTAGGAATGAGAAGAAATTCTAAACCTATTCTCCAAGATACAACCCCAAATCAAAAAAGTGAAAGTATGGAAAATGTATATAAAAACACAAAGTGTATTATATTTACTTTGAGTTCTATTTCACTGCAGACAGAATACACTTGAGATACTTTATGTTTTTAATGGTTTCCATACATTTCCATAGTTAATAAACATCCATTTCTGCACTTAAGACCTGCTTCACATACCCCAAAAAAAAAAACCTTACACCACACTTAAAGGATGTTTTGGTTCCAAGGATACGAAGTGATTTAATATTTCAAATTATTTTGTCCCATTCTTTCTGCAAACACATCATGTGCAACAGTACATGGTCACAATTTTTATTTCTAAACTTCCATACATTTTCTATATGAGACAGGACAGGACTGCAAACAGGCCAGGCCATTAATGCGTAAATGTCAATTTACATGTAATTAATGAGCATTGATATAGCCATCCACCAGTCAGACTGCTCCAGGCTTTTAAAGGAAAGTAACATGCTGATTGGTTTATTGCATTTGACACCAAAAACACACCCATAAATCACATCGTGACTATAGCAAAGACACTCCAACATGCCCTAAATCAAGCTGCAAGGTGCGAGGTTTATGGCTTGCTGAAGATTCCTAAAAAAAAAACCCTCGAGTCACTTATTGGAGCTTGTAAAAAGTATATAAATTACCACAGGAGCAAGTATGCCTAATTTCATTAAATCTAAGCAACAGTGTGGATTTGTATAGTACACACACACACACACACACAGACACACACACACAGAGACTTTGAATTTATAATAGGCATGTTTTAGTAACAACTTGATAATATATATTTAAAATACATGTATGTTTACAATAAAGGGCCATGTGTTAAGTAAAAATGTAAATGTGCTCTTCTTTACTTTTTATCTTTTTATGATTTGTGTATATCCAAAGACTAATATTTAAATATGTTTGTCAAGGTCTTTTAAGAAATCCCTTCTAGCTACAGTAATACTGTGCAAACTTGTTTATTATTACCTTCTAAAAACTTAAATACAGTCTACTGACAGTCGTGACCTTTCAGTAAAGATGTGGAAGAAATATGACCATGACAGTTATGGATATGTAGGTAAGACATGCACAGAAGTTTAATAAAAAAGACTATATATTTTCTCATTTCACAATGCTTTAAAAGAATGCAAATCTGTTTATACAGTCGATTTTTATACACAATAAAAGCAGCAATTTACAGAATAAGTATTTAACAAATGTGAAATCAGGATACTGCTGTCACAGTGCAAATATTGTAATGGAATTTTATTACCTTGAGAAAGAGACTGATGGTTTCCTCTTTAAAATATTCATTCACTTGAAAAGAATGTTATAAAACCTTGAAATGACAGCTGGGAATCCAAAGATGATGCGTTTATCCCAAAATTAGCCTCTCGTGAAAATTTAAATGACTTGTAAACTCAGACTAGAATATGATAAGACTTTTTATTTTATGGCTGACCATATTAGGTAACATTATCCACTTCTTGCACAGTATTAAATCAGAAGTTTCATCTATATTTTCAAATCACCTTTTCATCTCAACAGAATGTGATTCACCCTCTCTGATCATCATTTTACTGAACTGAAATTTTACATTTTATTTACAAAATGTATTTAAAGTTGAGTGGGCAAGCAGCACAAAATAGGAGCTTTGTCACGAGAGGCTACATTTCACCTCACTTTTACCTCACAGAAGTTATTATCAGATGATTTAAAATTTTAACCTGTCACTTATGTCATCCTATGTTATGTTTAACAAAATTGTTTCCCATTGCACTTTTACCAGTCACCTCCAAGAACTGATAGCCTGCCACAACAAGTTCTTTTCCTGACACTTAGGAACAAAAAGTAGACAAGGCACATTTTGTTCGGAATGTCATTTTCATTCCAATGATTCAACATAGAGTTTGTCTTTAGATTAAGTCCACAAAATTTTACACCAACTTAATCCTTAAAGATTGACATTTTACCTTGAAGCTATAATCCTATATAACAGCGTGAACTGTTTAAGTCCAGGGTCAGTGTTTTTTGGTATTTTCCATTGAATGTCAAGAATTGTGATGCATTTTATATTTTATATTCGCAAAAAATAACGTTAAATAAATGGGCGGCATGGTGGCGTAGTGGTTAGCACATCTGTCTCTCAGTGCTGGGCATCCAGGTTCAAATGCCAATCTGGAATTTCCATGTTTTCCCTGTGTCCACTTGGGTCTTCTCCTGGTTCTCCAGTTTCATCCCAAAGTCCAAAAACATGGATTCAAGGTGAATTGGCTGCCACATTCTAAATTGCCGCATGTAAATTGTCCCTAAATATTGTGCGTGTGTGTGTGTGTGTGTGTGTGTGTGTGTGTGTATGTGTGTGTGTGTGTGTGTGTGTGTGTGATGGATTGGCGCCCTGTCCTGGGTGTATCTGCCCAGAGCCTGAAACCTTTTCCCCAGGATGGGCATGGGGAACCTCCTTGTGGACTCTAGTATGGGATTAATTGGAAGTAATAATCTCTTATTAAATAATAAAAACCTTTTTATCAACCTTCTTTTTTAATGAACTAATGCTAAATCATATGAGTTATACACTAAAAACACTAAAACAATGGATTGCATGGCAGAGCCAATATGCAGTTTGTTCATTTTATGTAGACCGAGGCTGACTGGAGACACTATGGTCTGATTCTATCTGTGAAACACAGTGGTGGAGGTATCAGTGTTTGGAACAGACAGCTTATCTGCTGACAGCATTTTCCAAAGAGTCATGCCACTTACAATAACCCCAATTACGCAAGGCTCTGGACTTAGAAATAGTTAAGGAAAGTAAATGATTTGGAATATTCAGTCCTGACCTTATTCCAACAGAAATGTTGTGGAAGGACATGAAGCAAGCAGTTCATGGTAGGAAACCCACAAACATAACAGAGTTAAAGGAGGAATGTGCTTAAATTCTTCCAAGCTAATGTGCAGGACTGATCAATCATTACTGAAAATGATTCACTGGGGTCACAGCAGATAGTGAAAACAAAGATTCACATACTTTTCCTACTTATAGATTTGTAATATTGGATAGTTTTCATCAGTAAATAAATGACCAGGTCTAATATTTTTGTCTCATTTTTTTTTTTTTTATTATTTCCATTTATCTACATATATGATGTGTTCAGGAATTTGTGCAAAATGCTAAGAAATGTTAAAGGGTTTAGAACGCTTCCAGCACAGCTGTATGTACTCTGATCAGGTTTACAGCATTAGCCTAATGTTGTAAATAACATTAATAAAAAAGTCAGATTTTGCAGAATGCACCACCAATTGTTCTGCTCGTGAAACGTTTTTCTTTGTATGAACTTGTTTTTTTCTTACTCAGTAAAAGGGAATTGCCCTCATACTGTTATTTTAAAAATAAATTACAGTATATTATAGTTATACAGATCTTTTTTTATATGTATTTAATAATAAAATGCTTCTCAAAGCATTTATAGTCTTTCTATTCTGGACTGTCTTTTCTAGCCTATAACCTATCCTTTCCAAGCACATATGGTCTAAATTAAATTATCGGCACAGGGCTAATCTGAAACCTCCCTCCAATAGATGCCGCCCAGGCAGACTATCAGTCATCCTCTCCAGACAAAACTTAGTGGAAAATCTGCATCCATTTATACTGTGAAAAAAAAAGAACCTCAAGTCTGCTTAAAGCTATATACAAAAATAGCTTGGTAATATCCCTGCTGTATGGTCCTGCTATTGTTCATTCAACTGTTTAATTTATTCAGCTGTTATAGCTGAGGTGTAATCAGGCGCTATGTTTGTGAAGCAAATACAAAACTGGATAATGACAACACAGAGAGCAATGTTATCTTTTTTTGACTCTCTGACAACTGCATCTTTTATTTTGAAACCTGCAAAGATTGATGATACAGTATATGAAATATTTCATACTTGGACAAAAGTTTAAGTCCAATGTGATTTGTATATAATTTTATAAGAAAATACATGTTTTATGCAGTATTATCAGAATTTTTTTTATCAAATTGCTGCTTAGAATTCCATAAAAACTATAAAGTTCATAAAACAAATGAAAGATCTAAAAAAATTTAATAAACAAGTTTTGAGGTAAACTGCAGATTTTGAAAATCAACATGTAAATAAAGAAAATATTTAACCTTGGTTTAAATGTCTAAAGAATCAAAACACTTAGAAAACCATTAGGATTTCAAATAATGGAGCAATGATAGTTTTCGATACACATTTTTAATATTCATAACATTTTAAAGAAGATTCTCTTACTTTTTTTGTATTCGCACCCTTTTCATGTTAACACCATTGCTAACTTAACAGAATACTGTCATTACAGTACTTGTAGCTATATTTTACAGTACATATTAACTACATTACTATCTGCTCGGGTCACTGTGAAAAACCCATTTCTATTGAGTTAAACATCACTTCTCAGCACAGTTAGTTTAAATCTCAACCACAAGACCACACTATTACAAATACATGTTCATCTTTTTAGATAGTACTAACATTAAGGTTTGGGGGCTGAGAGCATTGCTCAATGTTCATGCTTCAAAGAAAAATAAACCTTTTCTCAGCAGGTTTCCCACTGGCAGTAAACTTACATTTCCACTTTGGCCATTAGTCTGCAATTGCAGAATCTGAGTCACGGTTTTTCCTTAAAACCTTGAGGAATCTATACTAGTAATGATTTGTAAATATAAAGCTATTGCACCCATATTTACATTGTTTAGCAGATCTCTATTGTCAGACTGATTTAGAAAATTGAGAGAAGAAATAGTCCAAGTGCCTAGCTCAAGAAACTAACAATAACAAGTCATGTTGCGACTTTTTAAGGTTTATAACAAAATGCACTTATTGTAACCTAATAACTATATACATACTGTATTAACATAACTATTTACATTACCCCTAAGAAAGAAAATGCATTGATTTTGCACAAGTATAACAATGATAACAGATATTTAACAAGTATTTTTTATTTCTTTTTTTAATTTGATGAGAGTAATTGCAGTGACACACACATACAAAAGTACAAACATTAGCTTTTAAAATCTACTGATCAAAATAAGGACATATCTGCTATTTAGTCCTGCAATACTTACTTTAAATTAAAACTATATACATTTACCTTGATAAAGCATATATAGTGCATAAATCATAGCATCAGGGTTCAAAGTTAGAATGCATTCAATTTAACAATCAAAAAGTCAAATCAACTGTTCGATGTTTAAAATATATTAAAATGGAATGTACATCAAGTATGTGAAAGTATATACCAATATTTTAACTAACACAGTTCAGAGGCTCTGATGGAAACTTTTTTAATGAAATGGCAAACATGATGGAAACAGGGTCATGAACCGACTGGAAAAAATGAGAGAACTTACCCAAGAATATAGAAAAACAAAGTTTTTCAAATGTTTGCATAGTAAATAAGCAGCATCCACAATTTTTAGAACTGACTCAAGGTGAAGGTATTTGTTTGCATTTCTTTGGCTTAACACTTGTTTAAAGTGTTATCACATCCCTGACAGCATTATAAAAGACACTATGACATTTTCCACATGTACATGGCAACTTTTAAGCACAACTTTCAACACTTGATAAATTAAAAAAAGACAAAAAGGGGAAAAAAGAACAATGAGCGATGTCTTTCTTTTTCTTAACTTCTGGAGTTATCACTCTTCCACTGCTCCATGCTTTTCTAATTTTATTTCATTCATGTTTAGAGATAAGGCTTTCCTGCAGTTTGACACTTTCATCTAAAGCATCTTTCAGAAACACGTGTAGAATTACAACACTTTAAAGCTGCTAGTATAAAGTTTATGAGATCTATTAAATTAACCAGTAATGAAAAGTGTTTTAGCAGTCATCTTTTTCTGTGTAATGCTTCTGGTATGTAGATTTGTAAGGCATACGTCACATCATTACATCACATTCTGTACATAAATTAGCTGTTTTTTGGCAATAAATCTCTTTACTAAACAATTATACTGGAACCCATCATTGCAGGACTAACACAGAATTGACAACATTTTTCATCAACTAGCACTTCTTGTGTACATTGTCTGTTCTGGCTCCTGACAGTATTTATGTGCACAGTACGAGTACACTTACAACACATGAACTTGCTGAAACAAAGCCTTGCTGAAAGTCACAATGCTATATGTTTTTCTTTTGAAACACACTACTAAGATGTTGTATTAATATTGTATTATTAATATAAAAATGTACAGCACTTTGGTCAACGCAAGTTGTGTTTAGAGTGCTCTATAAATAAAAGTTACTTACTTACTTAACAGCAAGTTACTTAAACATTGCATTTTAATAATAAACATTGTGTAGTCTTAATATCAATATCTAATATGTATGTGACCTGACATTTTCTAAAGTTTAATTGAATCATCATTTAAATTTGAAAGGCAAAACTAACAATTTGAATATTGAATTGGAAGTAGCATGAAATAAGCCACTGTTGCTGTGCAGGCCTGGTTGTGCAATTTTTCCATATGAAAAGGACTGAGGAGCTGTGGTTTGCTAGAGAGAGACCTGCTAGTTTTCCCATAAGCAAATCCAGGATTTAGGAGTCAGTTTTCAGAAATCTGCCAAACTCATGACCGGGCAAATATGTTTGCTTGTCTAATACACTACTAAGGCAATTATCAAAAATATTCATTTGTTTTTATTTCTAATTTTCTAAAATGTTTTGTCTAAAGCCAACTACAGAAATGACCAAGTAAGATTTAATGTTCTTGCTCAGAAACACAACTTTGGCAACTTGTCAGAGCTGGGTATTGGATTGTTTATCTCATAGTCATCAGTGAAATTCTTTGTTATTAAGCCCTTTAATTGAATTAAAAAATATTAAGGAAACAAAGGCTTTATTTATTTTTTTTATAGTTTCAGGAAACATAAAATATATAGTTCAGAAATGTAGTAATGCATTTATACCATATAATCATTGTGAATATCAATTAACAACTAAATATCTCATTATTTGTGTTATAAATATATGACAGTAAATCATCATTAATTGCTTAGTGTTGTTGTGTGTTATGTTTCTTTTATAAGTTGAAACAGTTACAACAAAAGGTGATTATACTCCTTCCTTCCTTCCTTCATTCATTCATTTATTCCTTATCTTTCACTCAATCCTCTATGAGGACTGTGGGGCGGGGGGGGGGGGGGGGTTCCACATGCCCATCTAGTTGAGAACGTTTTAGGTGCAGGGCAGATACACCCAGGACAGGGCACCAATCTATTTCTGGGCCCACTCACTCACACGGAACACACAAACACACTCTATATGGAGCAATTTAGATCGTCCAAGTTTTTGGACTGTGGGAGGAAACCGGAGAACATTGGGGGACATGGAAACTACACCCAGATCATGAATCAAACCTGAATTATCAGTGCTGATAAACATGATGATCACTAAGATGCCATGCCACCTGGTGACAACAGTCCCAAATTAACCCATAACTATGAGACAGCGTTGGGAAAAACTAATTGTCTTTCATGAGTTATAATTTACATACAGTATGTTGTTTGGCCTTTAAGTATTTCCATATTTCTTTGTGTAAAGATGATTTT
This sequence comes from Corydoras sp. C115, assembly GCA_019802505.1. Taxonomy (NCBI): domain Eukaryota; kingdom Metazoa; phylum Chordata; class Actinopteri; order Siluriformes; family Callichthyidae; genus Corydoras; species Corydoras sp. C115. Next base: position 8,933,244 of record JAFMOC010000006.1, on the reverse strand, counting down.
TTGGCAGTGTAAATTACTAATTTAATCACAATTCTTTTCTCTTTATCTTGTTTCTGTACCTTTCACCCTGCTTCCCATCACCAATTGCATTCCATTCACTCTGTAAAGTCAACTACACAGGAATGTAGACATTCCACACTGCATAGGGAGTGACGGTTTATCACGCCACAGGAACTTAACGGTAAAGTTTGCTCATCAGTTATGGATTTGCTAGCAGGTTAAGACAGTCAGCATATTATCTGAGTGTGTTATTAATGTAAAAAATAAAGAAATAAATAAAAAAATAATTTCATGAATGTGTTTTAATTATAACTTATACAGAAATAACAAAAAACCACTTAAGTTGCTGTGGTAACCTCTATATATCAGTGTAATGATGGGCTCATGGTCACCATGGAATTTGCAGGATATTTTAAAAGAATTTAAAAAACTAAAATTAACCTATATTTGATGTCATAAGTTAATATATTTTAAGTGTCCCACCAAACTGTCATATGTTAAGTGTCATTTGTTGGCCTTCTCTTCAGTAACACAATAACATTGGTGGCTTCCACTTAAAGTTCTGCTGATATATGTTATTATACATGTTTAGTGTTTTGCCTTTGTGAGCTAATGCTAATCGAACAATGAGTCAGAAGGCTGTGCATAAACCCTTAGCTTCATAGTGGTGTGGATTTCTCAAGCAAGTCTGTCATTTTGTTTTTAGGGAGTCCTTTCTGCTGATTTACCAGTTAAGCTGACTAATTCTGTTTGTGTCCAATGCACCGGAAGTGCTAATGAACCAAAACAACTGAAAAGAAGTAAAATCCATATGAACTTGTTCACTATTCTGAAACTGTTTAAATCAAATACCATAATGTCTTTGAAATAAAGCTAGTGGATCAAATGCCCATAAAAAAATGCACAATTGCTAATGTCATATATGGAGATGAAAGTAGTTAATTTCCAACGAGCTTCATTTCTGACATAGAACACGGAACAAATTATCAATTGTATTTAAAAACATGTTTTTTGTTTTAGACAGCTCATACCAAACTGCCGGGGTCTTACTTCGAAATATACCAGTTGGTAGGCTTGCCAAGTACCTTAATATCTTGGCTCAGTCCTTATGACATAGGACAGCTAAAATCTAACCCAATGACTATGGCAGATCACCTGGTTTAACAAACATAATTAAGTAATATTGTAATTGAATTTATAGACAGGTACAAACTGTTGCCGGTGGGAGGCAGCACAACTCTTCATTGCCCAGCTGCACACAGAGCTGATGTTCTTTTATGCAAGCCGTTTGATCCAAGCACCATTGGCAAAAAACTAGGATAGCCTAGGATATTTGGAAGTGATGCTGCTGAATCACTGGATGACATCTTAAGAATGAACTGCATGACTCATGCAATAAATGATGGGGAGAAGACGTTTCACTGATTATGTCCAATCCAAGTCACCGCAGTTAATTTAAGCATATCTGTTGTCGTGACCCACTAGACTGTTTCCAAATTATCCAGAAATTATCATTATCTCCAGGGAAAGGAAAACTTTTTTTATAACGTAAAATGGTTCATTACTAGTTTATTGCTCTCCAAGGATTGCTGCAAAACGTGCTGGCTTCAAAGGGCTCTTTCAAATGGAAATACTGAAATAAACATTTGGCAGACTGTTGTATACTGAGGTAAAAATAACAATGTGAACTGGCTAAAACAAATTGTCATGGCTTATATACAATGTCATAAATATAAAAGCTAAATTATGGATTCAAATCATTATTATTATTATTATTATTATTATTATTATTATTATTATTATTATTATTATTATTATTATTATTATTCATTCATTCATTCATTATCTTCCGCTTTATCCTCTATTAGGGTTGCGGTGGGGTTCCCCATGCCCATCCAGGGGAGAACGTCTCGGGCGCTGGGCAGATAGACCCAGGACAGGGTGCCAATCTATCCCTGGGCACACACTCACTCACACAAACACACTCTATAGGGGGCAATTTGGAGAATTCAAATAACTTGATCCATGTTTTTGGACTGTGGGAGGAAACCGGAGAACCCGGGGGAAACCCACGCGGACACGGGGAGAACATGGAAATTCCACCCAGATGGGGATTCGAACCGCGAATCCCTATTGCTGAGAGGCGAACATGCTAACCACTAAGTGCCGCCCTATTATTATTATTATGGAATGGTGTCTTAGTGGTTAGCATGTTTGCTTCTTAGTGCTGGGAATCCAGTTTTGATTCCCGATCTGAGTAATTTTCTACTCTACTCCCATATACAACATATAATTGTTATTCACATAGCAGTATGTTCATACTCATTATGCTAAAACTGTTTGACTATCAAAAGATTTATTGCAATGTGTTTGATCCTCTGAGATTTATTTAAGCTATTTTGAGGTGTTTATATCTAATTGCCTATATGATTCATGCCTATATTCCCTTTATATAAATTCCTCTAATTTCTAGTTAAAGAATTCTTTATTTCGATCTACATAAAAAGGTTGACAAAAAAGCAATAAATCTTCAGAATCCTTATTACCGATACCAGTGGTTTTGTTACAAGTGGTGCCTGGGGCTGCTGTCAGGAGAATCACAACTTGCAGCTCAACAGCCTCCTGCTGACAACATATCGGAGTACTTATATTTTCAACAGAGTATCATTCAGCGTAATTTGTATGCACTTTTTAGTACCAGAAAATGCTGTTCTAGGTGGCTTATCTATGCAAGGCCAGACACTTAGACCAGGAAAAAAGTGGTAAATAAATAAAATAAATTAAAATTATTTAGACAACAACAACTTTAGCCTGTACAAGACTAACAAGTCTGGTTGGCTTTTATTGTTAGATTATGATTAAATGCTTTTGCATTTGGTCATTTAGCAGATGCTTTTATCCAAAGCGACTTCAAGTTAATCACAGGGTTAATCACAACATCCCCGGAGCAATGAAGGTTTAGGGCCTTGCTCAAGGACCCACATTGGCAACTTCAGTGTACCTGGGAATTGAACCCCCAACCTTCAGATTGCTAGCCCGATGCCCTAACCACTGAGCTTTGATGAAATATTTAGACATTAAAACTTCTTTGACAATATTTGTGAAATAGAGAACCTAAAATGTGGTTTAGTTAATTGAGCCATGCCAACGAGTTAAAATTAGATGTCTTCACAGACCTCTTCTGCATTCTCCTGACTTTTCTTTCCCTGTTGTTTTGCATACTGTTCCATCAAATAGGGGCCTGAGAGCTGTGTTGTCCCATGTGGTGGAGAAGAAGGAACATCCAGTGCTGTATATCAGCTGGAAACTCTAAGTACAGCACCATATCTGTTTGCTGAGTGGTCCTCACAGTTTGTTACTACTCACTAGGGATAGCCTTCACCTTCTGTCACTCTAGTATCTGACTCCATAAAGGATGTCAAGGAAGCTTGGATCACCCATTGGTATTATGCCGCTATCATTTTGCATTTCAGGTTTTTCAGAGGATGGAGGAACAGGTGTCAGCACCTGACCTCTCCTGCCAAGGCTGGGGGAGGAAACCAGTCTCAGGCGTGATGATGCCTGGCTTGACATTGGCAGTGAGGAAATGTGGCACAAGGGTTTGACCAGGAGGTTGTTTTTGTGTGGAAGAATGAAAGTCATGAAATCAGAAATATAAAGAGGCTCATCTGAAACGTATGTCTGACTGATTATTGTTCATTTTTGTTCATTGTTCTTTCTGTTGTAGTGAGAGAGAAACTCCTGTGGCACGAGGGCAGGATCAGGAGCTAGTTGTGAATGGATAGAGAGCAAATCAAAAAGGTAAAGAGGCTAATCTGAAAATAATCTCTGTCTGATTGGTGTTTTGTCTGTTGCAATGAGGAGTGGAGATAAATGAACAGGACTGGTGGAAAAGTGTTATGTGTAAGACAAGGTTGCAGAAAACCACAAGCATGTGTTTGTGTATTTGTTTGTGACGTACACCTTGAATTCATTCTATTACCCATACCAGTGAGTTTGATACAACCCCTGGAATCTAACACTTAGGACTATTTACTAAACTTTAACAGGATGTTTTTTTTTTACAACAGGCTCATTTTGAGCTACAGTTGAGTTGTCTACACATTTTATTGGCATTATTTAGACCTGTGGATCTTCTTTAGAAATTAAACAGGCTGGGTGGGTGATAAAACAGTTCAAGAAAAGTCTGCAATTTATTATCATGGTGACTTTTTGTGCTCCTCTGCTTTTCCCAATTTAACATGAAGCATGTCCACGTATCTGTTTTAACCATATGCAGATGTTTTGAATAAGGTGTGTCTAAACAGGATATCTAGTGCTTACATTCATCAAACATGACACCGAGAAGTTGAGAATTCAAGTTCAAGGTCATTTTTGTTAATATCCGAGCATCAGACCTATCAGCCATTCAAACCATTAAATGGTAGGAATCTCTCACAACAGTATTAATTTAGTATTGTTTTACACCATGCAAGCAATCTTTTAAAACCCTTTCAAGTTAAGATATTTTTTGTGTCAGACCAGAGTTTAATCCCAGGACATTAAACACTACAGACATCCATCCATTAATCACTCTTACAACTAAATTTAATTTAATAATTAATATTATTAGCGACACCAGAGTATTTAATTCTACAGTTGAATGCTACCTATAAATAAAATATAGTAAACATTAAATAAATAATTAAAGACATTATTTTATTATTTTAAAGGATTATAACAAAAATATACCTTCACAAAAAACTACATTATAGTATCATATAACAGACAAAAGTTCTCATCTAATCTCATGTTTCACTTATTTTGCTAGGGGAAAATGAAGCAGATACACCCAGGGCAGTGTGCCACCCCAGATTAACGTTGTCAAAAAGATTTTGATAATTACATAATTAATAATAAGTTAAGGCAATAAGGTAATAAATAATATACATACATAACAACACAGATCCAAGTAACAATATCTGCAACATTTCAGTCCCTGTATTTAAAAGGTTTTTAATGATTAATACTGTGCCTTTCACTGAATTTTTAGGATCCATCTTATAGACAATGTGTCAGAAACAATAGCAAGTGATTTAATATTTATTTTAGAAGCAGGGTAGCACGGTGGCTTAGTGGTTAGCACATTTGCCTCTCAGCACTAGGGATTCCCGGTTCGAATCCCAATCTGGGTGGAGTTTCCTTGTTCTCCCCGTGTCCACGTGGGTTTCCTCCGGGTTCTCCAGTTTCCTCCCACAGTCCAAAAACATGGATCAAGGTCAATTGAGTTCTTCAAATTACCCCATATAGAGTGTGTTTGTGTGAGTGAGTGTGTGCTCAGCGATAGATTGGCGCCCTGTCCTGGGTCTATCTGCCCAGCGCCCGAAACATTCTCCCCTGGATAGGCATGGGGAACCCACCCGCGACCCTAATAGAGGATAAAGCGTAGGATATTGGATGGAATTTAGAAGCATATTCCATATTTGCCCACGACCCTAATACCCTAATATAGGATAAAGCGGATGATAATGTATGAATGAATGAATTACATATTTGCACAGTGACATTTTATATTTTATTAATAATAACATTTAACAGAAACTGCTAAAATTGTTGATGGGAAAGCTTTGTCCACTTGACCACATTCCAGCTGTTCTTATATAAAAACTGCTCCAAATATGTATTATTAGGAACATGTATTTATTACCTGATATACTTGGCAACTTAGATGAATAATATAAGAATATTTTGTTTTTTTATTGAATTTACATGTATATTGTACTGTAGCTAGTGAATGCATCACAACTAAAAGCCAATTTAACAAAGATTTAAAACTTCTAAAGAATTTTATTCATTGAAAAAACAAATTGTTTCCATGTTATTCAGCCTTTTATGAACAAGGCTTAAAACACGAACAAGTAAATGTTGCAGATGACCGTGAGACCAAGAACTGCCAATAGCCAAAAATGGTTAGATTGCTAACCCAGAAAAAAAATCTCCACAGGGAATTTCTCATGCCTCATAAAGTCTACACTTATCAGACAGTAGGATCTGACATAACATATATCAACATGCACTTGGAAGAAAATGAGGTCCTATAATAATATGTAACTACATTTTGGATGCTTAAAGTTGTAAATGAATGGTTTGCTTTAACAGGAAAGGAGCATCATTCCAATAACACAAGACTAGTCAAGATATGCCTAAATTCTCTGAATTCTAACATACATTAAGTTTAATGTAAAGGTGATTTGATGGATGTTTCATGTCACATTCCCAAGACACTGAATGTTTTATGAAACTGCCTTAAGATATAAAGAAAATAAGAACAAGGTTCATACACTCACCTGCTCAGAGATGGACAGAAAGTTTATTTTAAAAACTTGGGGAAATCAATATAGATAATGGACTTGATAGAAAATGAAAATGATAGCGAGTTCAAAGATTTGATTACTTGATTAAATTAAAAGTTCTTGAACTGAAATTTGATGAAAAAATGTTTCATTTTATTGCAGCTTGTTGTTAGCGGACCACAGTTATATAAAGAATCTTAAACTCATAATAAAGGCAAGGAATGCTACAGTTAATGGAATGGACTCGCATTAAATTCTTATCTCCTCATATATTAAATGAGTCTGGGTTTACTAATGACAAAAGAAGTCAGTGAGTCAGACAATGTCTCCAGCATGTGGAATGTTTAAGAGACTTTGATCAGACTTAAATGTTCCAAATATTGTACCTGATATTTACCTACCTGTAATTTCCAATAATGGATTAAAACAGTCATCACAGCACTGCACATACTGGCATGCCTGACCTTACCAGTTGTTGCTTTTCCATGATTCACATGTGATGTCATTTACACCAAAGGAATTTTCCACATCAGACAGGCTTAGTCAGAAGATTCTGACTTCATCTGAGGTACAATGCCACATCCAAATCAAAGCTAAATATACTTGTTTTAGGAGTTCTTGCTTTGATTACAAATAATCAAAAACTGAAATTAGAACAATGATAAATGTAAAAAAAATGTCTGTATTAAAACAAATTAATAGTAAGTTTGAATGTTGAGCATAGAATTACCAAATCTTTTTGTAAACCTTTTAGCATAGCATTTTTAATGTATTTTACATAAATAGAATATAAAATGGCAGGAACAGTGGGTTAGCGGTTAGCACGATTGCCACTCAGTGCTGAGGATGGAGGTTTGAATCCCGATCTTAGTGGCATTTCCATGTTTTACCCGCATACGTTTGGGTTTTCTCCGGTTTCCTCCCATAGACCCGAAACATGGATTCAAGGTAAATTGGTTGCTGTAAATTGCCCGTATTTAAATTACCTGTATATAGTGTGTTTCAGTAAGTAAGTGTCTGCACAGAGATGGATTGACATCCTGTCCTGTGCCCACACTCATTTGTTCTCCCATTGACTGGCCCCTCGACCCTAGTACCGTAGTACAGGATTAAGCTGAAGATGATAAATGGATGGATGAATTTAAAACCTAATCATATTTTTAAACAGGTCCTAAAAGTCGATCCAAATCAAAATAATTGAGGCAAAATTTTAGACTAGGTCATTTATTTATTGTGGAAACTTATCCAGGGCTAAATACATAGACATATGTGGCAAAAGTAGAGCCATTCATGCACATCAGGTTACAAAGGTTACAAAACCATCTCCAAAGAGTTTGGACTCCACAAATCCAAAAAAGTTCAAGATAATTATTTCCACCACAAACAAAGTTTACAGAAACTGCAACTAACTTATAAAAAAAGACCTTTCTCACATTTACTATTGTTAACCTGCATGAGTGCACTACCAGTCGAAAAACTATAAAAGCCCTGCTCTTTAAAAATAATATTTCTGCTCATCTAACTACCTGTAGCGAAACCTTTAAGAACTCTGGTCACATTATAGCTTCCCTCTGAAAGTCTCTGCAACTCAAGGATGCCTGACAGTCATTTAATATGCATGTAAACACAATTAATAAACCAACATTCCACAGCCGATGTGGCAATCAATCATAAGTGGAAAATTATATTAGAAGAATACGATATTTTCAACACTAGAGATGACCACATTGCCTATGTCAATCAAAGGGAACCCTTTCCCTTCTCCCCAGGGCATTCCAGAGGCCACTAATCCAGTAGTAAGTACAATCAGGGAATGACTGTCAGCCGTTTATTGTACATCTGCTTTATTGTCTCTATTACCTAATAGAAGAAATACTATGATTCAGAGATGTATATAAACAACTGTGTGAGCCCATAAAACGTTTATGTAGAGATTAAACGGGCCCCGGAAGGATCCATCTAGGAACAGATTGGTATGAAAGGCCTTGGACTGTTTAAAGAACCTCAGATATAAAACTTGGGGCATGAAAGCAAGTTTGGTCTAACAAGACATATAAAGAGAGTCGTCTGCTTCAGAAGTTTAAAAGGAGTGTGACACAAAAATACAAACACTGAAGATAGATCCCAGGGTGGTGTCCTAATTGCTTGGAGATGAAGTAATCTGTTTACCCCTTTGTTATAGGTGGTTATTAATATATAGAATCCAAAGAGGGTCTCTTTGGAAGTCATTTGGAAGAAAAAGTCTATGCATACAGAGAGTTCCCACTGAACTAAATGTGCCAGGGACAGCAGCAGAAAAAGTGTACTTTTATTGCCATCATGGGGTAATAGAATTATGTGATTACCATCTCTTCTGACTATGGAACAATATCAGAATGACAGACAGGAAAGGGACAGCATGCAACAGTTCCATTAACCTCTGGTATGTCAGGTTGACCTGACACAACGAGCCTGCTCTGAAAATCACAGTTGGCTGTAAGTGAACAGGTTCACATGTGTGCAGTTTCCTGTGACTTGGTTTCAATGTATCACGAACACATCTACTATCTTATTTACCAAACTATACTAAGTGGTTTATGCATTTGTGGTTTTTCTTCCTCTATAAAGAAATCTTGAGCCCATTCCGTTGAATGCCACAGTTTGAGAGCTGACGAGCACATTTAAGAACATGCACGCTAATAACTGCCTGACATGCGACTTCCAAAGAAAAAGTCATCTTAAGCCACATCTTAAACAGATGGATTTGGAACACTCCAAAGCACCAATCCGTGCAGCAACAATAAGTAAAGGTAAAGGTAAAGGTTGTAAACATATAATACCAACAGAAGTATAAAAATATGTGAAATTAGTGAAATTATGGGTTTAATAAAACCACAAACATAAGCCATTGTTCTTCTAAAATACTGTGATTCTTAAAATTTTTTAGCTTGAGAAAATGGAGAACACCTAAAAGCTTGTTCACCAACCATGATCCAATTGTTCACATGTCCACGATCTAAGTTAACATAAAGAGCAATAATTCCATAACACCTCTGTCTAGACAAGAAATGACGCCCTGGGAGAGCAAACAAACAAAGTTTAGTAAACTTTGGCCAAGAATGCAGTTAGGATTTCTTGTCAAAACTAAAGCCTATACCCCAAGACAGTACCCAGTGGTGCGATCTGATGTGATTCACATATACTAGGTATTTGGCTTACAGGCCAAATGGATGGAAATGGTATGAGGACCTTATGGGAATGGTACGAGTGTGATGGTTTTTGCATTTGCCATCTTGAAAAGTGTTTGATGGACAATCCTGAACCTCAGATCAAGCCATTAACAGCCATGATAAAGACATGATCTAACACATGGCAGAGGTCAAAGTGTGGTTCTACATGAGTCAGAAAGAAATGTCTTGCTTGTGGGCCATGTGTTATTGTCACTAACTGTACCCATGGTCCGCTCACATAAAGCAGCATAAGAAACAATGAATTGGTTAGCCTTCCATTCTTCATTGCATGAGCATATGGCTTCTCGTGGTGAGCTTGTCTAGGCGTTTGCCTTAATTGATTGAGTAGTACAAATCGGGGTGCAGTGGAAACATTGCTGAAAAAGAACTTTAAAGGCTAAACAGGTATTCAATCACTAGTATGAAGACAGGTTCATGAGGTTCTGAACATTTTCCCCCTTCCTCATACTGGGCCAATGCCATTTATTTGCTCTGAAGAATGAACATTGTCCAGTTTTAGTCAGACGGTGTCAGTCAGATAAATGCTTGATTGTTCAGGTAAATTGTCATCTTAGTTGCCACAGTCATTTTTTCTCATGTTTTGTGGCAGCAATGCATGGTTCTCCGTTAGTTACGCTAACATCAGTGCTTCATAAAACAGTGCTCCTGCTGTGCTAAACTTGGGTTGCACTGAACTTTAGTCAAACATGCTTTCATTTTTCTAAATACTTCAAAAAATCCATTCAGTCTTTTTTCCAGTCTGCGATGTCACTCCAGTGCTTTCAGTCACACCAAGACTGAAGCTGACTCTTATTTAGCTGCTGAGTTTGCAAGAGCATGGTTTCCAGGTGTTTGCTTTTCACATGGACAGCCAGTTATTTGAACACTATTTGCTAAATCCTGTTGGTGTTGCATGTTTTGGCTTTAACATGTATAGTTCCTCAATGCATCACATATTCCATTTGCAGTTCAATCACAGTGTGTCTACATTGGTCTGTAAATACACGAGTACAGAAATGCTTCTTTAAAGGTCATTTCTTTGAATGAAGCCTGGAATCCTTAGTAATGATGAGTCGTTGCTGCTAGTTTAATTATGTATAAAAACAAGCTGGAAGTTGGAGTACTTATCTGAATGTTGATGGTGGATAAGCCCCAGCACCCTTCATGATCCTTATTAAAATAACTGAATAAGGTAATGCAGGAACAAATAAAATGTTGTTGCACTGTTGTACTTATCTGAATGTTGATGGTGGATAAACCCCAGCACCCTTCATAATCCTTATTAAAATAACTGAATAAGGTAATGCAGGAATAAATAAAATGTTGTTGCACTGGCACTGTGGAACTAAAATTTGTCCTCATTGATAATTAATAATGAGGTAAAACTGCTGCTTCTTGTAGTTTTTTATGTAACCACAGGTAAACAAAGACTTTGCTTCTTGAACATTTTGGAGTGTATCTTATATTTTTTTAGCTAATGATAACAAAAATCCCTAAGAAATTTGAATAGTGACACTGCTTCTTGTATTGCAGTTTGGAAATACTAACTATTGCTGCTTTATTTGCAAATAGGACTTTTGTGATAGTTACACTGTATTTAAAAAAAATCGATATTTAGTCAGCAGGTGGACAAAATGTGACACATAAACAATTTTTAGATGCAAAAAAGATATTTCTACTTTTATGTCACATGAAAGGTATGAAACCTCTATGTGATACAAATAGATACTACACTTATGTTTCGCACAGATAGATTTTTCAAAATCACCAAACATTGTTAAAACATTGTTGCAAAACTAATAACAAAAACATTTTTCAGTCATTAGAACAGGAAGTATTTACGAATCCAATACCATTTAATTCTAAACACTTCTGAATGTTTGTAAGTCTGCAATCAAACATATTATATACATATATAGTACAATAACATGACAATTAAAAATCTGCAGGACTTCTCATATATCTACACACTTTGTCTATCAGCGGCGGGCCCTCAAGGCCTTCTCTGCAGACCTAAAAACCGAATTGTTTACTTTCTTTTCATAGCTTTCCCCTGTTTTGCTGCCAGGGTAAGTGAAATATTACTAGGCCTTCACTATCAATTTTGCAGGCCGGTACCATTAAATAAGTGTCAATCAGCATCAGCGTATTTATATAACCTCTGATAATATTGTCAGAAAGCAAACTTTTAATTAACATTTTTAGCCAATTAAAAATAATAGATAGAAAAGGATACGCGAGTCCTCTATCTGTATTGCAAAGGCTCTTTACATTGTGTTTCAGCATAATAAGATGTTTTTATAGCTATTTAATAATTATTGACATGTGCAGCACTGTACCAACAATTCTTTTAGTTAAAGCAAGTGCGACCATCAAGCCTTTTTATTTTAAAAAAGTGTTTTATTAACTTGGAACTCCTGCTTGTTCAATATTTTTCTTATTTATTACACCATTGTAATGAAACTATTGTGCATGAAAACAGATCAACATTTGTGGAAATACTTAAACAAGTCCACCTGGCACCAAGAATCAAGTTACTGTAGCCACACAATCGATGATTATACTGATGAGTATAATGATTATACTGATGAGTGTATATGTGCAGTGTGAATGTAGATAAGTTCTTTTCTTATCTGCCTTTCTTTAATGACACACAACAGAGCAGGAAAATTAGAGGACTTTGATTATGATTAACTCAATTAGATGAACTTTTTTGACACCACATACTTCTATTGAAAAACCTAGATGGAAACAACCTAGATTTCTGTTGGACTACTGGCTTTGCAGTCAGGCAAGATGTTACTGTAAAGACCATTGAGTGCACTTAGAGGTTTTCATTGAACTGAATTTGTTTTTCTATTTTTAGAAAAATGACACTTGAACATTATAAATTTACATTACATTTAGTCATTTTATCCAAAGCGACTTACAAATGAGAACATTACAAGTCAGAAGTTATGAAGAAAACCAACTATACTGTAAAATAATCAAGCCTGATTGTAATTTGATGCTGTGCCCCCCCCCCCTTTACAACAGGTATTTGTTAAAAAGATGCATCTTAAGTAGTTTCTTTAAACTGCTTAGTGATTCTGCCTTATGGACAGAGTTGGGAAGATCGTTCCACCATTTTGCAGTGGTGAACTCCACAGAGAGAGAATTAGCTCCTCGGTGAGGTGGAATCGCCAGGCAGCGATCATCACTGGAGTGAAGTGAACGAGTTGGAGTAGATTTTGAAAAGATAGATTGAAGGCAGGAGGGGGAAGATCCAGAAATGGTCCTGTAGGCCAGAGTCAGTGACATGTACTGAATGCAAGCAGCTACAGGGAGCCCATGGAGGGAAATGAGAATGGAGTGACATAAGTTCACTTGGGCTGGTTGAAAACGAGTCGGGCTGAAGAGTTTTGAATTAGTTGTAGAAGCCTGATTGTAGAAGCTGGGAGACCAGCAAACAATGCATTACAATAATCAAGCCAGGATAGGATGAGGACTTGAACTAACTGGGTAACATGTTCAGTCACGAAAGGTCTGATCTTCGTGATGTTGTAGAGAAGGAATCTGCAGGAATGGGTGGTTTTGATAACATGATCAGAGAGTTTAAGGAGAGAGTCTATTGTGAAACCAAGGTTCCGGACCGAACCGGTTGGGGAGATTGTGGAGCCGTCAATTTGGAAGGTCAGATCGTGAAGGATTGAGGGTTTAGCTGGGATTGTGAGGAGCTCTGTTTTTTCTAAATTTAATTTGAGATGACGGGCCTTCATCCAAACAGATATGTCGGTGAGGCAGGCAGATATCCAATTTGAGATCGTGATGTCGTCAAAAGACAAATGAAGCTGAGTGTTATCAGCATAGCAGTGGTAAGAGAAACCATGAGCCTGAATGACTGTGCTCAGTGATGTCATGTATAGTAAGAAGAGGAGAGGACCAACTACATAGCCCTGAGGCACACCAGTGCGTACTTGGTGATACAAGCTAGACACTGGTGTCATGCACTGTTAATGCTACCCGGCTGCTCAAGCAGAATAAGTTTTCCATGAAGCCTTGGTCCTCACAAGGTTTCTTCCTTAATAACCAACAACACAAGAGATTTCCTTTGTCACTGTTACTTTTTACAAACTGGAATGTTACTTTTGCAAAAATCATGCATAAATAGGCCATGCAGTCTGATAAACATTATAAAACACCCTGTTAGCATTTACTGGTTTCAAGCAAAAAATAAATCTAAATTCTAAGTAAATAGTTTTGTTAGCTTGTAGAGTAGATTTATTGGACTAATTAAGAACTCCACTCATTTAAGTAAACTTTTTAAAAGTGCATGCTGCTGAAAAATATATAAGCACATAAAATTTTTATGCAACAAATATCTTTTTCTTTTTGATTAGAGCAGTGTGGAAGCACCTAAAGCCAGTTTGATGTCGTAATGTCTTAGAATATGATGAAACAGTATAAATATTTCCAAACAGCTACAAATCCTTCTGGAAGTTTAGAGGGAGGGTTGATTTGCAGAGTCAGAAATAAAAAGGTCATTTTAGACCACACTGAGTGAGAGCACATGAATGGAAAACATTTGACACAGACTACAAACACAGAGGATGTTATATATAAGGTTCAGACATCTAGCTGGGGGGGGTGGAGACTGTTAAGTGCTGTATGATATATCTGTCCTGAAGGAAAAGTGAAGCTCCGACCTCCTGAGTAAAGTAAATAGAACTCATGTTTCAAATATGCAGAGTTTTATTCTTTGTTGGTCATTAAGTGATTTTTAATTGTTAGCATAGTACAAAAGGTTATGGTAAGAACTCTACTTTTCACTCTACTGTACTGTTTTTAGTTGTTCGGGACATAATTATGCAAAAGAAAAAAATCAGTGACTCATTTTAAACATTTTCAGTAGTTTTTATTGAAAAATGCCTCTTCCTTTTCAGAAATAAATAAGAAAATAATGCTGCGGAATTCACAATGTGCAGTTCAAATGTAAATGAGCAATTCTATAATCATAGTCTTGCTACAAATTTCAACTGCATTTGACATTGATATAAAAACCCTATATTCTGATCTTAAAATGTACTTGCTAAATATACAGCACAGTCATGCAATTCCACCTTCAGTAAAACAAAAAAATGAGCTGTGACTTTGGATAAATATTTAGAATAATGAAACAAAAGCCTGGCCTAACTAGGCCGTCCGAATGAGAATGGAATTACAAACAACAGCTCTCATAACAGGGAAGGCATAACAAATATGTACTGCAACAAATGGGTCTGTTTAAAAACCTGCAATGATCTGTGAGAATTCCGCTTGCTGTGACTCACTGGATACTGATGGTATAGTTAGTGCATTGAACAATCTCCTAAACATTAAAAGTGGTACAAACACACAACAAACTGCGGGTGGTGGACTGTTGGGACAGTAAACAACTTTGGCAACAGGAAATGAGGGGTGAGGATCAACCTTTTCTACTTGATTAAATTTGAAAACCTGCTACAGTACATTGAGCTGGGATGATGTTCTCCATGTGAACGGAATGTGAATAGTTTGTATGAAGGTATATTATTATGTTTCTATTCTTTTCTTTTTCTCTGTTGATAGTGATCTTTTCCCACGTTGGTTTCGTAAACCGGGGGACTGTATCTCTGTCACAGTATCTTCTGCTGGTTCTGCAGGAATTGTCACTACGTGGGTATCGGGCCCAGGTAGGTAGCCACCTGGTTGGAAATATTATTTGACCAATTGAATAAATGCATTCAATTTTCGAGGTGATATTGGAACTAAAAAGACATGTAACTTAAAACATATGCTGAAAATATTCAGAGTTTGCCTTTGGATGCATTTACAATCATTGCCGGTTCGTAGCACTTGGTAAATAATAAACATAGAAATGAAATAATGTGGCCACGTCATGGAAAAACTGCCACTAGAGTTTACTAAGTTATCTAAGCTCTTCCCTACTGCATAATGAGGTAATATAGCATAAAATACATCACAATACAAAGAAGTGACTTGATTGCGCACAGTTTTCTGTAACACACTTACAAGGAGATAAATGTACAAACAGCACATGCTTCATTTTAAAACCTGAGCAGAGGCTGTGTTCATGAATGAAAGCAATGAGGAAAAAGAAATTAAATGTAGATGTTATGTGGCCAGTCAGCAAGAAGCAAGTTAAAGGCACAAGCTTGGTGACAGTATGAATCCATACAAGGTAACTGTAATAGCTAAAATTCATTTACACGATTTATTTACAAACACCTCACCCTAATTTATTATATTTACTGTCCCACTTGGTTATACTCTACATGGTTAGTAGTTTAACATGCTCCTTCAGAAAAAGGATGCTCACTCCTGCTGTTTGCAGCTTTGTAGTTCAAGACGCAACCAGGCCACAGGTATGTAGCCGTCACAGCCGCCTGCCTGATAAGAGTAGTGGTGAGCTGCTGTTAGTGACAGTCCAGTCCTTTCTTTGGTTTGTTTTTGGTTTTAGAGTTGAAGCCATGGGGCTTATCCTTAAGAGCTTATTAGCAAGCTTGCTGATCTCTCAGACAGGTTTGTTTTTTCAAGGTTTCATTGTTTTAAGAAGGGCGCGCAGCACATTATGCATACTATGCCAAACCTGCAACGGGTTAAACATGGTGTTAGTGTAACGTTATAGCTTCGTTTGCTTTAATTGTGAAATCAACATGCGGTGAAGCTTAATTTTAACTGAAGCATGACAAGCTGACCAGCTCTATGCCCTACTGCTGTTACACTTACCTGGATAACCCTGCCCGTTGTACGGGATCCCAACGCACTGAGAGGAATCGCAGTAACCAGGGGGTCCTGGTGGTCCTCTGGTTCCTGGAGTGCCCTGTCGCCCTGGTGGACCACGGGGTCCATCTGACCCTGCAGGACCAGGGGGGCCAGTCTGGGATAGGCCTGGTGGGCCTGAATAAAAGTGAGAGACAGGGGCTTAAAAATCACCAGAGACCCAATGACATCACTCTTTACAGCTTTACAGGAAGTGGGCAGGGAAAACTGGTTGCTACACTGTAATTTAAATATTTTGACGGCTCAATTAAAAGGAAGCGGGGGTTGGGGAGTCTCAGAGGAGTCCCCCTTGTTCATTTCTGTCTAGACAGAGTAAACTCTGTTTGGAATGATTCAGCCCCTGTTTTCAGTCTGACATCAGCACATATGTTGTCAATGAGCCCCCTGGAGAGCATGCTTTTTGTAACAGCTCCAGAAAGCCCCCTACAATGGTGATATTTGAACTCTCTCCGTGTGAACTTGTATAATCTCTATACCTTCTGTATTAACAAAAAGGTTTGAGCCTGGTTTAGTGTCATACTTGGAAGACTGCCGTTTTATCTTCTAGTTACAGGAAACATACTGAAGGGTAATTACACTCAGTGACTACATAGGCTACTAAGAATCAAACAGTTCTTTTGGTAACTAGGTTTTTCAACTGTGTTTATTTCACTGATTGCTCTTACAACAGAGCTTATCTTTAATTTTTAACATATGTAGCACTGTATAAGACTATTTACACCATGAAAATGATGCCAATTATAATAAACTTAGTGTTGCTTGGTAAAATAATACTTTGAACATGCTATTACAAATTGAACACATGTTCCTAATGTAATTAGCAGCATCATGCTTCCTAAAACCAACTTCACTTAATAAAGAATTACCATGAAACAATAAAAACACTGCCATGTCTTTAAAAATGTGCTCATGTCAAACACTTTATTTATGTTCTGATCCCCTGCTACTAATTATTAATGAGGCTGACTTGAGCAACATGTGAAAACATCTGTGGGCCCACTTTTAGCAACAACAACATAAAATTTTAAATGGAAATTGTAAATGTTTTGCTGGAAGAACTTGGACCACAGAATGGAAAAGTATAATATCCAGCTGTCAGTTTTAGAAGTGGAAGTTGTATGTAGGTAAATCTCGGTCCTTTCCACAAAAACCCTTACCAAGACGTAATACAAGGGATACCTTAAATTCCCTCAGGGAGATTCATTTTGGAGCTACACTCTACTATATTGTTGGAAAGATGTTTATTGAGATTAATGAACAAGACGAGCAATTATAATACAATTCGTTCTAAATTAAGCATGTTCGTCTGACAAACCTTTTTTACTCCTGATTATGACTCAAATGTGCCTTGTAATTATGATGGCTTGAGGTGCTGAATCTTAAAAAATGTAACTAATGCATGCTTTCTTCATTTATCAATAAAGGGCTTGACATCTGGACAGCATCAATGGCTATTTCCCGACAGGAAAATAGGCAATACAGTCATGGGGCAATTTATTATCTCAAGTTTACCTATTGGCATGTCTTTGGAGTGTGGGCGGTAACCAGGGTCTCCAAAGTAAACCCACACAGGCCCAAGGAGCACATGCAGACCTTACACAGAAAGGATTTCCGCTCACCCAAACCTCAGAATCTAAGCTTGGATTTTCTTGCTGTGAGGCAGGAAACGCTAACTGCTGCACCACTGTGCCACTACCATGCCACATAAGGCGTTTAAAATGAAAGATATCAAAAAAGGAGTTGGTTTCAACAAAGTTTAGTGCTCATGACACACACATGTATAACGTCAAAAAGAATTCTTAACTAACAACTGAGAGCAGATTTTTGTTAAATTCATACCTGGTGGTCCGGGTAATCCTCTCTGGCCACGAACGCCCTCACCTGGGGTGCCTCTCTCACCCTTCTCTCCTGGCAAGCCTGCAGTGACATAGGATGTTAAAAATAGTTCAACTATTGGATACTTAGCCACGTCCCTATACTTGTTTTGTTGCCTTAACTGTGAACTGTAAAAGTGAATGATGTTCGTTGACATCCAGAAAGATTTTCTAGGTGGTTTACACAAATTAATCTTATTGTGGTCCAAAATGAAATGAAAAAAAAAAAAATTTTTCCTTTTGTTTTTTTTCCCATTTTTAGATTAATGAAATGATTACATGAAAAGTAATCATTTTGGATAGAAAGGGATTCTTTCATTTATTGTAGCACAGCCGCAAAATAAATTAGCAACCAATAGCTGCTTAGGGAACCAAAACTTGTTTTTTGGAGCAACTGTAAAAACATTTTGTCACCTTGATCCTTTTGTGCCTTTGAAATGGGTATTACATAGAGGGGCAAAATCCCAATACCATAATAAATTTTATAAAATACCAAATCTGTTTTTTACTCTGTATGAGTTTAATAATTCTGCTATAGACATACTGCATTCAGCCACAAGATTAAACACTGTCAGTGGATTAGTGTTGAGGCTGATCGGTATATAATGCCCTAAATTCATGTCTAAAGGCACTTAAAGCACACTGCCTTCTACACAACTTGGAAGTGATAAATTATAGTGGATTTCCCAGACATTCAGACATGCAGCACTCCAAAAATCTGTAACTTAATGCCCTCTACTCTGGCAGGGTCCCCAGGCTTCAAAAATACCATAATTTACAATCCCCTCTCAACACTCTATGCTGTTACAACTGCACATCTAAAGAATACATACTATATGAGATGTCATCAAATGGAACCTCTACTAATCAGCATTCTACTCAGAATGATATATGACAGTATTTTGGCAGTGCATCAGGACCTAGTACCTCTTTCTCCTGGAGGCCCTTGTAACCCAGGGTTTCCAGGGAAACCATTGCGTCCAGTTTGGCCAGGTTCTCCACGTTGTCCCTGGTTTCCAGGAGGACCTGGAGGTCCAGCAGGACCAGGACTGTTGCTGCGGTATCCAGTGGGAATCTGGTTCATCATCATGTCAATTCTGCTCATTTGTCCTGAAGATAAATGAAATATTATAATGTTATACAGTTATAAATTACATTTAAATTAAGTGCATGTCAGATAAATTATTCCTTAAAAAGGAATTCAATTGAGGAAGAAGGATTTGACTGGTTTAAGACACTGATCTGATATCAGATATGATATTTTATAAACTCAGTCATGACGAAATCATGATATAGCTGATAAAATAAACGGCTATCACAGCTCTTACATAAGTTTTGTGCACAAACCGATGTTAAGCATGCCAGTATTGCACTTGTATTGTTTTTGTTTAAGCTAGCAAAATAAAAGATCTGGAATTATGTGGGGATTTGGTATCATTATTGAATCAAATCAAAACTCACTGTTAACCAGCTGCTCACAGACTTGTCTAGCAATGGATCGCATCATATTTTGGGAAGCAGTGTCTCCCTAGAAAATGAACAGAATACAAAATAAATAGGATTTCCAATGTCCTTGAATATTTGGGTTTTGGAATTCTAAACAATAACAGCACATACCCTCTCGCCCTTCTCTCCTTTAATGCCAACAGGTCCCTGGGTTTGATATAAACAGCATGTCAGTGTGGGGAAATCAGATTTTTAGATAAAGATAAATATATTAAAAAAAAACATATATACATACTGGATGTCCTGGCTCTCCACTGTTGCCAGGTTTACCAGTAATTCCTGGCATGCCAGGAGCCCCTGGACTTCCCTACAAAGATAAGAACAAAGTGCATTCAAAATGTTGTTTATATCTGTAAAGACATCAACCTCTATAAAGGCAAAAGGAGATTTATTCCAAATCCCATGCACAAATCTCCAATTCAAACTTTAGCCTGTTAACTGCAAACATATGAGAATCGAGAATCGTATGCAGGAAAAAGAAATCTTTCTGTGATTGTTCACATGCATTTTAATGTTATAATTTTTGGCTGAATGCCCATTTGCAATCACTAATCAGATTCAAGGGGAGAAGTAGAACAATGCATGAGGATGTGAATGGAAAGAAAACATGGCTCTCTCATTACACACCATTGGTCCTGATGGGCCTCTAGGTCCAGATGGGCCTTCGGGTCCTGGTGGCCCCTGTACAGATATCACAGGTCATCAGAAATTGTGTAACATGTGCAAGGCAACAACTCTAAGTGGAGAAAATCCAATGCAATTTAAACATGCCTCAGAGGGAGGTTCAACCCAAGAGTCTAACTCCACTGAAAACAGACATAGCATAACCTAAGCTGGAGACATGGTCTCAAAAACAGAGCTGAAAAAGCAACAAATGTGCTTTAGTCAAACAGAAATGACTGTCTTACCCGGGCTCCAGATGGTCCAACAGGGCCGACAGGTCCGGACGCGCCAATAAGGCCCTGCAATTAAAAAAAGCCTTGAACTGTAACTTGCATTTTAAAGATGTTTATCAGAATTTTAACAAATACAACATACTTCTTATTGTAGATGAGAACTGCTTTTATTTTCTTCATGTGGTCAACAATAATTAAAAAAATGTACAAAACCTAATGGTGGTTCCATGTTTCAAATAAACTTTCTTAAATCACTAATCATTAACAGCAAGGTTGTGAGCTACATTCACAACCCACTAAAATGGGGGGGGGGGGGGTCAGAAAGAGCAAAATCGTTCATTCATATCAATAACACTTTATTCTAATGGCATAAATATTTTATCTATCATAAAGTTCAGCAAAGATCAGGGAACAATTCTAATTACAGAAAACGCAAATGCTAAACATTCGTGTAATCTCCATATAAAAGCATAAAGTGTTTATATTAAGACCTATAACAGGTTAACGTTTATTACCAAATATACAGGAAATCATTAGTTTACACCCATAAATCTGTTCAACTGGTTGAGAAAAAAAGATAATCTGCTACTTTTGAAAGTTAAATGGTTCTATTTCAGCATTAAAATGGTTAAAAATGGTTCTATTTCAGCATTAAACATTTTTGTCTGTAAATTTTATTGTTTTTTAAAACATACGTCTGATTAATATAAATGATTTTGATATCAGTGACATTACTGAGCCTATGAAGTTTTTGTTTTGTTGAACTCAATAACTTACTCTTTGACCCGGTATTCCAGGTTCTCCACTATCTCCCTTTAGTCCAGGGCGTCCCTGTAATGAGAGGAAACACATTTCCTAAATTTCAAGAGCCATACATTTGCAATTTATCATTACAGTTACGCAGATTTAGGACTAAAAGAGTTGAGATGAGAAATGGTATGTGGTTTTGTGGTTTGAGTTCTATAGCAGGCCCATATATTATATCTCAGTTAAGCTCATACATGTGTAATCACCTAATTTCACAAATCTCCCCCTACAGTGACAAAAAACACTGGATATAGCTGAAATTTTCTTTTAAAATGGCAATCTAAAAAAGACACCTTCAAAAAATGTGTGTTTAACTTACAGGTTCCCCAGGTAGAGATAATCCATTGGGACCTTGTGGGCCTGGAGGCCCCATTGGACCTGGAAGGCCTTGCTCCCCACGTTGACCCATTGGTCCCTAAATGAAAACAAGAGATGATGATGATGATAAGTTTTCAAAACATGAAACCCCATTTTTGCTCTGCAAGCAAGCATGATCAAAACAAAGAAAAATATAAAAGCCAGTCAGAAGTCTTTTAAGTCTGAAGCATGATCATTACAATTAGAATAGCTGGCTAAAGAATATTAATAATTAGAAAGTAGCATGTTTTATTTGATTTGAAATCTGCAAAGTCAAAGGTAAATTAAAAGCATTAAAACTTGTGCTTACTGATGGGCCAGAATCTCCTCTATCACCCCGTGGTCCTTTTGTACCAGGACTACCCTGAAAAAGTCAAACACAGCCGTGATCAAAGACTAGAATGCTTCTAGCATTAAAAATTGTCAAGACAATTCTGAATAAAAATCTGAGGCTATGATTTTCTTTCTTTACAGTTTTTTTTGCACATTCTGCTGCTAAAATCCTCCAACCCTTGACAGCAGCACACAATGTGATGTATGAATTTAACTTCCTAAGAACAATAACACATATAAGGGCCCGTAGTTTATTTATAACCCGGGAATTAATGTACAGAGCAGAGATGCAATTACAGTATATTCATTCCTGAAACACCTCTCTGCATTCATCATTAATTTGCTAACCGATACCCATTAGGGACAGAGGGTCCAAAGAAAATTTAATTGCGTTACCGATGGGCCAGCAGGTCCGGGAGGGCCTATACTATCTTGAGCACAAGTGCAGGAGTGGGGAAGAGCTGGACATTTTGCCTCGTCCCGCTGCAGATAAAAGCAAAAGATTCTTAATTACAACTGGAAATTGACAAAAAAAAAAAGGAAAAACACTTAGAAAGTAGCTATGATGATAAACCTAGCTGACATGGATACCAACCCTTCACCCTAGATGAAGACCAACATTGTGCAGAAAAATAAATCTGATCCCAGGAAAATGGAAATGAAATTTCAACTCATATACTTAAGTAAGTAGAAGTAAAGAGAGACAGTCTGGCCTTTTAGAATTTAAGATTAATGTGCAGCCAAGTAGACATTTCCCAAATAGCAACAGCTGACATTAACAAATATCCCCAAAACATTTTCTGTGTCTCAGGACACAATCTGTCAGTCCCAAAAGACTCCTTCCTGATGCATTCCCACAGAAGGGAAATCATATGGGCTCTAAACATTATGAAATAAGAGCTGTATATTTCTTCAAGTTGGTCTCCTCTGTGGTAAATTTAAATCTGCAGTTTTAAAATAACTCATTATGAATTCATGCCAAAAGGTAGAACATCAAACCACATGTACAAAAACAACAAGGAAATGTATGCTAGTGGAAGAAGAATCTTTGCTTATTGATAATGAAAGATCCTTACAGTTGCTGGCAGGTCACAGCATTTGTCTCGACTAGTCCAACCCAAGCTGCAGACAATATCAAACATCTGGAGCTGGAACTACAAGAGAGGGAAAAAAGGGGAACAAGAACGGATGTTACAGATGGCTCCCATTGAGCCACAGGATTTGAGAACAAAAAATATGCCCACATGGACATCACCCACAATGTATTGGAAAAGAAGACAAATGAGAATGAGAATTAACTTCCCTCTTTCTAAGGTCGTGTGTGCTGTCTATGAACTGACAGACAAAAACAGTCTTTGTTCTGATAATCCACATATAACAATAATCACCGATTAAATGCTTTTAAATAGTACGATGGAGACATAGAGTGCCAACACATACAGTTTTATGCATGTACAGACATCCCTGCTTAAATTACATGTTCACGCTCAATAAATGAACACATCCTTTATGAGAAACATAAATGATATTGGTGGTGGTGGGGGGGGGGGTGCATATTGAATGTGTAATTACTTTTGTACAAGCCACATTTTATAAAAGCTAAATGTTCTTTCAGTTGTAAGTCACTTTGAATAAAAGCATCTGCTAAATGACTAAATGTAAATGTAAGGTAAATGTAGATCAGATAAGATAAGCCTTTATTGGTCCGACCATGGGGAAATTTACTTATTCACAGCAGCAAAGGGACAGTAAGTGAGAAAGTTCAAAAGATAAATGTAATATATTTAGGGTATCTGTTTTTGAAGTAATTAAAAAGTATAGCAAAAATAAAACAGCAGTGTATATATAAAAAAAATCACAAGTCATGTTCATGACATAAAAAATGGTGAGACATGGAAAAGTAGCCCGCCTCATATACCCAGCAGGCGCCCCACTCTGAATTGGAGGAGGTCAATCCTCTTTCACCCCTCTGCCGATCATCCATCACAGAGCGGTGGAAGGGGATCATCATGTCGCCCCATGTGCAAAGTTAAAAACATTAATTTGGCTTGTTCAAAATGAGGCGCCTGCTGGATATAGGAGGGGGGCTACTTTTCCATGAGCCACCCTGTACAATAAGAATAACTATTAAAAAAAAAGAAAAAACACTATATATGTATTATTTTATGTTTTGTAAATAAAACGCATCTGTGCATTAAAATGTAAACAACTCACTGTGAAAAGACATCTTATTTTTATCTATCTCAAATCAATGAAACATAGCAGGGATGACCAAACCATTGACTGTATTAACACATAATGACATGTTTGTAGTATAAAAAGTCTAAATCAATTGAACTTGCACTTACTGTTGCGGACTGCCTCTTTGCACCACCAACCATTTTACCAAGAACTTCATAGCCATCTCTTGAGATGTTGTTGGCCTCCTTGATCTCTTTCTCTGCCACCTCCTGGCAGTCGATGTTCATTTTGACACTTTTAGGTGAAATTGTGATGTGAAGCTGCAAAACAAGACAGGATTAATACATGATTCATACATTTAAATTGACTCTGAATGAGTCCCTGATGAATCAGTAAAGCAATTGGACACACATTCCTGCAGATGATGAACTATTAAAAAACAGAGAAATGAAATGGGGAAATTAAATTCCTTGAGGTGCAATCAGCAATCGCTTTCCTGTCCAATCAAGCAATTTTAATATACAGACACTGCCGATTGAACAAATGATTCAATGCTGATAGTATTCCTAACTTGCACTCACTTAATAATCTGTTCAAGAACCTGATGAACTTCTTCTGGGAATTCTATACATGATGCTTTAAAAGCTGGCAAGAAAGTTATTCCAACCATGTTGTCTTTTGATAATCATGTTAATATGTGCCATTGGTTTAGGTTTAGCTGCAGTCATTTTCCTGCGGCGTGTCCTATATGTGAGTATTTATGCATCCAACTTTCCAGACTGCGTTTTCCATGCTGCTAGAGGTGTAGTTTAAGACATTTACTGTTGAGCACAGCAAAATCACATCTTGATACTATTTCATTTTGTCAGTTTGTGGCCAGCCATCAAACATACTCTTATTCCTTTACTTTCTTGCACCATTGCGTTTTTAGTTGAAAAGCCTGGCAAGCAAAAACCCAGATTGAATTCTTACTCTGCATCAAACAGCACCAACCCACAAAGTTAGGTCATAGATCTTGGCAAAGCATATTACATTATGGTCAACATCTTTGGCAGGCAAACCCACTATTTGACTGCCCACTAGAGGAAGGGTCTAAAGTTTTGGTTTGGATGTATTCATCATTATTCATTTAAAGCCTTGCTAGTATATAGAGCCCTTATAGACAGATAGATAGCATTTCACATAACATATGGAAGGCACATAAATATGGACAAACAGTTATAATTAGAATTTATGTAGTGTTTAGTACATTGTGGTATTTCAAGTATCGTAAAGTATTTTATTAAGTTTGAGGTAATTTATCACTCTTAATTTATTTATATAGCCCTTTTTATAACAGTACATTGTCACAAAGCAGCTTTACAGTACTCCAAGGCTGAACCCCTAAAGAGCAAATCGGAGCCAAAATGGCATGAAAAAGTTCATGTAAAGTTCTTTTTTTAAGGAAAAACCTGGGGAGGACCAAGGCTCATTGAGAGACATGCATTATTTTTTATATGCATACGTGAAGAAGAAAACTCTAGACGAAGCTGTGATCAAGTCTTCAATTTTGCTTTGTATTATACAGTATATTTGTTTGAGTCTATACCCCCCTCACTCACACACACCTCCCAGCTACTGTAAGTTTATGCATCCACCAAGCATGTGGTTTTATTTTGGGTTAGTGTTTTACCAAGGTCCCCCGTGATCCCTATCAGCCCCCATTTCATGATTGCTGGTCTGGCTGCAAGCTTTTTCCCTTCACCTTCTAACTTTGATCTCAAACATATTACAACATCACCTCTAAAGCACCCTGACATCAAGTTTATTCTTACTTAAGAACTCAACAAGGAACTTCCACATCCTTTGCTCATGTAAGCCATTTCACGAGTCATTAAACACACAGGAATTTTATATAAATGAAGGGATTTATAAAATGCCACTGAGTGGAAGACCATAAACTAAAAATGACAAATGATGATTAGTTTGAAGTTCTGGGCAGGGTTAATCAGAAGGGATTTTAAAAAAACGTTTAATGACTCATTAACTGCTCTCTTTGGAATAGCCGTAATATACAGAATACCTGAATATCAATCCCTCAATTCCAAGAATAGAAAACTACTAATGTCAACCAAGATAAAAAACAAAAACACAACAATACCATCATCCAGGTTAGCAGTGTTTTAGCTTGGAGGAAACAGGACTAAGATTTTAGCAGGGAATTGTTCTGGTCCTATGGAAAATGTCAACACAGCACAGGGTCTGGCTCAACACTAACAAGCACACCTTTGCAGGAAATGCCTGCTGGCTTTAAACCAATTCAAACCAAACCATCCCTGTAGATTCCAGAGAAGAGAATGATCACAAAAATACAAACATTCCAACAAATATTATTACAAAGAGGCTGTAACAATACAACCCCCTTCAAAAATCTGAGCACTTTATAACTCCTTCAAAAAAAAAAAAAATGTTGAACATTCTGGCCCCCTTTTCCGATTGTGAAAATCCCAAATAAGTACATAATAGTATAGCATTACAAGGAACAAGCTCCCAGGGCATATTTAAAACAGCTTCATATTACCAAGAGGTGTATGTTTAACCTTTTCCTTTCAAATCCCCCACCCACACCAACATTTTTCTGTGGTGTTACCAGACTGTAATATCACAACCATGCTGGTTTACTAAACACAGGGATCTCACTAAAAATCTTTTTTATTCTCATAGTCAGTTCCAAATGCCACAATGACAAAGGAAAGTTCAATAAACAGATTATAACAGTGAGACGCCTCCTCAGAAGTAGGTCATAGCCTTTTAACCCAGAGCTAACCCACAATCATGGAATCTTTTAATGTTCAAAAGCAAACAGCTTTACTTGAATGTTTAACTAATCCATGAGGCAACATCTTAATCGTCTGTACAGCAACCCTGAATGCAACATGGAACACACTTTTAATGATTGTTAAAGATAAAAAAAACCCACTCTGGTATAAAATGCTGCAGTTAGACTGCTGACTGGGATCAGAACGTTTAATCATATTACAGGTAATAACTGTACAGAGGATCAGCAGAATCGTGATGATTTTACATTTTAATCAAATCAACTGATCTGACCCAATTGATTTCTTGATTACTGATTAATATGCCAGGATTTAACAATAAAGATCTCAAAAGGATTTTCACAAATGAAATGACTGAGCTGAACTGATTCATCACATGCTGATTTAACACAAAGATTAGAATGCACATTTAAATAAACACATTTTACATTATTTTTGTTTTTCACCTAATAACACTGAATGAATGAATGAATCCCCCACTAAATCTTGGTAGTCATCTCAGCAATTGCACAAATAAGTCATTTAAATGCAGTGTTTTGTAAAAGAGATTTCAAACTGAAACTGAGCAAACACAGAAAAATTTGGGAACTTGGGGGGGAAATGGTGATGTGGTCAAGGTTCTGTGCAGGCTAGTAAAGTTATTTTATCTCAAATTTAACCAGAAAGAAAAGTACCATCCCCAAACTGTTCCCATAAAGTAGGAAGAAATGTACAACGGCCCACAATGCATGGCTAGTTGTTTTTTCAGTTTTTCACTCGGTAGACTTAAACCTAAGGATAGACTTTCACCTATTGTGCTATTTTAATATATTTGCATTTCAAATAATGCCACAATCTACAAATATTAGTTAAATAACTGATCTAAATAAGAAGGTTCTTGTTGCTTGCTGAGTTGGCATAATGAGACAGAGTAAAAACTACTTGAATTAACATATCCCAATAATGAAATGCGTTCAAATGTTCTTTGAACACCTTAATTAAGTATTTTTTTCTTTTCTTTTAAAATCAATGGTTAATAATGCCCAGCTCCTACCTTGTGGAAGCTTCCATGAAAGATCCTCTTGACTTGTTCATTATTGAAATTGACTTTCTGGAGTTCGCCCCTGGTGTCCTTGTTGTAAAATGTAATTACTTTGCTGGAAGCTTAAAGAGAAAAATTAAAGGATGATGAAAATATATTTACTCAACACACACAGCCAGGCCAAAACAAAAAGCAACATTCATACATCACATTATAATAACCATTATTGTTCTATTTAACTTTTGCAACATCAGAGCATTCATTCCCCTTCCGAGTTGCATTTATGTTCAGGCAAGATCTTGTACTGATGACAGGAACATAAAAAAGCAAAATAATAAAAGTCTAAAAGCCCAAGACTTTGTGGTGGCCTTTTCATGTTGCAGAATGCTTACTCAACTCCCCAAACCACTTTTCCACAATCTAAGCTTAATAAATACTAAAAATAATATTTTATTCTGGAAGATGCCTGTACCATCAGGAAAAATATTTATTGATGGCTTAGTGGTTAACATGTTCACCTCTTAGTGTTAGGGATTCCTGGTTTGAATCCCAATCTGGGTGGAGTTTCCATGTTCTCCCACAATCCAAAAACATGGATTCAAGGTAAATTAAATGCTCTAAA
This sequence comes from Corydoras sp. C115, assembly GCA_019802505.1. Lineage (NCBI taxonomy): Eukaryota > Metazoa > Chordata > Actinopteri > Siluriformes > Callichthyidae > Corydoras > Corydoras sp. C115. Next base: position 8,904,489 of record JAFMOC010000006.1, on the reverse strand, counting down.
TTGCCCCATATAGTGTGTGTTTGTGTATGTGTCTGTATGAGTGAGTGTGTGCCCAGCTATAGATTGATGCCCTGTCCTGGGTGTATCTGCCCAGCACCCAAAACATCTCCCCTGGAGAGGCATGGGGAACTACCCCAACCCTAATAGAGGATTAAGTGGAAGGTAATGAATGAATGATTGAATGAATTTTAGGATCTCAGGTGATTTTCAGGCCACATTCAGTTATTTAGCCTTATCCTAACTGATTAAATGAACTCTCCAAAGTTCAAGTGACTTTGATATCTATTTTAGTCACTTAGTGTATATTGTGGTGGCACATTAAATGATGAGTGGTAAGTTGTTTCATTATTTCCATCCCACTAATACAGGGGCAGTTTTCTTTTCGATTTAGCTGAGATCACAGGGCAGCTAGTAGTGGGTAATCTTTAAAAAGCCTTTGCAATTTGCTGTGACAGGATGGAAAATTATGATAAAGAAAGAGGCATATGGTTAGGTTGCCTGGATACACATAAAGCACAACAAGAATATACAAACGATTGAATATAGAAATGTGTATGCAATTAGCTTGAGAATCTATTTTATTACTGTGAAGAAACAATCCAAGCACAAAGCCTGTGCTGCATTAGCAAAGGCTTAAGATAATCAAAGCTGTAATTTACCAAAACAAGCTAGAGTTTGAGAAACACCAAGGGCAGGAAGTGAAAGCCAACCACACACAGATTCAGGATAATCCATGAAGAAAGTACCACTTACGATTAAGAGTTAGACCAACTTCAGGGTTGTTATTGCCATCTGCAATCTGCCACAGGTCAAACGCATCCTTGGGGGTGTCAGGGAGGAGGCGGAATAGTAATATGAGGGTATATGATGGGGGGAGTCCGTCTGGATGGATTTCCCTTAAAAGTAAACATTCATGAGCGAGATTCCTTAACGATGACTACACATCCAAAAACAGACAGGACAGAACAATTGGCCATGTGTGTAATATTGCTCCTGTGACATCAATGGCAAAACAATCGGATCTTGATGCGTGGAATTTCTAATGAGCAAACGTTAAGAAAAAGCAGAAGGCTGTGACAAATCGAAACCCTTTTGGTAGTGAAGCAGACAGGATAGAAGGAAAAATGCTTTAGTCCTTTAAAAAATCGCAACATATTGAAAGTATTTTTCCCTTTATTCTTGTGCTGAAAATGATTCCAGCTTCACAGGCATCAACCCACACACAAATACCAATCGTTATGGACAAATTAACGGATCATGTTCTGGCCCTGAAACTTTGGAGAAAATCCGCATGTGGCTTTGCAACTGTCTAAAGGCATTTTAACAGATTCAATAAACTTTACTTCCTCAGGGAGTCCATACTGCTCATTAGTTTTGTGTGTGTATGTGTGTGTGTGTACTTCTTTACAGCATACAATACGTACAATAATTATTTTCTTATCCTTCTCCATTGTTACAAATTGAATAAAAATAAGTATGTGCTATTTGCTTCCAAAATCTAGCTGCCATGTTCCAAATGGATAAGCGCTGGCAAAACCGCCAATGATTGTTAAAAACAATTGTAGGCACTTGCTAATCATTATAGTGTGCACAGGAGCCAAATATTCCAAGAGGATAAAGTACACACAATTAAACCTACTTTGTTGGTTGAGAGATAAATGCATCCTTGTGAAGTCGGTAGGCAATAAAACTGTTAAAAGTTCCTGATTCCATTGAGACTCCATTCATAGCAGCAAATGTGCGGTCAGTGATGTTGAAGGCCTCAAGCATCCTAAAACCTGAAAAAAATGTTCACATCAAACAAAAAAGTTTAAATCAAGAAAAGGCAATTTTTAATACAGAAATGATACAGTCATAGGAAAGTCCACTCATACCTCACTATATAGTGGAAAACATTTTGCGACTTTGTTGTTTTCAGTTTTTCTTTTTTAGATATCTAATTCTGTATCGCACAGTTTTCACTATATTGTGGGATTTTTCACTATATATGTAGAAAGTTTTTAGGAGTGTATCAAGTGTTTATAAGAGTGTGGGAAAGGTTAATATGAGAGTGGGAACGGTTTATAAAGCCTCAAATCCTTCTCACAGGGGTCTCTGAAACTTAATGCCTGCAATAGGTGAGGGATTACTGTACAACCACTGTGGTATAATTTGGTATAATCTGTGGTATATTTAAAAACATTGGAGAAAATTCATAAATAAATGTAAAGGATAAATAGGCTTGAAGATGAGAACCAACACACACTATTTAATTACAACTGTGCACACAGGTCACCCAATATTATTTTATGAATACCATTGATACTGACAACATGAATTCAATTACAATCATCGAATGAGATTATGAAAATCAATTTACTCAGCCCACAAGCTATATGCCATGATATATATAAGCCCCATGATAGTTCTTTGACTTTAATATCCATTCTACATAATGTCTGATAATCTCACTCCTACACTCTCACCTGGTGAGGTGAATCCATCCAGGTATATTAGCGGACATGCTGCAAGAGCAGAAAACGTATCAGTCAGTTTCATTCAGATAACAGTATGCAAATAAAAAATGCACATATTTAAATCTTCATACTTGATGTAGCTGTTTCACAGATGAATGTAATAAGGTTGTCCTGTATCTTTGCAAATGCATCATAGTCATCAACAACAAATACATGTCTATCGCTTGGTTTACTCCCAATGTTCCTTAATTCTGTCATATCCACATCTGCGACACCAACAACAAACACGCTGTAGCCTAAAGAAACAAAAAATAAAACAGACTCAGAAAATTCGAAACATACTTTTTAGAAATGATCATTTTTGGTATTTGCACTGACCTGAATGCTGTAGTTTGGAAGCACTCTTCTTAACATCATCCTGAGAACGTCCATCAGTCACCACCACTAGAACCTTTGGAACATTCCTTCTCATGCCACTGTCTGATGTGAAGACTTTGTCAACAACATGCTTCAGAGCAGCACCTAAGATGTTTAGACCAAAGCAAGGTACACTAGTTAACATGAACGCTCTGTAACATCAGTCTTCATAAGATGTTTTTTAAAGTTGTTTAAAAATTGTGTTAATCCTGCATTCATCAGTTTCAGATTTTTTCAATCAGACTATTTCGCTATATTTAACATTGAGGTAAAGAACAATTAATTTTACCTCCAAAGTACAGTGTTTTGGGACACCTACACATTATAGTTACAGGATCTTTTAAGACATCGTACATTAAGTTGACTTTTCTTTGTAGCCATAACAGCTTTCATATATCTGTGAAGGCTTTGTCGAGTGTTTAGTATGTGTCTATGGGAATTTTTGCTCATTCATCCAGAAGAGCCTTTGTAAGGACAAAAAATAATGCTTGACAAGACTTTATATCAATCAACATTTGCATAAAAAGACTATGTAATTTAATAGAAATTTGTTTCCAAGCAAAGCAGATGACAAATAAATGCTCACACTTGTCTCAGGAGTGCATTTTCAGTTGTTGCTAATTTTCTGACAAATAATTAGAACCAATTAAAATATAAAATTTTGATGTTTTCCATTAAATTCAGAAACCTATTTTAAGGAATTCCTTAATACTAAACCACATTAGAATTTGGCCAGGCTTAAATTATGGTAATATGCATTGCACCCTTTTATTATTATTATTTTTATCTTTCACAAAATATAACATTATTTAATAAAGCCTAAGTCCTAAACTCAGATTGAGCTGAGCTGCATGATTTATATAATGATATAATCATAAAATCAATACATTTCTGAGACAGTCTGACTTCCATATTAATGTGCCATATTTTATTTAATCTACTAAACCATTTTACACAATTTGAAAAACTGGAGCTTTTTTTTTTGAAGTTGTGATTCTTTGGCATGCCCAAACTAGATTGCTTGCTTAGTTCTTTCCTCTGCTTACAGTTGTATAATGAAAGCAAACAAAATGACTAAAGAGTACAGACAACTCATCAAGAAAAGTCGTTTGCAACCGCAAACTAATCTCCTTGTTCATCACAGAAAAGACACCAAAAACAAAAAAAGCCCCTGATTACAGACTGATGTTACAGTATAGAAAAGAAAAGTCAAATTTAGTCGGACCTGAACAGTAGGCAGTTATAACTTACATTTACATGAGGTCATTTTTATTTTACGTAGTCTATCAACTAAGCTAGTTCTTAATGGAATATAGTGTGTAACAGAAAAATAACATATTATGAATATAATTAAACACAGAATTGAACATGAATTAAATACTGCTGAATTTTTAAATGTTCATTTGTTGCCAATTTTTAAATATAATAAGCCGCTGTTGATGAAATCACATGGAAGTAATGCTTCAATGCTACAACCAAACAGACCTTTTTTTTAACTTGAAGTAGTTATGTGAGCCAACTGCTTAACAGATGTGCTGTTAATGCTTTTAAACCTTTCCATCTTGCAATTACAGCACTTATTGTGTTAAGTCAGCAGAAATTTATTGAAGAGGTTTTGACGAAGGGTAACCCCATATTGGAACAGAGCTTTTTTAGGTAGAAAACTTTCCAAATCCAATGTTATTCAATGTATTTTCCAGAATTCAAAAAGTGATATGCTTAATTCAAAGCAAACATTGCAGTATGGGTTGCTGAAAAAGCCAAACTTCCATTTAAAAATGAATTCTCTAAAAAAAAAAAAAAAAAAAAAAAAAAAATAAATAAAAAAAAAAAAAAAAAATATATATATATATATATATATATATATATATATATATATATATATATATATATATATATATATATTCTCTGTTAACAATAACATAAACATAATAACCTGTTTTTGTGTTGCCTCCTCTGTAGCTGACCATTCGCACAGCTGACAGAGCCATTCCCTTGTCATGGTATGTGTTCAGCTTGAATTCTGTTCTGGCATCATCGCTGTACTGCACGAAGGAAACCTGTTTGGAAAGAAGAAAAGAAGAACTGATTTTCCACAGTACATTTTAAAAGCACTCACCAAGTCAATGTGAAGCAAGCTCTGCACAGATCATTTAATTTAAACTTTTTAGTTACCTGCATGCCCTCGTGACTAATCACATCAAAAGCTCCGATCATGCTGAACACAAACTGAAGCACTTTGTTGAAGCTCTCATCTCCAATACTCCATGAGCCATCGATGAGGAACACTAAGTCGGCTTTAGCTCCCTTGCACACTTTGTTTGTAGAGATGAAGTGCAATACATTAGAAATATTAAAACGCTACCAACACATATAAGGAGCTCATTTGCACTTACCTTCAAGGGCACCAGGGATGGTAGGGGGTGGAGGAGGAGTTGGTGGCAAAGTGGGGGGAACTGTTGGCTTTACCACTAGGAGAAAAGCAAAAGTGTTAATTATCTCCTACAAAAGGACCACATTAAAAAAGAACTCTAACTGAATGTCATTTACATGTGCGCTCTTTGGTACTGACTCCTGGACCTTCTAGATTGGGAGTCTGAGCATACACCGTAGCATTGTACAAGGCATCTGAGCTTAATCCATCAAAGCAGTACTGATTCTCAGCAGCTGTGATTGTCACCTCCTGGGCTCCTCTGTGAGAAGCTGCAAAAGCGCATGTACATTATATCAGGTCAGCAAAAAAAATGTATAACTTTATGGAAGCTTAAAAAAAAGCATTATACTTACAGTCAAAAGGGTTGACTTTAAGCCTGTATGAGGTAGCAGCTCGATGTGGAGTCCATCTCAGACAGAAAGTATCATAACCGACATTGTATGTTGTAAGGCCGGTAACGTTTAGGTACACTGATAAACAAATACACCGGGATTAGTGTGACGTGTTCATGCTGTATAATACAAAACGTATGTTTTTCATGTTTAGTGCTGTCAGTATATACGTACATGTAGTGCCCTGGCCAACAAGAGGACCACTTGTGCCAGCATCATACTGGGCAAAGACCTTCACATCATATGTTGTGCCAGGCTGGAGATTGGGAATCATATATGTGGTCACATCCCCAACGAACATCTCTGTGAAGCTATTCGTACCTGTAATTTACAGATACAGTAAATTCAGTTATGCCTAATTCTGGTGTTAATAGTAAAAAAGTGTGACATAAAACTTCCCACACACCTGCAAGTGCATAGGCTAGTTTGTAACCATTAACCCTTGAAGGTGCAGGGTCCCAAGAAACACGGAAACGTGTGTACCACTCATCTGACACACGCAAGTTACGTGGCTCCAAAAGTCCCACTGTGAGCAAGATACAACAAATAACAAACAAAATTTACAATGAAACTGTAAATAACTGACACTTTTATTTGAAAGGACTCTAACTTGTAAACAGTAAATGAAGAAACATAAATCATGGGGTCTTGAGGGATAAATACTATTTCAATCTCTGTTTCCAATTAATCCTAGCATTGCACTGGTCTTCTTGACCTTGTTGACCTTTAATCATCAATTTCAGTTTCTATTCAGAGGGTATTTAATATAGAAGATCCAAGTGCCAAGACCCCATCAATATTTTAATAACAGTTATTGTCTTTACTTATTAAATGGTGCCAATAAGCCTTTATTGTGTGATATATATCCAACAATTCCTTTAATAGCACATACATTTGAAAGGCTATTCATACATTTACATTTAGCAGATGCTTTTATCCAAAGAGACTTACAAATGAGAACATCACAAGTCAGCAGTTATGAAGAAAACCAACTACACCGTAAAATCATTAAACCTGATTGTTATTTGATGCTGCACACCCCCCTTTTATTTATTTATTTATTTATTTTTGTTCGCTACAACAGGTATTTGTTAAAAAGATACATCTTCAGTACTTTCTTAAAACTGCCTAGTGATTCTGCCTTACGGACAGAGTTGGGAAGATCGTTCCACCATTTTGCAGTGGTGAATGCCACGGAGAGAGAGAGTTAGCTCCTCAGTGACATGGAATTACCAGGCGGCAATCGAAGTGAAGTACACCTAAAAACTTGTTTAATCTAACATACTTACTGCATTACCATTGATGTCTGCTGTTTACAATTAAATCTTTTTGTTTAAAATAATATAATATACTCACTAGTATTCCTGCAAATTTGTTATGTTTTACCTTAAAACATCTTTAGTGGGTGTGCACTTGTATAATTACATGTATGTCCATCGCCGGAAAGATCTCCTCCAGGTCCTTCTTGGTATACGGCTGTCACTGTGATTCTATATGGTGTGTCTGGTTGAAGATTTTGCAAGACAATGTTGTTTCTGTTGCCAGGAACACTTGTCTAGTTGTAATCCAGAGGAGAAAAGATTTAATAAAATAATATGTATTAAAAACAATAAGCTTTATTAAGGTTTTGCTGTTAAATTGTAGTCAGACATCAATCTCTGTTGTACATTGAACATATCCGTTTATGAAATAAAAAAACCTTGTAGAAACAAATATGTCAAAGTAAATTATCATAAATAATACCCATCCATTCATTATCTTTCACTTAAATTTATTACTAATTCCAAACCATTTAGTCATAATCTCAAACCAAAATGTCTTTCGTAATTTTTTTAAAGTGATCTGTAAGTGACATTCACACGTACAAACTCATCAATAGGGTCTCCTGTGGTTGGTGCATAAGTGATGCGATATTGCTGCACAGGTCCTGCGGCAGGCTCCCAGCTCACGCTCAGGGTGCTAGTGGTGGGGTCGTATACCTGTAAGTTCCTTGGCCCACTGCGTGGTACTGAGAACAGAAGCCAATAGAACGTATACTAAATGTTTTGTCACAATGTCCAGTTAAAAAAAAAAGAGATCAGATATTGACTTACATGTTTTGCCATTATCACTTGCTGGCGATCCCTCACCATCAGCATACATAGCAATCACATCGACAGAGTATGCTGTGTCTGACAACAGCTGTTCCAACAAAGCAGTGTGGGTATTTCCCGGAACAAGGACCTGCAAGATAAAAAAGAAAACGCTCCTTCTTAAATATACGGGTGGAAAGAGTAGCAACCTCATCTCTAATAAAAAAATAAAAAATGGCAGTATCAATGCAGTATTGAGAATCATGCACTATGCTAATACCTCCTCTTTGGAGATTATCAGAGAACATACCAAAGTGGACTAAAAAAGTATGTAGAAACAGATGTACTACAGTCATTATAGAACTACAAATTTTATTTATATAATCACGGGAACTGAAAAAAACTGTAGAACTGAGGAGGTGTACCAAATAAAAGTGAGTGTATAACATTAAAAGCCAATAAAAACCAACAATATTTTGAAATTTAAATATAAAAAAAGCAAACACATCAGATGGTGCTTGTGTCCCACGATGCTGGTAATTATATAATAGCACAGACAGCAAGATTTAGGAGCCAGAATCAGTGCTTCTGTGGAAAAATTCAGTTAAAGACAGAAATTCTGTTAATAGTAGTTTGTGTGTGTAGTCTAAAATAGCTGTTTCTTTTCACTTAAATGGCCCCCATGATTTAGTTTTTCTTATTTAGCCAATGCAAAGTAAACCATGCCACACAGAAATGACTTATAGAAGAGTTACAGACCAAATAATTTTGAACTCAGCTTGCGTTGTTTGGGTCTACTTCTTTAAAGTCTTTTTAAAACATATGGTGTGAGACTTCACACCGAGTTTATTCACTTTGACAGTAGATGCCAGGCGACCCCACCCTCCAACCAAGTCTGATTCTAATTATTTTTGACTGTCTGCTTCGCGGAATTTTTTCCTATTTCAGCTTTAAACACATATTTTGGCAGGCAGAAAAACTGCACTTTTGTACTCTGAGTAGGAGACACGGTTTGTTCAGTTTAGTGCCCTGGGCCTACACTGCCACTAACAAAAAATGTGGATTTTTTAAATTAAAAAATTACCCAATTAACAAAATTTGTATTGACTTTCACACATGAACTGATTCATTTTCTTAAAAGGCATTTTTAATTACATAATTTTTACAGCTTTTAAAGTCTTCAGATGAATCTTATAATCTATGATGCCATGTAGACATTCTAAATTTACATGCAAACCCATGTATCATCACAAATCTTACAAATATACCCCACTACAAGTTAGATGTTTCATATTACTGCTCTTTACTTAATAACAAAAAGCTAATACTGCCCACTAATTGTGGTTAGGTTAATAAAAATACTCCTCTGACATTATATCTAATTTTCATTAAAGTTATTCTAATAAATATTTTGATTGTTTTAAAACAATAACTTATTCTAATTACCATCCACCTTTTTGTGAAATGCAAAAAATAATATTTATTGGCCTTTTTTAAATAAAAATTATTAAATCCACAACAAAACCTGAAAAATTATGTAAGAAAACATGCTTTCTCAGACTTCTCAGTCCAGCACCTCTTTACCAAAAGACTGTAAGACAAAAATCTTCTTACAAATCCAGAAAAGGTATACATTAAATGTACACTGATGTGGATCTGGTAAAAAAGTGGCACAACTGGATAATATAAAGTCTTTTCTTCCATATTCTCATGTGTAGCGCACACAGATGTAGAAGTTCATGTTCATGTGTCAGAAGGATGAAGTCATTTAATAAGGCAGTTAGCCTCGCTTTGTGTCTAATAAAGGTCATGGGAAAGTGTGACCACGTGCAATAAATGCAAAAAATTCCAGTCATATGAGAGTAAATTTGTTAATAGATCCAGGCCAGATATGCAGCACAAAACAAGATACCCATAAATTAAGCAGTCTCACTATAAATAAAACTGAATCTGGGTAAGTAAAAGGGAAATTTACCAAACCATTTATCAAATCCCAAATGTATGACATGGTCTAACTCACCGATTGTGAGGGATATGTTCCAGTGACTGGGCTGTAGACGACCCTATACTTCTGCACAGTACCTGAGGCAGGCTCCCAGCGTACATTTAGAGTGTTTGTAGTGGGGTTGTAAACCTTGATGTTCCTGGCAGGGGTGCGTCCCACTGAGTAAAAGATGCAAGGAATAAGTTATACCAAAAATGAAATGTGTTGCATTTTCAAAAAACTTAAACACTGCTGTTTAATTAAAATTTTTAAAAAAGGGAGCCAGAAATAATAATTCCAAGTTGTCAGAGCAACTGTTTAAAATAAAAGGTTTATTTAGAACGGTTCTTAGACTCACATGTCTTTCCATTCTCAGTCAGGCGTTTGCCATCTCCAGTTGCATAAACTGGAATTACACTGACAGCGTACAAAGTGTCTGACTGAAGGTTTTCCAAAACTGTGCTTAGAGTGTTTCTGGTGGTGTGAATCTGAACAAATTGAATGGAATTACAGGGTTACACAGCATATATTTATTGATTAATCTTTAATTAAATAAAACAAATAATGGAATGGTACAAATATGATAGTAATAAATGTTGTTTATATCTAATATTTAAATTCCTAATATTAATGAAATGAAGGAAAAAAAAGGAAATATGGTGTTCTGGGATCATACCATTTTCTCTTGGCCCCCTGCAGGTTTATACAGGATCTTGTATTGACGCACATGGCCTTCAGCTGCCTCCCATTGTACATTCAGAGTGCTGGTGGTGGGGTCAGTAACTTGAAGGTTTCTGACACTTCCAAATGGCACTAAAAAGACCAGAATTTTAAAAATGTTTAAGTTTGATTTGGTTTAAGATTATAAAAAGAGGTACACACTGATGTTTCAGAAAAGGTCTGTCTAAACAGAAAACACAGAATGAAATGTGTGTGAGCAGAAGGAAAATATCAATAATAATAATAATAATAATAATAATAATAATAATATAATAATAATAATGGCGGCACGGTGGCTTAGTGGTTAGCACGTTCGCCTCTCAGCGCTAGGGATTCCCGGTTCGAATCCCCATCTGGGTGGAGTTTTCATGTTCTCCCCGTGTCTGCATGGGTTTCCTCCGGGTTCTCCGGTTTCCTCCCACAGTCCAAAAACATGGATCAAGTCAATTTAGTTGTCCAAATTGCCCCATATAGAGTGTATGCGTGTCTGTGTGAGTGAGTGTGTGCCCAGGGATAGATTGGCACCCTGTCCTGGGTCTATCTGCCCAGTGCCCGAAACATTCTCCCCTGGATGGGCATGGGGAACCCCACCGCCACCCTAATATAGGATGAAGCGGAAGAAAATGAATGAATGAATAATAATAATAATACCAAAAAAAGATTTTGTTGAGGTTGTAAATATTGCACATGACTCTAATGCACTACTTACACTGCACAACAATAATGTACATATGCAATATATCTTCAATACTTTTATATTTATTTAATTCATACCCATCTGTACCATACATAGTGCAAATGTTCATAATAATCATTATAACCACCTATTATCTCCCCATGCACTTTATTGCATTATATGTAAATAATCTCTACCCTGCACTTGTGGTTAGGTGTTACTGCATTTCGTTGGCTCTGTTCTTGTTTACACTGCTCAATGACAATAGATTTTTAATTAATTGAAACTTTTTACATTAAGATGCCTCAATCCTAGAGTTTGTTTAATTTAGGAAGGTAATAATAGCATTTTAGATGAAGGTACTGTATTTAGCTAAAGAAATAATTAAATTAAATGAAAATGAAATAATAAACAAGCTTCCACAGGAATGCACTGAACTGAAATGATGACTGATATTAATAAATGTGGAAATCTTGGGTTTCATTTCTGTATGTTTTCTTGTTTAACTCTGCAAAAATTTAATTAAACAAAAACACAAATGTATTATATTAATTTACTGCTATTGTTATTACATTTTTTTAACACTGTTGCTAATGTTGCACAATGATTATTGAAAAGCACGTGAATAAAGCAATACACCAAAGAAAATCATAATTAAGTAAAAGTAAGTAAATGTTAAAAACCAATAAGAACTTTGTTGTGAGTTGAACCAAGTGACATAATGTAAGAGTCACATTTAAAATGTAGAAACAGAAGATTTAAAGTACTAGCACACATTGATAATTAAAAAATACTTCATTTTATTCATCATGCATGTTCGAGAATGTTGTGTTAACAGCCAAATTGTTTTAAATAGACTAAAATAATTTTCTTTTATAATTTTTATAAGTTTAAATAAAAGGTATGAAAGGATTTGCATGCTCACATGTCTTTCCATTTTCAGTCAGACGTTTGCCCTCCCCAGCAGGATACACTGGCATTACTGTGACAGCATACACAGTGTCAGATTGAAGATTCTCCAGGATTGTATTGAAAGTGCTTCCAGAGACTTGAACCTAAAAAATATTAATTAAAATAATATAATAAAGTTTACAGGTAGTTTTACAAGTGTGTTTGTAATTAATATGTCACAAAAATACTCTTCCTAACTTTCAGCCTATTTAAAATTAGAGTGGAAACAGAAAAATGGTTCTATGGGCTTGTACCATGTCCTCTGCTCCCCCTGATGCAGGCTTATAGAGGATCCTGTACTGACGCACGTTGCCCTCAGCTGGTTCCCATTGCACGTTCAAAGAGCTGATGGTGGGATCAGTAACACGTAAGTTACGAACTCCTCCAAGGGGTACTAGAAAAACAAAAGACTTAACATTAATAACATTAATACAAAAAAATAAAATAATAATAATAATAATGAAAAGCTCTTTTTGGTTTGTTGTTTGCAAATAAATAATACAATATTTAAAATAATTCATTTTTCAATTTTGTACACTTATTTAGTAAGAAAATGTCTTAATACATTATTGTAAAGAATTTAGGTCCTTCACCAGCTAAAGTATTCATCACTGTAAAAAAAAAAAAAAAAAAAAAGCATCTGGAGGTAACACTGTTCATGCAGGACACCAGTTCAGAATGTTTGTGGTCTTTGATCTCTCAGACAGCATGGCAAGAGAAGATATCATGTTACTGTATAAGCAGATCCATATGATAAACTATAAACTACATTGAAAGACCATTATAACTTCAGTTTGTAGCTGCATCAACAACTGCAACCTTAATTTATATAATACAACAGAAAAAGCTATGTAACATGCAGAAACACACGTTTTCTGGGCCAAGGTTTATCTCAGATGGTTTAAAAAGTAGTAAAAAAGTGCCTTTGTCAAATTAGTCTAATGTAGATTTCTCCATGCTGTTATTGTCAGCATTACAGTTATTAATGAAATTAAAAAAAGTCATCTGTCATTCTATGGTGATGCGACAGTGTAAACAGACTGCATATTTGTAATGGCAACCTTTATGTGGCGGTATATGTTTGTATTGTAGTTACCCATATCCTGCCTTTAAGGTGGTATCTTGCTATTTCCGCTGAAAAATGCATGGCCACTTTTTGCATGTGTAGATGTGTGTAAGTGTGTGTGTGTTTGTCTGTCCTGCTTTAAGTCCAAATCTGGCTTCTATTAAAATGTGTGGTGCATCAAAAAGAAGTGATTCAGACAACAGCAACCACAAATTGTTTGAGTGGCTGACGCCTTGCATCAAGAGAAAATAGGCAAAAAGACCAACAGACAATTAGTATTTTTTTAAACTGGCAAAAAAGTGGAATTAGATGAAAAAATTTATTATAGTAATAAACATGGTCCATTCCAAATGGACATATGCTGTTTTTTTGTTGCATTTTCGACAATTTTCCTGATTTTTTTCAAAAACTAGGATAAGTATGAACAGTTTCATACAGGATTTTAATTACCTCAATGAACTAACCATTAAATGGTTTGATGAGATTGTAAATTATGTCTTTAGGTTGTCAATGTTAATTGACCATAATCATCTAACGACTTGTTCACACCTGGCATTTATAGCGTGTGAGTGATCAGATCACAAGTAAACAGAACACACAACAACATGTGTGAATGAACTTGAGACATATCGAGGACATAATAAGATCACACAGATCATAACTGGATGAGTAACATACATTACAACATTAATTTAAATGTGTCAGCACATCTTTCAGAAGCAATTTCCATTCAGGTCTAATAGGTTTACATTTTTTCTCATCTCATCTGATCTCATCTCATTGTTTTCCACTTAATACTTTACTAGGATTGGTGGGGGGTATTATAATTTAGAAATTATTTTGAAATTATTAGGGGGGGCTTGAGACTATTAGGGTTTATTCATGGAACTGGCTGCACTTTATCCACAGTCTTTTATATGTTAATTTATGAGCTGATTTCCCAGACTAATTAAAGCTATTTATTTATTCTTTGCAAATGTGTCAGTGTATATTTGCTGTGAGAGTGGGGAAGTAGGATCGGAACACCAGTATGTAGTTAAAGCTGACCACTTATAATGTGAGCAGTCAAAACACATGTTAATACCAGGTTTGATAGGTGGCATACTGTCTCTCAGACATAAAATGAACATTGAATCAATAAATTAAAGGCCTTTTTGGCTTAGTATCCTACATATTTATTATAGTTTTTTATAACTAGTATACTGTCTGTGGTTTGTCTATGTTGACCAGCACCAAATAAGTAATACAAGACACGATACGTTATCATAAAAAGTAAAAAATCTCGTTTAAAGAATGTCAATAACCTGTGTCTGGTCTCAGTCAACTCCTGTATATACGATTTGTGTACTACAATATTTTGGGAAAACAATTATTTAATTTGAAAACAATTAAGTTCACTTACAAGTCTTTCCTTGGCCAGATATATCACTGGCTTCTCCACTTGCATACACAGCTGCCACTGTGATAGTGTAGGGGGTGTCAGGGGTCAGCTTTTGGAGATTAACAGTGTTCTTCTTCCCACCAATCTGGGTCTGTGTGGAGTGACAAAGAGTGAGAGTTACTTGTACAAACACTTGCTCAGAACACCACACATTTGTTGCACAGTAATGTTGGTGAGGTCTTTTGAGATAGGATGTTTAATTATGTCTTTCAGCTGTCACCAACAAATCACTACGACACCTTTCTAATCACTTTTACCAAAATAAACATGACCATAAATTTAAAAAGCTATCTCTGCATTATCAATAATATTACATAGAGAATGTACAAGGTTAGTAATATGTTTGAAACTTTATGTTTGACACTTATAGTTTGATATTTTATCTCATCTTCCACTTCATATACAATCATATACTATGGACTGTCCCGGGGGCATTTCCCATGTCCATCCAGGGGAAAACATTTGGTCAGTGGACAGATACACCCAGGACAGGGTGCGAATCCATCACTGAGCACCCACTCACTCAGACACACACACACACTATATAGGGACAATATAGAAGCAATTTAGAGCAACCAGTCCACTTTTAATCCATGTTTTTGGACTGTGGGAGGAAATTGGAGAAAACCAATGCACAAATGGGAAGAACATGAAAACTCAGATTAAGATCCCCAGCATGGTGCTTTGCTTGTTTAATATATTTTGAATATCATTTTTCCATTGCTAACCTGTTTAGAAAAGCAAATATACAATTCTTCATAGATAAATCGGAAATATGCTTATCATTTATCAATTACTACTCCTTATTTTTAAACAGTGCCACAGCAAGCGGAGCAATCTTAATCTGTATAACATCTTCTTTCCACACATGCACACACACATGCACACACACATACACACACACACACACACACACATACACACGCACACACACACACACACGCACACGCACACGCACACACACACACGCAGACACAGACACTCACATACACACACTCACATACACACACGCACATGCACAAACACACGCACACATACACACACACACGCACACATATACACACATACACACACACACACACATGCACACACACACACGCACACACGCACGTGCACGTACACGTACGTACGTACACACACACACACACACACACACACACACACACACACACACACACACACACACACACACAGCCTTGAGAATCTGTCTTATCAGACCCGGCACTCTTCAAAACTAAAGCAGCCCGTTTGAGTTTCTACTCCCAGCTTTCCAAAAGTGATTTAACATTCTTCCGACACAGAATTCATAACGCTGGAATTGAATGATTACTAACTTGACAAGTGGGTTTTCCTCTAATCTTAAAAAATCTCCAATCCAGATCAAACTCCACAGAAAGTCTGAATCATGACTAATTTATGGCTTTAGTGAAAACCGGAAAAAACACAAGTTTCAAACTTCATTTGGTTGACATTTTGCAGACACAGTTTTTTTTATGTTTTCCTGTAAAATAAAGAGCACCAGAAACCTAAGACATTTAAAAACAAATATTGATTGGATTCTTCACACTGGTTTTGGTGATATTTCGTGAATATGACCTACCACAGTGTCACAGCTGTTTTGGCCACAGCTCCACTAAACATCATCAACTTTATACAAATGATAAAATTCCTGGACTGGATGATGGTCAATGTTTTATATCATACGACATAATCCATGTGGCTTAAACTCACTTTTTATTAAGTGTTACTTATTGAATGAATGCTCCTTTTAACATCCTAAAATGTATTTTATTGTTTTGTGCTTCTATTACACAATTCAGTTGAATTCAGTTTTAGTTTTAAATAACTGTTAATTTAAAGTGTGTACACTAATTAATCAGATAGGGTAATGACATTAACATTTGTTTTATTTTATACAGCGGTCATAAAGAAAGTCAGCTATGCAGACATTTGGCATTCAGTATGTGTGTTATTCAGGGGATTTTTGTGCTTGTCACATTTCTTAGAGGTGGGTCTGGCTTGTATGATTTTTTTTCCATGGAGTGTTGGGCTATACAGAGCTTAAAAGAATTTCATTTTAGTGATGAAGCTCTGCATACAACTTTTTTTCCTCATATAAATTGCAGACTAACAATCTGAGTAAACATTTGTGCTACAATTGAGCTGCATCTGTTATTTTCCATAAAAGCCTAACCTAATCAAAACATTTAATTCTGAAATCACTAGCTATTTCCTTTCTCACACTGCTCTGTAAAAATGATATATTCACTTTTCATATTCTTGATATATCATATTCATATAAAAATACACACATTTACAGCTAATTTAAGGCAAGAACTTAAATTCAGATGATGAAACTATATAACATTTACTTCCACACTGATGTTTGTTAATAACAAATTTGTGTTTCAGGCAGCATTGTGGCTTAGTGGTTAGCACATTCACCTCTCAGAGCTTTAAAGCTCAGAGATCCAGGTTTAAATCACGATCTTGATGAGTTTCCATGTTCTCCCCGTGTCCTTGTAGGTTTCCCCTGGGTTCTCCAGTTTCTTCCCACAGTTCAAAAACATGGATTCAAGGTTATTTGGATGCTCCTGTATATAGTGTGTGTTTGTGTGTGTCTGAGTGTGCCCAGTGATAGATTGATGGTCTGTCCTGAGTGTATCTGCCCAGCATCTGAAACATTATCACTGGGATGAGGGAATCCCCCTCCATGACTCTCATATAGGATTAAGCGGAAAATAATGAATTAATTAATTCATTAATTTGCATTTCATTTAATTGCTACACAAACATGATGAAATTTATCTAAAGTAAATAAAATAAAATAAAATAAAGTTAAAATAAAATAAAATAAATAAAATAAAGTTTAGAGTCATTTTAAAGATGTTTTACCATCTGTGACCTGCCACCTGCTGTAGGTACATATGTGATCTTGTAATTCTGGACTCGGCCAGGAGCATGATCCCATTTCACTGTTAGAGTGGTTGTAGTCTCATTAAACACTTGCAGGTTTTGAGGGGGGCCACTGGTAGCTGTAGGAGAAATGAAAGTTTGAGTTGCAGGCTTGGTACAAAAGATGAAAGTTCTTGCCAGGTGTATTTATCTTGGCTACTATGATTTTATAACAAATTAATAAAGTCTGCCATCTCAACAAATTTTTTATTTTCCCACTCTCCTTAAATTACTATGAGAGGAGGTGAACAGGTTTACATATTTCCAATGCTTCGAAATGTACACCACATTACAGCTGAATACAGCTGCTTTTAAATATTAACTTTCTTAGATTCTATTAAATGCAATTTTGTTGTTATCATCCTCCAGTCCAGCTAGGAAACTTATCTGAAAAATGAATAATGTAATGATTGCTCCCCCCTTCGTTGTCCTCTGTGACCTCAATATCCACACTGACAGACTATAAAAACATTTCCTATCTCTTATACTCTGCACTTCAGCTATACACAAGACAGGTGATAAAATATATGTCATTATGAAACCCAAAGTACACCTCCAACCTATTTGGAATTTATGTATATGACCACATGTTCTTGTAGTTTTTCACCTTTCCTCATCTATTTGATATTATCCTCTCTAAAATTACACAGGCACAACAAAATCATAATGCTCTGCTGCATATATTTTCTGATTTGGTTTCCCTAGATTTATATTTCTTCAGTATCTTCTCTAATACTGACATCAACTTTGCAGAAAGCACTGTTTGTGCTTTGAGAACAGTCTTTGATCTACTGAAATGAAATTGGTATACACCTAGTCTGCCCTTTGATCATGAGTTATGATTCTCCAGGCACAGCTTTGCTGCTAAAACCTCCTTCTTTAAGTCTAAAATAAAATGCATCTCAGAAGTACTGTTTCATTCAACATTTTACTCTGTCTATTAGCATTTTTATCAGACTCATTCTTTCTCAGAAGATGCCTTTGCAGCCTTCTTCACAGAGAAGTTTGAGAGCATTGGCACACACTTCCCTGCCCCTCACCTCTGTCACATAAATCTTACATCCAGTTGGCTGGTCTGCTCCTTATTTCCTGTTTTTGAGATGGAGATCTCCAAGATTCCCCATACCAGCAAACTGACCACCTGTCACCTCTACTCCATTCCCTCTCACCTCCTCCAGTCTATATCAACCCCAATCCCATCAACACACACACCATTTCAACAGCCACAAAAACTCACTCGTACATTTTCAGAACCTTTCAAAAAGGCTAGGGTTACACCACTGCTTGAAAAACCCATGCGGAATCTAAATCTGTCTAAATCATTTTGTTCCAAAACACTTAAACATGTGGTATCTAACCAGTATTTATTGCCAACTTTCTAACTCAACTTTTGTTGCTCAATAATTTTTAAGTCTTTTCAATGAAAGTTTCTGCAAAAAGAATGTCATTTCTGACAATTCATCACAGTGAAAACATGTCTTACTTGTAGCCTGCTCTCCCATAAGGTCCTCACTTTCTGATTCATCTGGGTAGATTGCATTAACAGAAACCTCATATAGTGTGTCCGGCTCTAGATCCTCCAAGAGATAAGTGGTGTCATCACTGTTAAGAATATCCTAAAAGAAAAATAACAGTGTTATACATAAAAATGAATACAAATGCATGATAAATGACAAAATGGTTTGTTGGTGGTCCATACTTCTTTCTTGTCATCTCCTGGCTTTGCCCAGGAAATGCGATAGAGAGAAACATCTGGAGCCCCATGTTCCCAGTGAGCCCGGAAACTAGTCTGAGACACCTCAGAGAATCTCAGATTTTTTGGAGCTGGTACTACATCTACAAAGTTGAGAATAAGGCAAACATTAATTCATATAGACATGCAACAGACTTATTATATACTATTTAAAAATGGGTTTTGTTAATAATAAATCAGAGGGGAGTCAAGTTTATAAGGTCAAAGGTGTTATATTAAAATGCTTATATCCCGTTTTTAGTCTCAAAGAGGTGACTCACATCCCTGCAAAAAA
Organism: Corydoras sp. C115; assembly: GCA_019802505.1. Taxonomy (NCBI): domain Eukaryota; kingdom Metazoa; phylum Chordata; class Actinopteri; order Siluriformes; family Callichthyidae; genus Corydoras; species Corydoras sp. C115. The sequence goes on along the minus strand of JAFMOC010000006.1, from coordinate 8,884,898 downwards.
GTTTTTAGTTGTATGACAGTGTAATGCTGCTTTAGTACACATTCATGTCGCCCCTGTCAACTTGATGTCTCGCCTGGCTCATATAGGCTGCACACCCATATAGACCGATCAAACACACTTCCATATACATTACATACATACATTTACTCACTTAGGAGACACTTTTATCCAAAGCGACTTACAAATGAGAACACCACAAGTCAGTAATTATGAAGGAAAGCAGCTACACCATATACTTGAACTTTCTCATTTTGCACTTCTAAAGTGCATCCTACACTACAATGCTACTGATATTGAAAATAGATCACTTTATATGGAAGTTTGCATTCGTGTGTGCTGGTACGGTAAGCGGATTGGACCTAACTATGCTACTGATATTTTGTAAACACTTCAGTAACACAACTGGGATAGGTAGAGGTCCAATAACCAAAAATGTCCAGTTACTATTCTTTTAGCCAATCACAGGGGTCAATGATTTTACATCAGATAGATTGTATCCACAGTAAGTGGATACAGTGTTTAAAAATGCTATAAACTGTGTTTATTCCAGCACAACATACTACTGCACTGCACTGATGAATTGCTGACAATAATCCATCTAAATAGTACTTGATCTGTAGTAAATACAGTGGTCCTCTATACTCAATACCGATACTTGGTACCCTTAATAATTAAAGAACCAAGTAGAACTAACAATGTATACAAAAAAAGCTAGACTAGAATTACAACATACAACATATATGATAAGTGGATCTGAACGAAATTGACAAGTAAAAAACCCACGGTGATGTATCCAATAAGGTGATTGTGTGTGTGAAAAATGAACTAAATTGGAACTCTACCTGTGGTGGCCTGGTTGAGCATTGGGCTACCATTTCCAGAGTCATACACAGGAGAAACAGCCACATCATATTCCGTTTGAGAGCTCAGGTCACCTAGGATCCTTGTTGTCACATCTCCACTCACTTCAAGCTGCATAAAGTGTAAATTACAGGTTAATACAACAGGCCATTTTTTAAAATCTAAAACATAACAAACCATTTAAGAGCAATGTGTTTGAGGTCATATGCTTTTAAACTAATTCTAAATCCCAACCAGTGATAATTTAAAGACACATTTCTGCCTGTGATCAATACTGTGGAAACGATTCCAAACTCCTTAAACTGAAGGAACTTCCTGTTCCTGAACAGTTAAGCCTAAACTCATGAATAGTCTGTCTACCATCATTTGTCATCAGCATGTGTTTAACTTTTGGTTTCCAGCTCTAGTACTTAAAAGTAGCACTGTGCTTTTATTTATGCTCTTCTCTGTCAGATAGACATTGCAGCTCAGCAACAAAACATCCGAAAAATGAACTGCATGGATTCTATGTGCCACTCAGACCTCCACACATTTCCTTCTTAAATGTGCATCATCTGCTAACTGCATTTACTGGTAGCAGGGTGATCTATCTTCTGAGCTTTCCTGCAGCTGCCCCTTTGGGTTACGTAACACATTTTTTGCGACGATAAGAAAAGGGATTCCTATCCATCATTAAGCATCTCCTTTTTTGGTCGCATGTCTGGTGTAGTGCACAAACAGATACAACTCTTTCCAGATGACACCCTGGTTCAGCCAGATGTCAAATATCATAAGGTATGTTCTATAGTGACAACTGATGGTTTTGACCTTATAATGTTCATTAGTTTGTGTAGTTAATATTCTTAGTTCCATTATTACAGAATTCCCCAAGAAAACATTGCATAATAGACTAAAATACTGGTTTTTAAATATAGATGCATATGATTTTAACCAAACTGAGCTATACTTTTGACTTAATGTGTTGTAAAGGTGCTGCTATTCAGACACATTAGATTTATTTTACATAGATTTTACTGGTAATGACTTCCAGGACATTAATCTTTTTCTGTTAGACCTGGAATCTTTAATTTGTTGGCCTTTCATTTACAAAAATCATTTTTCAGTAGTAAGTAAATTATTCTAGATCATAACATTTACTTGTTTGAAAAACATATTATTATGTTTTCATTATTTTACAGTTATGTTAAACTACTACTAGGGTTGTTAGGGGGGTTCCCATTGAGCATCCAGGGTAGAATGTTTCGCACACTGGGCAGATACACCGAGAACAGAGCAATAATCCTTTGCTGGACACATGCACACTCATATGCATGCACGAACATTATTTATATATACTCATTCATTCATTATCTTCCGCTTTTATCCTCTATTATGGTCCCGGGACGGGGGTGTTCCCCATGCCCATCCAGGGGAGAACATCTTGGGCGCTGGGCAGATAGACCCAGAACAGGGCACCAATCCATCGCTGGACACACACTCACTCACACAGACACACTCTATATGGGGCAATTTGGAGAACTCCATTGACTTGATCCATGTTTTTGGACTGTGGGAGGAAACTGGAGAACCCGGAGGAAACCCACGCAGACACGGGGAGAACATGGAAATTCCACCCAGATGGGGATTCGAACCGCGAATCCCTATTGCTGAGAGGCGAACGTGCTAACCACTAAGCCACCGTGCCGCCCTATTTATATATAGACAGGGGCAATTAGGGCAGCCAATTCACATTGAATCCATGTCTTCTGACTGTGAAAGGAAACCAGAGAACCCGGAGAAAACCCACACTGTAGAACATGGAAACTCCACGCAGATTGGGATTCAATTCTGAAATTACCAGCACTCAGAGTCAGACGTGCCAACCACTACACCACAGTGTCACCATATTATGGGTGATTTCATTTTTATCTAATACATTTTTGTTTTCATTGTGTTCCAATACATTTGTTCACATAGAATATGTAAGGCCTTAAAAACCAGTTACCAGTTACCAATGTTCAGTAAATTGCATAACACTTCAAATAAATTTACCTCTTTAACCTCTCCACCCTCAGGTTTATAAGTAATGATGTATTTGCGTACAAGGCCAGGTGAAGCATCCCAATTTAGTAGCATGCTGCTATGAGTAACATCTGTAATTCTCAGTTCACCGGCTGGAGGCATCGGCACTGCAGGTCAACAAGAGATAAAGGCAAAGACAAACACAAACAAGTATTGAGAATCTCAAAACCATAGCAAGCATCACTTCTTGGGGCTAGTATGCTCTAGCACCACCTACGGGTCACCCCCTTGTCAGTGAGGGGGTCGCTGGCCTTATCGCCATGGATGGCGATGAGTGTGACGGTGTAGGCTGTGTTGGGAAGAAGTTTCTTCAGTTGTACATCCGTGACCTTGGCTTTCACACGGATCTGTGAAAGTTAACCACAGTAACAGTCAGACCTGACTTAGTTACTACGAAGCAGTCATGGAATGACTCCTCAAGGATCGGCATTCCTGCTAAACCACAGCAGTGCAGAATTTAGTAATGACTCTAATTAAGTGTATAAGATTTACCATATAAAAACTTATAAAAACTATATATGGCATTAATAACACTGAGTCAACAGTGTCAATAGTCAACAAAATAAATTAATAGAATGCTCAACATATTAAGCATTTGAAAAAGATGTCAAAGTGTCATAATATTTCAGTGGATACTAAGAAAAGATTTTCAAAATGTGAATACATTTTAGTAGTTATATATGGGCTGGAATAATGTCGGCTGCGTTACTGATAATTAAGCTATTACCATCATGTATTGCAGTAATGTAGGTGGTGATGCAGATGTAGTGTTTTTAAGTCACCTGGAGCACTGCTGTGGTTAATGTTAGCTCAAGCTAAGTTCATACCTCTTTCTCAGTTGAGGGACCAGTGCCGTTTAAAGGAGAGTAAAGAAGCATGTAGCCCGTGGCTCCCTCAGCTGCCTCCCATTTCACTTTCATGGTGGTGGAGCCAACTTTGTAGATGTTCATACTTCTCACACCATTTAGAGGCACTATAAAGGGGGGACATTTTTTTCTCTTTTTCTTTAGATCTTGTCTTCCTGTCTACTTTAAGGGGCCAGGCACAGCAGGACCAGTGCACGCATACTGGACTGACATATGGGTACATGGCAGACAATGAAAGCCATGAAATATGGTGGATGGATGGATGGATGGATGGATGGCAGTTAATTTCACTTACTTGATGAGTAATGAATTATGAGGACAGACAAATGCAGCAGACACAAATGCTGTACAAATATGCCAGCACAACCGCACAGGCTGCACACGATTACATTAAAACAACAGCAATAAAACACAGAGTTTGTAAAAGGTCCCAGGACACATTGCGGTGCCATGCAGCATCATGCTGTAAACATTGAAAACATTCATAGCTCTGTAAAATAATTGATAATGTAAAGTGCTAAGCAAATGGTTAAAATATTAAACAGCAAACCAAAAACCCAGCATAACAGCAACAGATACAAGCTACATGACTTATTATTGTTTACTAAATATAATATGATGTTGCTGTAGCAAATACTATACTTTTCTTTTTTAAAGCAGGAACTACACCAGATTTCACATTGGTAATCAAATAAACTTTCAAATAAGTAAAGGAAGAATCTTAGACATGGCTCTTATTTGGCTCATGCCATAACCTTCCTTTGTGGACACAAATGTTGTGCTCTTAGCCAGGTATTGAACAAATAGGAGGCCCAAAGAAATTAAATATGTTCTTATTTGGAATTGCTGATTAGAAATAGTTGCCATCTGTCACAAGTTAAGATGGTAACGGGGGCAGACTGCCTTTTGAATTCCACCAATTGAAACAGTCTTAAATGGTTCCAAATTTCCAGCAGCTTCTGTATGACATCAAGGAATAATTTAACAGATTTTTATCATATCTGATTTCAAGTGCATTTTCACATTTCACATGCTAGCCTCAGTATAACAAAGAAGCTCTTAAAAGATCATTTGTTCTTTTCCAGTGGGGGACTGGCCATGTGTAAATTACCTACTGTGGCAATGGCAAATGATACAGCAACATCAATCCCAGGAAATTCTGAATCAAAATCTTAATCACCAGTACACAGTAATCAGTAGGCATGCTTTCTCCGAAGATTGGTAAGAGGACATCAAGGAGAATAAATGCATTTTAATTTCTATTATGCATAATAAATTTACAGCCATGAGAAAATTCACAATCAGATTTTTTTTTTTAATTTAGCATCTAATTGGCAGCTATTCCTTCCTTGCATCTTTTAAGGACACAAGCATTTCTCATGCTACTTGGACTATTTAATAAAGAAAAGTATAAAAGGACAGAGTAGCTTAGTGGTATCTTATTTGCTAAATGACCTAATGTAAAAAAGACTGCTGTGGTCATCACTATTCTTCCACAAGATGAGTAGTACTAGTAATCCTTTAAAATGGGTAAGGGGAAAAACTATTGTTCGTGTCAAAAGTGTGCAGATTTTTAAATGAGGAAAGTGGAAGGATTCAGCTCTGAATTTAGTGGAAAAGGGATATAAAGTGTGTCAGGTTGCTGCTATTCCTAAAGTTTAAAAGACAAACAAAGCCACAGCCAATTGTTTGAGGTGGTCTTCAGTTTTTCCATGGCTGTAAACACTTATGGCAAACAATTAAAACAACTTCTCCATTACAATCTAATGTAATGATGATAGTGTTGAAACTTTGACCCGAATAATATCAAAAGTAAATTGTGGTGGAACGGAACTTGGTCCTTACGTGTGGTTTCTGTGCCTGTTAGTGGCTCACTGCTCTCTTCACCAACCACAGAGTAAACATTTACTGTATATTCAGTCAACGGCTCCAGTCCTTCCAGCACCACTGTGGTCACTGTCCCATCCACAAACAACTGTAAATGGGACAAAAACATAAAGAATGTAAGCAGACCTTGAGATTACTGGAAAAATACAGAAGTAGCAAGTTCTCAAGCCTTTACCAAAAATGCATCCCACTGTAAACCCAAGTGTTCATTAGATTCATTTATCAGTCTAAAAAATCTATCAAAATGAAACTGAAATGAAAATATGAGAATTAAAGAATAAAGAAACTATTCATGCTGCATACAAAATTTCCCCCACCCTCTGTGCACAATGGGGTAAGATATAAATCTGAAACCTGAAGGGATTTTTGTAGACAGACCCCATTTAAAAAAAAAAAAAAATTCCCTGTGCAAGAAACAAAAAGATGAAACAAAATTGACAATTTAATAGTTATTTATGACAAGACTTAAAGAAACTACTTCAAAGCTAATTTTTGGATTAAGGCTTTGAAATGTCATTAATAGAAACTCTTTCATAATACTGCTACATAGATGAAAATGTAGCAAAGAAAAATTGCATAACAACCATTTCCACTCCACTCTTCCATATTTGTCTTAAGACAGTGTTTCTTGGAATTTTGGCACATTTGTAAGAACTCTAATGATCATAAACTGATTGTTGAACAAACAAGTTCAGGATTCTGTACTGGCAAATGTTATGTTATAAGTCCAGACCTGTGACATACACTGGTGCATAATCACCATCAGCAGCCTTAACTGAAACAAATGAGGACATGATTCATCGAAACACTTAACAGATTTGTCCACATACTTGTGTCTATATATTGCATAACACAATAGTTGTTCCCTCCTCTCTTTATAAACTTACAGAATAGCTTGAACGATTATTTTGACTTTTCTTTACTGTACAAGGTGACCCTGTTAAAAGCAATACCACAGGGCAAAAAAATACATTAAATCCTTTTGCACTGTTGCCAATCACAATTAGGTAAATCCCTTCAAGGCAAGAATGTTTTTGAAAAATCTGTCAGGTTTACTCCCTCTCTAAGGTAGAGATTAAAGAGCACTCACTGTCATTTGTACATCTATTAAAAACAAACCAGTCTGATGGAATCAAGAAGTAGTACTTAAATCTGTGACTTTTCTCCTGAGCCTCAGGAAAAAAATGTGATACCTGTTGAGACTGTCCTCCAGAGAGCGGCATGTACTCAACACGATACTTTTCAACAGATCCCTCAGGGGGAGTCCAGGTGGCATGGAAACTGTAGTGGGTCACGTCAGAGGTCACCAGGTTAGTAGGTGAAGCCGGTCCATCTCCTGAAGTGGATAATAACAACAATTTTAACATTTGACCCTATTTAAATGCTGCTTTTGTAGTTTTTTTTCCATTCGCAGTGCTTTCAGTTCCAAGTAAATAGGGCAAAGTTTTCCTTTACTTAATTATATGACCTTTGACTAACAACTTTAAGGAAAAAATTATCATGGACAAATTCTAGCCCAGTTTCCATTGGACTTTAACAGCAAAGGAATTCTGTTTATTTAAAAAAAATCTAAATATAATACAAGTTGACTGTCTCAGTGACTGCAAGTCTGCCCCTACATTTTTTAAGGAAAGACTATAATGAATGATTCACTAGTCCCACATAAGAGCTTAAAAATGAGTACAATAAAGAAAAATAAATAACTTATTTCAAAGAAACTTCCCACTGTGAAAGTTTTCAGAATTGTACTTCCTTTATCATACACTAATATCACCAGATTTATTGCTAGTCTATTTGTACATATGTTTTGTGTCAAAGACTCAATCCAAATTTAATAAATAGGACCTGAAGGGGCTGTATGACTTTACAAGCAATTCACAAACTAATTATTAGATGTAGTCATCAAACCTTCTTTCATCAGTCTTTCATTTCGCATATCAAATCAAATAGGTATAATTTTGCCAGAATGGGGTAATAAGGAATATGATATTTCAATGTCTGTGCCAATTTAGGAATTTACCCAGATCAGGAATTTGGTTTCTCCAAATATACAAGGATGGTCATTATAGTTGGCCTTGGACTCACCTCGGCCCTTTACACTCTTACAGAGGTTGTCCGTCAGCTCATCGACAATGTCTAGCAGGAAAGAAAAGTCAGCCACGTTGTACATATGGATCTCATCAGGATCCGAGGCGATGGAGCGCAGCTCATTCTCATCAGCGTTTTTCACTCCTACAAACCACAGTAAAACAAGAAAATCAGTTCTCTTGTCTACACTCACACTCAACAAATAAATAAATTACTGCTTGCTTTTGATGTTTAAAAGCCAGTCTTTTATAAACTGAGAAGAAATTACCATCTGAACAAAGCTTACTTTAAATGTATCGTAATCAGTGCAATTAAAACTAAAAAAAGAGTTGTTTTAAGTGCAGACAAGTGAAAAAGCTCCTCACCGATAGCATATAGCTCAATATTATTGTCACGCAGATTCTGAGAGTTGGCAACAATTTCATCCTGTGATTTTCCATCGGTGACCAGGACACCAATTTTACGGGAGTTTGGTCGCATGCCAACATTTTCTTTGAAATTGTTCTGGAGGATATAATTTAAGGCAAGTCCTGGGAAAAAAAACAAACTTCATTAAATTAGAGTGTCACAAAGATATGAAGACTTTTGATAATGTATACTGTGGAACAAATAAACATACAGGTAAAGTGTCTATATGTAAATATCTAAAGAAGTTCATATGTACCAGTTAACGTGTTTCCCCCTTTATAAGGCAAATTGGCCACAGCGTCCAGCAGAGAGTCCCTAGTTCTGTGTGCATTCAGATGCCATTCAGTCTTTGGATCTCCACTATATTGGGCCAAACCTACAAGGAGTAATGAAATTAGTTCCACTACATCCAACACAAAAAAACATGTTAATGTTTGATGAAATATGATTTACCAATCTGGACACGTTCTGGACCAATGTCGAAAACGCCCACCATGCGAGCGATGAAAGCTCTGATAGTTTTAAAGTTTATTCGACCAATACTCCAGGAACCATCAACTAACAGGACAATATCAGCCTGGGCATTGGTTTTGCACATTACATCTGAACAACAGAGGACAACATAGTCAGAACTACAGTCCTGTACGTAGTCAAGAGATCAGATGAGCACTTTTAAGAATAAACACAACTCACAATTAAAACAAAAACAATTAGGGAGAAAAAATGAGACCAGACAAGCTAAAAAAATATATTTATTAATATGTACTTTGTGTACAATATGTGCTTCTAAAACAATACACAGCTTTCATACAACTGATCATAAAACTGTTCATTAGAAGTGAATGAAGATCCATCCTGAGCAGTGTGATTGTACTTCTCCAGAATTACTCTTTTCACATTTCCATTCCTGTTTAAAAACATGAATGGTGTTTTGCTGGCATCAACTGCCCCTGCTTAGAAAGAATGCAATCACAGAAGCTCAAGCATGAAACAAACTCGTACACAAATCAAGCTGTAGCAATTGCTTCAATTATTTATCTGTGAACCAGAAAAAGGGATGCCTAAAGGACAGGAAGGACTGACTAACATTCAAATTCTACAGAACACATAGCTGTTTTGCTTAACAGAATATGAGCTCCAGGTATCAAAGAACTGGGTGTGCTAGCCAAACCTATGATTGTTCTCCAAAAAACATTAAAAGTAATCAATTATACACTCAAATTCATGACATATTATGGGCAAGCAAAAATACTTTAGAGTTCCAGATTTTTGACTTTTTAGATGGAAAGGTAATTACCCTGCTGTCAACAACAACCTATAATTTGAATCGTTATTTTAGACTTCTGAAAGATCATTTCTCTGATACTATCAATAAATTAAATGCTGGCATTTCAACAATTCAGGTAGCAACCTACTAAGTTCAATGTTTTTAAGGTTGCTCTGGAATTTCAGCATGTGCAAACACATGGCCTGCCTTTATCTCCATCTGACAATACATGATTTAAATGGCACATCATGTGTTCAACATTATGGTACTGCTAAAGGGAACATCTCAGGACTAGCTTGCTTTTGATGTTGTGTAATAATGTAATAATACTTACATTGCCTTTCATAAACAACCATTTAAAAGTTGTTCGAAAGTCTTGAATTACATGTTATGAATGTTTTTTTACGTAGTTAATATTGTTAATGTAATTGAAAAGCTTGCTTTGACTAGAGTTAAAGAGTGCATCTGTGCTTATCCCCACAGAGTAAAGCACCTTAGACTGCAGTTAAGATATGTCTCTATAACGTTTGCACATCTGGATCCAGATATTCCAGGTCATTTATCTTTTTTGTCCAATTGCAAAACAAAACCCACCGAGCCTTACGTCTCCTATTAACTGGAACAGACTATCCAAGGTTTGTCTTGTGTTTGAATCAATTCATCTTGCCTTCAACCCTGACTAACTTTCCAGTCCCTGCTGATTAAAAACATTCTTTCCAACATCAGAGTGGCACCAGTGGGTCTCACCATAGGGATGCTGTTCCTAAGAGTCATGAGCAACATTAGATTTCTACTAAATGTAGCACTTTACAGCACGAACAGAATGTTCCATTTTTGTCTTACATGACCTGGGAAGTTTTTTAAACAAGTTTTTTGGTTTCTCCAAATGGTATGTCATCATTTGTTTTACAATTAGTTTGAGGTTTTTAATATGAAAAGCTCCTTTAATCTAAACCTATACAACTCTACAGCTCTTTAATTTAGTTTTACAGTGTTTAAATATTTATATAGTTATTTAGGTTTCTTTGTTAGTTTTGACTATGTCCTCCTTACAAGTGCACCGCAAAGTGCCGCTGTGGCTTTAGGTCTTTATTACAGCACTTTAAAGCCACTCCTATTAGTTTTAATTTTCTTCCGTACAAATTCACACACTTAAAAAAAAACATCAAATGTAGTCAAAGCAAAAATCTACACCTACTCTGACTTTATCGTGATGCAACTAAATATATCTTATTATTCTAATTATTCTTCTTATTATAATAAGATGTGTTTATAATATGATCATGTGATGCTTTAAATCAATACAAAAGAACTTATTTTAGCTAATCAAGTTACATCTCATGACAACTCGTTGCATCAAAAGTAGTAGGGAATGAGAATGAGACAGACAATTAAATAAATAGAACATGTATATACATACACATTTCCACATTTCGTGCTGACTAACTTTTCTTTCCCAGTTCTGAAGCCATTTTAAACTATGAACTGTTTAAATTTATACTTTTATCTTCCTCTCCTGATATGCAGACCAGTAAAGTTAAGCTACTGGATCTGCTCCCAATTAAGAGTTGCATTCCGCGACTAAGCTCACCCATCCAAACTCATAACTTCCACTGCGCATGTCAGATTTTTCCCTTTTAGCCCCCTTTTTTCTTCCACACCCCAACACGCATATGAAGTCTCTCTCTAAGTGGCAGAGTAGTAAAACCTGAACAGATATAGCTTACATCATACTCCAAAACCCAACTCAAGATGAAGTCACTCTTTGGAACAGTCAGTGAGTTTAGTTTTTGTAGCCCAATTAGCAAAACAACAATGGCATATGTAGTTGTTCATCTGACTTGAAGCTGAAAGTGTGTTTTCCAAACACAGAAGAGCTACAATGCCAAACAGTGTGTAATCTGTATAGATGAAGCTATTATACACTTTAATTCCCTTTATAATATTAAAAATCAATTACCTCAGTAGGTTTTAAAGGTAAAACATTTGTATCAAATTTAAGCTATAGCTAGCTTGTGAACTGCTAACTGGGATAGAGAATCACACTACCTGGAGTCTGAATTGGAGTTGAAGCAGGCTCATCAGAGAGAGTGGTCTTTTCTTCTCCAGCCAAAGGAACACTCTCTCCTCCATCAAACACTCCAAACACACTTACTGAGTACTTGGTGTTTGCCCTGTCATTAAAAAATATCAGTTGGCTTTATTTTGTCCAAACTAGACATTTGAATTACACAAGAAATTGTATGTTATAACAAATACCTGAGTTCTTCCAAAACTACAGTATTGTCAAATGGACCAACTAGGAGTTGTCCCAAATCAAATACATTCTCAGTTGGATGGAAAGTGACCTTATAGCCCTTTACTTCACCAGGCGCATGATCCCATGTCACCCTAAAACTGGTCTTAGTGGACTCAGAAGTTTGTAAGTTTCTTGGACCTTTATATGGTGACACTGAAAGAGAATAGAAAAGGATTTAACTTTTCATATAAAAATGGGTTTTCAAATATCTAGGATTAAAATCTATGTTGAATTGAATACCACACTGAAGACATATTATTATTAACATAATGATGTATTTAGAGCTCAAGTATTAAACAGCTACATCAGTCTCTCTGCTGCATGGCATTAGAAAAATTAAAGCTTCTCTTTCATCAACTACCTATGTTGTTAATAAATATGTAGTGGATTTTGATATGTTAATCATTTTTAATCATTAAGCATGTACAGTAACAGTCCAGCGAACACACTATAGTTTTTTTTTTTTAAACTATAAAGTTTTATTCATGTCAATCAGCAATATCCTCAGTCATTTAAAAGATTCCTACCATGGTAACATAGTCTGAACATTCTTGCCCTGTCAAAATGATTTATTTCAGTGATTAAAATCAACATACGTACATGTAGTTCCGGTTCCTTGCCTTGCTTTACCATCTCCATGCGTGTAGATGGGAACCACATTGATATCATAGGTGGTAAGGGGCTGTAGGCGCCGCAGAACGATGGTGTTTGTGGCACCTGAGGTTTTGGTGACCATTGGACGAGCTCCATCTAAAGTTTTGTATGTTACTCTGTAATTGGCAACATTGCCTGGAGCTGGCTTCCAAGTTGCCCGCATGCTTTTCTCAGTTTCTTCACTTACAGTGATAGCCTTGTCTGCAGCTGAAACTGAAAAAAGAAAAATAAATTAGTGACTTCTACATTTTAGTGTATTTGACACGTGTGACCGTGATATCTCATCTTCTAAACCTCCTCATTGTTTGACTAAAATAACCATAGCTTTTTTCAGTAAGAACAGATTCTGCTTTAGGCAAAATATAGACATTCAGGGACCTCCCTAGCTTTTTCTTTCTATACTTTACTGATTTCAGCAACAAAAAAAATGTTGAACAAATTATCAGAACTATTCACGGAACACTTTTAGACCACAAATGTAAGTGTTTTATGGATGGAAAATACAACTTCCAAGTTTTGTGAGTGCTGGCTGATCCAAACAGATCCAATATGTTACAGAGAAACTGAGAAAGTTCATATGATCACTGAATTACAACACTGCCCCCCAAAGCTGCTCAAGGCTTGTTTTTTCTTAAAATGGCAGATGGTAGACTGGCCAACATCAATAAACAAATAGGCAAACGTGTATTTTTCCATTTTAGCATTTGCTTGTCATAACCAGAAAGAGAATTCCAAAAATTGGGCTCAAGTTCCCTTCATATGGTATTCTCATTTTGACCTGATAAGTAAGCTAAGCCAGGGAGGTGATGTCAATCTACACTCGGATTCTATGCTCCACATCCTGCTTTTAATGCAAAGCAGGTGTGATACATTACATCAATGGTTTGAAAAACCATACGAGAGTTAGCACTTACATAAATTAACACAGTGGGTACGTCGGTGGCAATTCACTGCAATTCAGTGGCAATTCAGTGCCAATTTGAATGACGCTATTCTTAAACTTGTGAAAGGGATCATAAGTCCCGCTCACATTTTCCACATTTCATTACAATTCCAGACTCAGATTCATCATAAAGACTTTGTTTTTTGTTCATCTGAGGCTCTGTCAATATACTACATGAATATACTACATATTTTCAGCTGACTGAAATGTTTCAATATAATTCCTATTAATAAAACTATATAAAGGGTTAAAAAATTTTTGATATAGTGCATCATAAAAGGCAAGCCACATTATATACACTGTATTCAATATAATTTATGTCTAAATGAATAGACCTTCTTTGTCTTTTGATAGGGACCATAGAAGGACAAAGGCCTTGGAGGTCATACAAAAAAAATTGCTCTCCTGAACAGAGTTAATGAGCTCACCGCCCACCCAGACTGTGACTGAGCAATAAAAATGTAAGCAGAAATGTGTGTGGATATGTTTGGGACAGCTGTACAGACCATAGTGGCTTGAAAACTGAATACTTTATGACAAATTAGAAAATCATTGCTTTCATTGTTAGTTTAATAGAAAATATTTAAAATAATTTGTGTGAAGAGAAATTTTTTATATATATATATATATATATATATATATATATATATATATATATATATATATATATATATATATATATATATATATGTGTGTGTGTGTGTGTGTGTGTATAAAACATAAAATTAATTAAAAATGTATTGATGTGATTTTAAAAACTTTAATTATTAACTTATTAAATTCTGAAGGTTTTTAAAATGATTTCTGTATTAATGTTGACTGGTCTTCCAAAATAACCAAAATTTGATACGCTTTATCAATTTTATGACAATTTTGCAAATACTAAAACGTGTATCTTAATAACCTCTCTATGTGTGTCATGTCTCAGGTCAGCTCAGGAAGCGGGGCCCCTCTTTGAGAGTAGAGCAAAGTAAAGAGGGGGAGCTCCTCTGCTGCATTCATTATGTGGGTGTTAATGGACTTACCATCTGTAGTTTCCTCTCCCACCAGTGGCTCCCCCTCTCCATGGCCGTAAGCTGCGTAGACAGAAACCTTGTAACGTGTCTCTGGTGTCAGCCCCTCCAGCACAGTGGAGGTGACATCACCAGGCAAAGTCTTTTCCCCAGCCTCATTGGTGAACATGGATTTCCAGGTGACCCGGTAGCGACGGACATTGCCAGGTGCAGCAGTCCAGGAAACAGCAAAACTGGACTCTGTGACATCTTTAGTCACCAGGTTTTTAGGAGAGTCAAGAACTGCAGAGGAGAAACAACGATGAAGTCAAAAATCTTTTGATATCTTTGATAACTGTTTTTGTACATATTTGTCTTGAAGGTATAAAGGTCACAGTGCTCAGTGGAAATATAACTCACTGTTATTACTAATATTTACTACTGCTGTTTAATCTGTACATAAATCACAGTTATGTTACAGATGGACAAGTTAGCTCCGAGAAAGGGTGTGTTGGGCTTAAAAAGAAAAGAGCACCGGTATTTTACAAATGTTGCTAGATCTTAAACCAGTCCACTGGCGATAGCCTTAAGGATTTTTAATATTCTATTTGAGTCTATTATGAATGGGTTAAAAAGTTCTGCTAAACTAATCACTTTCATCAGTTTGATTTTCCATCCTACATAAAAACTATATTTTTTCTAGCGGTTCTGTGCCTTCTCTCTATTTTCTCACTGGGCCTAATGTTGAAATCAAGAGAGGTGAAAAAGGAAAGATATATTAGCCAAAGTTGATTTGTAGTAGTGGATATTGGATGCCAGCAAATATTTGGCATTGTCAGTCACTAAGAGACTTTTTGACCACAGGGTGACTACCAGACTCCAACTACTCACAACTTTCGACTGAGTTTTGAGCTCAGACAGCCAGTCAGATGCTGGCTATTTGGTGACAATCAACATAATATGGGACTATAAATCACAAACATGAGAGCTTGGGAATTGCAATTCCCCTTTGCTCAGTGTTCGTTGGTGAAAAATTAGCATGTGTCTATTATCACAATATTACCCTGCATGCTAGGTGGCTATCTTTACAATGGGATTATTTTCTGGACGAGAAGTAATGAATTCTACAAAGTATTGGAGATGAATTGCAGCCTCCAGAGAACCTTTAAATATAATGTGTTATGGCAACAGCAGCTGCAAAAAACGACATGATCCCCACATCCAGATCACTGACAACAGTTCAGTCCTACAAGGTCCGGCTCACTCTGTAATGACTCCGGCAGACATATGTCCTCCTTTCTGTTATGTGTAGACAGAACTAAATGCTAAAGCAAATGGTGACTTAGTTTACACACTTAGAAACCTCTTGATCGCTGAGATCTGGTCTCAATCCTTAAACTAAATGTGATTTTTTGCTGTGTAGCAGCAAATAGAAAAGCAGTCACTTTCACAAAACCGGCATATGGCCAGTCTCAGGATTAAGATTAGAAATTATGAAGGCGATTTAATGATCACCTGGAAGCAACTCAAAAAGCAAACTCACCACACACTTCCCCCACAAACAGTAAAAAAACAGCCCACCTCAACATCATTTAAAGCTCCTGCTCACACTGATTTATGAGGAGAAATAACAAAACAGCATGACATTTAACCCTCCTGGTCTATTCTGTTCCATGGTTTAACTGTTAAAGGATTTAAGCCTAAACAAATACACAAAAGTGCTGAGTATTTATGATCTAGTAGGATATACGGGAAAGGGCTGCATTTAAAAATTCAGGACAAAAAATATGCACAGTCAATAACCAGACCTCTATAATGTAATCCTGGTCAATCGCATGTCCACCACGGCAGATGTTTTGGTGGTGAGTTAGTGTGTTTCAGTGGTATGAGGAGAACAATCCACTCTGTGAAAATGTCCAGCCGTCAGCATCCTGTGGGCCGTGTACTGTGAACAATGATTGGAGCCTGACTAATTCCAACAAATGAGCTACTGTCTCTAATTTTACTTCTACAAGATGAAGCAATGAAATAGATTTGTCTAAAAGAGTACACAGTGAGTGGCCAGAGCAGCACTACTATGTCTGATCTAATATATATATATATATATATATATATATATATATATATATATATATATATATATGTGTGTGTGTGTGTGTGTGTGTGTGTGTCTGAGAGAGAGAGAGAGAGAGAGAGAGAGAGAATGAAAGAGAGAGAGAGAGAGAGAGAGAGAGAGCAAAGAAACTAGCATACTAATGGAACTGTACTGGTGTGTGATAAACACATTAGGTAAAAACAAAGTCTGCACACCCACAATCCTGTTTTCATTTAACTAAAAAGTATTTATTTATAAAAAATTCCTACAGATGTTTCTTCTTGGGATTATAATTGTCCATAATTCTAAAAAAGGTCACAGAAACCAAATGTACTAACTGTGCCTTTTAAAATCAGAAATAACCAACTGCACAAACTACATAACTTTTTAAAACTACTGCTTATTAAAAAACAAATATGATAACCATGATATATTTTTTATATTTATAAGTCTTGTATAAACATGTAACCTTCAGGCACGTTTTTCTATTGGAAATTCCTGCACAGTTTATACACGTCATCTATCCGAATGTGCCTTAAGGCATAGTTTGTCTAATTTGTAGTAACAGTATTAACAGGTTCTAAAAAAAATGTACTCTGAGAAAAGCCAATAACCAGGGTCATTCACAGGGGACCAAATAAGAGGGATTTTCCCACATACCCACCCATAGTTGCTCCTGACCTTAAAGGCTCTCTCAGGAGCACTTCCTTAATTGTGCTGAACTGACTAGTGACTCCTTTTGAGGGTTTCTGGAATCTGATGGTATATTTAAAACAAAGAAACCTGTGTCCACTGTGATGTAGTATTCTACAGGGCTTAGGCTGGAGAAAACATGTAATCAGAAAAAAATCCAAATGGAAGCTTCCTTATAAGTCAGTATAAATTATAGTGAATGAGGGGGCAAGAAAAGAACTCACAAAAGTGTATTGTGCTAAATCATATTGAAACTACTTTGTGGAAAAAAGGTCATATTGCGTAGCTTTCTGTACTTTTACCAACAAAACATTTTATGGAATAAGGATATTTCCCACATGCCACTATTTCCAAAAGTATTTCTAAAATCATACAATAAAATTAACCCATTTTCTGCTTCAGATCATCTAAATCTCATCTCATTATCCCCTGCCTAATCCTCTAATAAGATTCCCCATGCCTGTTTAAGGGTGATTCGGGTACTGAGCAGATACACCCAGGACAGGGTTCCAATCTATCGCTTGGAGGAAACCAGCGATTTAAAGCAGTCACTTCACCTTGAATCCAAGTTTTTGGACTGCAGGAGGAAACCAGAAGACCCATGGGGACACGAATAGAATTGAAACTCTACTCAAACGCCATAACAATGGAAACTCCACCCAGATCGGGATTCAAACATGGATCCCCAGTGCTGAAATGCAAACATGCTAAACACTAAGCGACCATGCCACTCATTATATAATTCATCAAATTGAAATAAGGAATGGTTATATTATATATATTTAGACACTAAAAACTGAATTCTCAGAATATAATCAGGTCCTAAGCAATGCTCCATCCTTTCATTCATTTTCAAAGGTGCTCATCCTAATTAGGGTCACCAAAAGTGATGAAGCCCACACCAGGACAAATCACTAGCCCATCTCAGAGCAGACATGAAGAAATGAGCTTCTTAAGGAGACCTACAGACACCAGGAGAACATGCAAACTCTACAAAAATGATTCCTGACATTTATCTGGGAAATGAGCTCAGCTGTTTCCTCTTGTGAGATAACAAGTTTTCATTTTAGTTCTAATCAGGTTTTCAAGTTCTAACCAGCTACTGTCAAACAACTTTAAATCTGTTAAATCTCATCGCCTCAAATGTTCTCTGATTAGACAAGCATGGGCTTATTACTGTACAGTCATTATTTAGTTTCTCTTTGTGTGTCAATATTTTAGTCAGCACTAGTCCACCTAATGACATGCTGACTACAGGAACATCTGTCTGTAATCCAACACTAGCAAAGCACACTTTCTTTTTGCCCTTTCATCACGCTCAGTTGAACGAAGGCAGCACTCCACCAGAGGGAATCCCTGGGGTGAAGCAGGGGAAGTCCTAGATCAACAAGAGAGATTTAGCCTCCATCATCTGGGCTAAGCCAAACATGAAAAATCAGGAGCTATCATTATGGGAGCTTCAACAGAGAAGCTATTGTTATCCAAACGGACCAGACCATGTCAAACCAAAACATTACACCTCAAAATTTTACACTATTGCAAAAACAGATGCCATCGTCACCTAAAATGTGTTATTTTTACTGATCTATTAATAGTTTTCCAAACATAAATAATTAGATTATGTATGAAAGGGACAAATTACAAATGTGTTTCAAATGACATTCCTTTTCTACAGATGCTGTTTAGGGTAAAGCTGCAGCAGCACACAAAAACGAAGCATGTGTTTCTTTTAGCGAAGCATTCTTACTTTATGGGCTTCCGATACCTTCAACCAAACAGCATGTGTGCTAAAGAACTTGTGTGTCACATTACATAAGTCTGGCTCTTCGTGAAATGTTGGAGTTCCATAGCTGAAGAACACTCCAGCAGACAAAGAGGTATGGATTCAATCTGCTGCCTAATGCTGCT
This sequence comes from Corydoras sp. C115, assembly GCA_019802505.1. Taxonomy (NCBI): domain Eukaryota; kingdom Metazoa; phylum Chordata; class Actinopteri; order Siluriformes; family Callichthyidae; genus Corydoras; species Corydoras sp. C115. The sequence continues at coordinate 8,865,876 of JAFMOC010000006.1, read as the reverse complement.
TCATTTGATGTTTAAGCCAGCATTTAACTAAGCAATGCCAAAATAAAAACACCAATGATGTGCTTTAAAACCATTGCCTACCTTCCAATGTGGTGCCTTTTCCCAGAAGTGGATTTCCCATTCCAGAGGAGTACTGGGCACTAACAAAAAGCTCATATTCCGTGTCTGGTTGCAGGTTATTAAGCATGGCAGTGGTGGAGTCTGCTTTAACAGTAACCTCATACCGCTGGCCACCTTCAGGCTTATAGGCTATGTGGTACTGAAGCACATTCCCAGGAGCAGCTTGCCATGAGAGTTTCATGGTGTACTCTGTTTCTTCAAAGACCCTCAAATTGCGTGGTGACCCTGTGACTGAAAAAAAAAAAAAAAAAAAAGAAGATATATATATATATATATTTATTTATTTATTTATTTATGGAGCCCCTAAAGTGACATGGAAGAAAAAAGAGATCTCGCAATAGTTGTATTTATATTTATAGTGAGATCTCACAAAAGTTTATTATAAATTTATGTACTTCCAGGTCAGTTTCGGGTCAGCAACAATAAACGATCACAATGGAGAACGTTCATCCGTGGAAAAGTTTTATTGAGTTTTATTTTGAGATTGGCTTGCAATATGAAGACATCAAATCAGTGCTTGCCCGTAAACACGGTCTTCGTATAAGTGAGTGTTATGTTCCAATAAAACGGTCATAATTCGGTGGTTTTTTTCCAAAAGAACTTAATGCGTTTTACTGAATAGACAAACAAGTGTACAGGAAAAACCATCAATGGCAGACGACCGTGACTGATGAGAGAGCTCTGAATTCTCAAATATCCTGCTTTGGTATTTAACCCTTAGGTGGGATGTCCTTCTGTGTGTGGATGAGTGTGAATGGACCTTCCATATATAGTGGGGACTTCCTGAGCCCCAGTCTCACTATTACATTTAACAAATGTTACCTGCCCCCTAAGCTCACCCTGTGGTCGGACATCCCTACCCTTTGCCGGTCCCGCAACTGGACATTCCTACAATTATACATGCTCATCCCGCAAATGACCATTCCCTCTGTTCCCTGCAGTCATTCAGCAGTTGTTTAAACTATGTGAAATAGTAAATGTCATTACAAAAATAAAGAGCATTACGACGCATAACAAAAACCTTACTATAAAATAATGTAATTCATGTCTTTTTATGTTTAATAAATTCCAACACGAGAGACACCTGAAGCGACTGCTTAATGCAAGTGGACACACTCGTGGAAAAATGTTTTGTGACTTTGTGGCGGTCCTGATTGAACTCATTAGCAACCAAATTCAATATTCTGGACAGCTTCACGGTTACAGCGTTAGTTTTGTGAGATATCGCGAGATAAAGATACAACTATTGCGAGATCTCGCTTTTTTTTTTCTTTCTTCCATGTCACTTTAGGGGCTCAGTAATATATATATATATATATATACTTTTAATAAACTGGATCTGCACACTTTCTACTACTAAGCTAAAAAGTAAAAGGTAATGATGGCTAAATAGCCCAGGATTAGTGCTAATTAGTGCAGAATTAGTGCTAACCTTCCTTTGTGGTACCACGAGTGTCCATTGCAGCCCCATTGCCAGATGAGTATTCAGGAACAACAGTGACATGATATGTAGTGATTGGAAACAACTCCTGTAGCACAATCGTGGTTTGGCTGCCATCAGTCTCGGCTTCCAATTTGTCACCACCATCTACAGGTTCATAGCGAAGTCTGTAGCGTAGAACAGACCCTGGAGCTGCCTTCCAGGAAACTCTGAAACTGTCTATGGTCTCCTCTGTCACCTTAAGGTCACTGACGGCACCTTGTTCTATATTGGTGAAAAATAGGAGTCCATTTTTAGATTCATCAGAAAGTTTAATTAAACTATACTATAGAATGAATAGTTTACAGCAACATGAAAATAATAGGCATTACCTTCTAATGTGGTCTCTTGTCCTGTTAATGGGAAACTGTCCCCTTTATCATACTGAGCAAAGACATCAACTTCATAGGTGGTGAGTGGAGTAAGATAAGGCAAGACCACAGTGGTAGTGTCCGCAGGCAAATACAGAGAGATGTAATCTCCAGTTATATCAAGAGCTGGCCGGTAACGCACTAGATAAGACATCACATCCGTGGCCTCAGACACCCATGTGGCCTTGAAGCTTCTAGATGTCACCTCTGAGAAGGATAAGGAATGTGGTGGAACCAAACCTGCAAGAGAAATTGGTATCAAAGTGAGTCAATCAATTTGTTCAGTTCAGTGCTTATAAGGTTATAAAAATAAAGGACCAAGAATATGATTCCAAGCATAGTTCTTTGGAATGAAAAGGCAAACAATAACAGACCTAAATCAACCAATGCCTGAGAGATGTGGATCGGAAAAAGACTTTGAAAAGAGCAATAGCACTTGAGTCTGTTCAGTATCATTAAATCTGTTAAACTTTCTTAACTCAATGTGTATTGTTCTTGTAATTCATTTTTTTATAATGCTGATAATTGTGTCTGAGGTGCATTTTGACCTTGTATTTGTAGTACTATTGTGCCTGTACTTGCATAATATTGAGGTTATGATACGCCATGGCCAATAAATATGCAGTTAGGGTAAATCAAGGTTGTTTCTTACTTTTCTTAATGATATTGAGAAGTTCCTGCTCAATTCTGAGGCAGATGGATTGAGTTAGCTCCTTAGAGATCCTCTCAAAAGCATCAAAGTCTTCCACTTCAAAAACGTGATTGTCAGCGGGAGAGTTAGCGATGGCCTCCAGCTCGCTTCTCACAGCATCTTTAACACCCACAGCAAAGATCTCCACGTCGGAGTTTCTGAGGTTGGCAGCAGAGTCTTTGAAGGAGTCTGAGGACTTTCCATCTGTGATGAGTACCATGACTCGTGGCACACTGTCACGTGCACCGCGACTTGCTACAAAGATTTTCTCTCTAACATATGTCATAGCCTTGCCAGTGTTGGTGGAGCCACCACGGTAAGGAAATGTGCGGATGGCTTTCAGCACTGCGCCACTGTCATGGTGCTTGTTGAGGGCAAATTCAGTGTAGGGGTCTCTGCTGTACTGCACTAAGCTGATCTGCACTTTGTTGGGACCAATGTCAAAGGAATTGGCCAGCACCTCCAGGAAAGCCCTTACTTTCGCAAAGTTTGCCAATCCAATACTATATGAACCATCAACCAGCAACACGATATCAGCTTGAATATTCACATCCAGGGAACAATCTGTTAAAAGGAACAAAATAACAATTTAATAGTGCACAAGCAGTCAGTCATATTATTGTCTAAATGTATGTAAATGTTTCTTTACCTAATGACACTTTGATAGGTTGGGTCTTCTCCATTGCCAGAACTGGTTCACTTGGCATAAGGCCTTTAAGTGCAAACAAACTGATCTGATATTCTGTTTCTGGTGACAAATCCCTTACATTGACTGTGGTCTGGGAGGGTCTAGTGTACAGCTCTTGCCGCTTGCTGCCTGCTAGCATTGGCATGAACTGCAGTTTGTAGCCAGTGACGTCCCCTAAGGAGGCATCCCATGTCACTCTCATGGACTTGGAGGAAATCTCAGCTACTTGGAGGTTTGATGCTGGTTCAACAACTACAGGAAAACATAAAAAGTACATAGTTATCAGGAATTCTGTATTAGATATATGTGGGTTGAATTTTTAAAAATACTGTGTTTGAGAAGAGTCACTGACTTACCTTCTTCACCACTCGCAAGTGAGTTAAGTTGATCTTCAACTCCAGAACACACCTCTGTGATGAGTTGCTGTTGTACGTCCTTAATCAAGTCAAAGTCTACCACACTGTACACATGCTTGTTGTAAGGTGTGGAAGCTATTTCTTTTATTTCATCTTCATCTGCACCCTTAATACCTGTGTAGTCAACAGAAAGCTATGTGACGATGAAAAGTAACAGAACCCTTGTTTTAAAAAGACACAAACATTCCATGTTGATAACATGACAAATATTGAGCCATACCTAAGACAAAAACTTCCACTCCTATGTTACGCAATCTTTTGGCATACTCATCCACAGGGTCCTGCGATTTTCCATCTGTGATTATCATGGCCACTTTGGGAAAACTTTTCCTGGATCCGGCAGACTCAATAAAAACGTTTTTTACCAAATAGTCAATGGCTTCACCTGGTATCACCATTAAACAGAAAGGTAATAAAGAAAATACAAGTTGAGAAAATCATTGAGTGAAATAGTGTTACATGTACAAAGAAAAAGAAAAGGAGTAAAACACTGTTTAAAGGGCTGGTTTAAAACACCTACCCGTCATAGTGTTTCCCCCTTTGTAGGGCAGGTTGCGGATGGCCCGGAGGAGCTCTGCTCGTTTGAAATACTGGTTCAGGTTGAATTCTGTTCTGGTGTCTGAGCTGTACTGCACCACAGCCACTCTAGTCTTGTCCTCTCCAAGGTCAAAAGCTCCAGCCATGGCTCCAATAAAACTGCGGATGAATTTAAAGTTTTCTCTTCCAACACTCCAGGAACCATCCACCAGGAAAACCAGGTCTGCTATAGCACTCACTGAGCATTCTGGTCACACCAGACAAAAAACAGGTTAATAAATATTTAATAACATTGAACTTGTTAATTATGTACCTTGAAATCTGGATATTAAAGAGGAAAGAGCAAACAAAATAATTTTAATTCCTAGTAATAGCACACCATACTTCAACATACACCATACGTAGCACATTCCATAAGTCACAGACACCAGTCCAAACAAATGCTTGTGGTATGACTGGAAAAAATAAAAAGCTGTTTCGTCTAAATTAGGCATTACTCAGCCGAACAATATGCATCCTAGAATGGAATAATAAATCCCTAAATTCATGCTTATCCAAAGGTGCCAACAGCTCTTCTCCCTCTTTCAGAAGAAGACAGCATTTTCAATCCAGCCAGAAATGAGCTGGAGAATTTTATGAATGGCTCAATTGATATAATAGCATGACTCAGAAGTTTACTGAGGTCAGACTTGTGGGTTCTTTTCAACCCACTTCCCACAGCTGTCCGTGGCAATTTAAACTTCAAATAAATACGTTCAAATGTTGGACAACGAGAACATCAAGATACATTTAGGAGAGTAAGCTTTTAGAAAAAGAGACATAGATGACTTTGCATACAATTTCATACAAAACATGTTTGTTTAAGAAAAACATGCATCTGTGGGAACTCACTGATATTAATTAATATTTATCCACATGGATACACTTACTCATAGCAACTGGTGGCCTTCTTGTTGTTCCACTCGTGTTACTGGACTGAACTATAAAAAAAGTGTATTAGTAATAAAACCTTTTCTGTAGTTTACTGTCATTGAAATGACATAAGACTGTACATAAGACTGTACATAAGCTGTACATAAGACTACATTTAACATTATGCTGTACTTTTATATATAATATTATTATTATGCTGTAAACTGTTTTTGAATGAACTGGTTTTATAATACATTGAAATAATCTAACAGTGATTCTTGGTTAAAACTTACTTGTAATTTGACCAAATATGGGTATGCTTTCGTCTGTACCATCATAAGAGTTGATGGACACAGAGTAGTCGATGTCAGGAGTCAGATCTCTTATATCTGTGCTCGTGGCTGAACTTGGCAGAGTAAAGTCTTTCAAATCATCTGAAAATTTGACCAACAATTATTGACATTAGTACACATAAGGTAGACATATATAGATATATACATCTACCCTATATTACCCTACATATAGGGTAAGCTTTTTAATTTCAAGTATTTTTTTAAATTAACTAGCTGAAATATGTTTACAAATACAAAACCAGTTGTCTAGTAAACCACAGAAACATTAACTTGAATTTTTAAGGGATAATGCAACTGTAGCCCGGTAATGGATACGAATGTTCGAATGTGTGTGTACATTTTGTATCTGTTTTAGAGCTCATCCTAAATTTCAATAAGTACTATGGAATTGGGATAGGGCTGTGGCTTAGTGGTTTAGCACATTCGCCTCTCAGCATTGGGGATACAGGTTCGAATCCCAATTGATTTGAGTTTCCATGTTCTCCCCGTGTTGGCATGGGTTTCTTCGGGGATCTCCAGTTCCACAGTCCAAAAACATGGATTCAAGGTGAATTGGCTGTTTTAAATTGCATTAATTACCCTATATAGTGTGTGTGAGTGTGCATCTAGCGATCAATTTGTACCCTGCCCTGGGTGTATCTGCCCAGCAACCGAATGGTTCTTCCCTGGATGGACATGGGGACCCCCCCACACACACACACACACACAACCCCAATATAGGATTAAGCAAAAAATAATAAATAAATGAGCTATAGAATTGATTAATACTTTACCTATGTCTGATGTTACTTGTATTCTGTAGCCTTGTATCTGAGATGGTGACCTTCTCCATGACATTTGCACTGTGTGTTCATTTAGGATTTTAAATTTTAAATCTGATGGCGGCTCCACTGCAAGAAGGAGTCATGTGTTAAAAGTCGGAATTCAACTCTTAAGGAAATGTATGAAGAACACATATATTGAGTATTATTAATAAATAAATAATCCCAACGACAAACACTTCATGGCTGAAGTTGACTGGTTTATTGTTGGGCAGATCGGAGGAACCGACGAACAAAATTACTGACGAAAACGACAGTGAAAAGGTGTAAGAAGCCATTTTAAGCAAAATGGCCTTTTCTTGAGTTGCCTAACCCAGAAAACTTTGGTCAGCAGCTCAAGCAAGAAGCCTGAACATACTTCATTCTAAACTGCCAAACCCGAGTGCAGACACTGCCAAACCCCACAGACATCTGCCAAACCCCAGTGCAGACAATGAGTGGACCATCCAGTACATGCTGTATGCAATCAATACAAGGCATGCCCATTCAGCCCCTAGTAGCTTCTACTTTAATTCATAACATTATGACATTTTCATTCACTGGATTTTGATTATACAATGGAATTCAAGTTGCCCAATCATATCAATACAGCTCTTTCAGAAACAACCATATGTTATATATACAGTGCAGTTGTATATATATACATATTATAATGGGCCTGTTTCAAACAGTGAATCATTAGAGTATTTCATCCATTGCAAACCATTAAAAAGAATACACAATTAGTCTTTGAAAGACTCTTGTGTACTTCCTTTTCATCAAATGACTTTACAGAAGGTGGTTTGAGGAGAGGAGACAATGTGTGAATACCCACATGGAGAGTGCAGAGATTAGGGTACATCACACAGTAAGAGAGTAATAACCAACCAACCTAACAAATAATGGTAAGTTTTGATAAAAAAGAAAAACAAAAAATACATAAAAAACCAAGTGAAAGAATATTACCAGGAATGCTTCTCACTTGATCATGCATATGTACGTGGGAAAGTTGCTGAGGAACAACTTGATGAATTAAACAAACGTTGCCATGTACATAAGAGACCACACATACAGAGACCATAATATATTTCAGAATGACATTCTTCCACAGAGGAGTTCTACATGCGGTCTATGCAAGCATTTTCAAAAAAGGAAAGTGTTCTAACAGATGTATAGCAGAGATCTAACATCTAAAATGACATCTGTGTGGAAGCTAGACATGCTTATGCATGTCTGTTCGAATAACATCCTGTGTGTCTGAAGGAACGGGAAGTGGAAAAATATAATCTATCACATAAAAGTAAATGAATGCATACTTGAAAATGAGTGATCTTATGGAAGAAGCCAGTAGGTGTTAAAGGGATTATGGCACGGTGACGTTTGTTGGGCCAATGGGACCTACAAGTTATTACTGGCCCTCTAACTGACAAAGGTTGATGTTTCTGTTTCAATACACATGTGTTAATTAGTGGAGGACAGACGTACTGGTAATGTCCTCTTTTTTCTGTACTACTGCATATTTAATTATATGTTATGGTTATCTGTCCATGCAGAGTTTCATTCAGTGGGAAACATATTGTACACTAAGAAGACAGAAGCATGCAAGTATTTAAAAGGTGAGAAATAGAAACTTTAGACTCAAGAATATCATTCTAAAATACATATTGGGAAAAGCCAGAGCTCACAAAACATCGAGTGCACAGGCAGACGACAACAAAGAAAACAACCTAAGCAACAAGCTTGGGATCATGGAGGTTGCTGGAAAGGTGGCTCACCAACCTGGTGCATCAACCTCAAGTGGCCTGAGCAGATTTCCTTCGTGTCCGAACAGGCCCCATCTCCAAACCATGAGTCGTCACTCAATCTTAAAAATTCTTGCACGGTGCATCAAAATAAAAACAAAATCTAAAATGCCACTCTGGGTGGACTACAGGTAGGAAAAGGGCTGGTTACTTCAGTTAAATGTGTGTTTAGTGTTTAGTTAATTCATTGGTGATCACCACTATTGCAGAAACTCAGGATGTCAGATTTTTTACCACTGAAGTCCAGAGTTTCCATCATTAAAAAGAGGTACTGGTTTACATTTTTCCATTAAAAGTTACAAGTTATGTACAAGAGTTACACGAAATCATAGAAACAATTGTTTAAATAGGGTTAACATATAAACATCTATAACCTCAACTCCCCTCTATTTATCTCCTCTTTACTAGCAGATAATCTGCTCAAAAATAACTATTTTTATATAAAATTTGGGAGCCACGATGACCTGCTGAAATGCTGAATCTTTCCAACTTGCAGGTCCTTGTTTTTTTTACTGATGTTTTCCAGTGATTTAGTGGACTTTATGGGTTTTCCCATGAGTTGTACTAGGTCTTGACCCACTTAATTCACTCATCGACTTACACAGTATTCCAACTTGAGTCATATGGTTTATGTTCACATTTATACGCTACCTGGTAAACCGCTAGCAACATTCAGAGACAATGTGCATGTTAAGTGAAGGTTTTGCAGTTCAGATGCTAGAGTCCCATCAGGAACACAGCAGTGCTATTCCTATGGGAAAGTCTGGACTGCAGCAATAAACTCTTGTCTTGAGCCAGTACTGCATTCTTTTCGACTTGCACTGTCGCCAGGCAGCTCGGAAAAGAGGCTGGAGGCTTCCTGAGAAGTCGGCCAGGTGCCAAAGTAATTCCGCAACATGTGCTGACATTAAACATTACTGCAAATGAACTTTCCATACGCAACTCAGCATTTTTTAAATGGTCAAAAGAAACCTAAAAGAGGCTCTTTGTGCCGTCTGAGGACTGATTTCAACCTCTCCGATTACATCTTTCCATTCTGCGATGGAAGCTGTATGGGAGAAGACATTGGATTTTTAAATGAAGAGCGTTCAAAATAAATACAAAAAACAGACATTTGTCAGTGACAAATCAAGCACGATTTTTCCATTATTTTTTTTTACCACATCAAAGAATAATGGTAACAAAAATTGTTATATTATCAAGTCTTTTAACATATGATGCACCTCATAATTCAATTGTTTTCTTTTTTCTTTAGTGTGGACATCCACAATTAAGTGTGATAAATAGATGCCATTACAGAATTAAGTTTTATTCGCAAAAAACAATTTGGACTGCCAGAAGCTTCTAGCCCAGACTATTCCACTAACTCATCAGACAGGATTTGACTTGTAGGTTGAGATGATTACCCTGACCAAAATAATTACCTCATGACAAAGGAATTCCTTTTAAAATTACTTGCTGACTTGCAGTCCGAACATTATCCAATCCAAGCCGTTCTTTAAAGACCACAATTATATGGACAATAACAAACTATTAAATTACAAAATAACAGGGTAATGTATTTTGTCCTGATCTCTTTTTATTTACAGAACTGGAATTAAAAATAAGATTTTCGTTTTTCAATCTGTTAATGTAATCATAACACAGCAATCAAAATGGACATATTTTATTAAAAGACAATTAAAAGAAAATGTGACAAACAGAAGACTAACATGGCAGGAGAAAGTTCACGTGAACCCTGATAGTGTAGCCATACCTTGAGCCTCCACTGTATTCAGCAATATTGCCAGAAGGGCAGCGATGGCCCATGACAGCCTTCTCTTCATCTTTAGTAGAAAGTCAGCAGCACATGAATAATTCTGCAAAAACATAATTTCCACTCAATTAAGACGGAAAGGGAAATTTTAGATCCTTCACAGAAAATGTTTTGGCAGACACAAAGCTATGCGACTTTCCTATTACATTTTTTTTAGTACAAAAAAAGAAGACTGCAATATATTAAAACCGTGAATCTGAAACACTGGGGCTGAACATATTTCTGTATTATGCAAAACCTTTTTAAAATTTCGAAATCAAAGAACTTATTAATTATTTATTACAATTTTTCATTTTTGTGAGTTTGAGTTTCACTGCTAATGATGAAACCTCTGGGTTAATGATGTCTGAACATCTGGCGGTCCTTAAGTTACGTTTGAGTTTTGGGTTACTGAGGTAGCTCACTTATGGCAATGTAAGTGTTCTCCTCAAGAACAGTTTGTTCCCTGGAACCACTGCAGTTAAATGTTTCTCAGGACTCATGAAGATGCATCAAGCCTCAAAAATATTTTCAAAGTTGAGTGATTCTCCAACACAAGGTGTCTGATAGCGGTGATCCCACTGAGAGCACAAAATGCGATTCTGACAGTGTGAAAACCTGAGGTCAAATGTGACAACTCCCTTGTGTGAGAAATGAAACTTAACAGACCTGCTCAAAACACTGTCCTTAAACTGCTGGGGCATGTCTAAAACATTTGTTTGTAAAATATTTGCAGGACAATTAAAGTGTCAGTCGTATTGAATGTCTTTATGACTGACCAGACAGTCACCCTGGGAGTCGTTTTGGCAGGAACGGGGCAAGGGTCCACACTGACTTTTATGAAGGGTGACTTTTACGTGATTGGCTCATTTGCACTTCTCACCGATGTAATTACACAACTCTGTGGGGCAATTAACCAAGACGGTGTGGGACCCCTGGTTCTACTTGTGATCTTGGCAGTATTCTGCCTAAAAGGGATCCCCCGAGAAGAACTAGATTATGAGGGGACAGTTGTAGGATGAAAACTAATAGAACGAAGAGGTGGGTGAATCTATGAGTTTGAACACTTCTAACTTGCTAGATATTTAGCATTTAATATATTATACTATTACATATAATGATTATTAATTTGTACTGTTTTAAATACCTTGATTTGGGCAATGGATTTTTTAAATTCATGATAAAGACATTTTTTGGTGAAAACTCAGAAAGTGTAAAGTTCAGTAAATAAATAAATAAATAAATAACATCATCATTGAAACAGCTTTTAAGTAATAATGCATTTTACACTGAGCTCATTTCTCACTCTTGACTTTATATGTCGGGACACTCTGAATTCAAACCTTAGTGATTTCAATATGAATAAATACAAATTTTACAATTACATGTGAAATTTTGTGATTCGCAGTCACAAAATCCTTAATCCAACCAACTTTCTGTAAACTATAACAAGATATAAAATGGAGGTCTTACATTTACATGAACACAAAAGACAATTAATAATAAATAGGTTACATCAGTAAATTTCACCGTAATTAACTTATGATAGAGGATGAACTTGTTTTTAAATTAGGAGAGATTATGAAAAATGGCTTATTATCTGGTTCGGCTTTTCAACATTAATCAAATTAAAAGTTCTTTAATTATTTATTTATTATTTTGTAATAAAGACGCAAGTTTGAAACAGCGCGCTTTAAACGAGACGCGCCTCGGCTTCTCCTCCACTGGCTTTGAGCGCCTCCTGGTGGAGCTCATCACCTCCGCAGACTATTGTGCGTATTTAAAGTTCGTAAAGTTTACAAACCCCAGAATAAACTCACTCTGTATAACGACTGAATTAAAATACGTACCCGAACTAAACCACAAAACCCTAAAAAGCAAACCTTCAAAAAACTGCTAGAGAATGAAAGTCAATTAAAGAGCAATATAGAAGAGAAATGACTTAAATAACACTATGGGAAATATCATGAGAACATCAGTATTAAGCAGACGAAATCAGATTTAACAACCAGACATAAAACTATGAGGAACCGACACAGAAGTAATAAATAGTCTTTAAAAAGGATGTTAAAATAAATTGGTTTGAGATGACTATTTTTATTACGCTTGTAATTTAGAGATTTCACCCGGATCCCTTGTTTCAGGATATTCGGGAACAGAGTGAACTTTTAGCTGAATGTAAGGTGATGTGATGTGATGTGATGGAGAGAGAAGCTGTGTTCTACCTGGTGATGAGCAGCGGGATCGGGATCGGGAGCGGGAGCGGCAGTGCGCTGGCTGGCTGGCTGGCGGTGTCGCTTCAGTCCGCTGTGCTCTTTAACAGGAGGGAGTGGGACAGCGCAACCTGCTACTTAATACCGGGGGGCTGTTCCCAGCCGACTTTTTCCACCCGCACACCCTTACGAAAGCCTTTAAGAATGGCACCCCACACACATTTTTAAGAGCTTTCAGACACCCGAGACTTCCTCAAAACCAAATCGAATATCGCCTTGCAATTTGGCTGACAATCTCACAGCAGATTAAGCAGCCAGCTAAATATTCGGACATGTCATCCACGCGAATACTGTGTAGACATATCCACTTACACAATATGTTCTCCCTATTAAATATTCTATTATTTTTCTTTTATTTTGTGAGTTTGTGTAACTAGATTTTCCACCAGATTTTCCAACTCATCACGCTGAACCGCTGTGCAATCTTCGGGTAAACAGAGACACCTGCTGGACGGAGCAGGTAAGTGCATGAGCTCTTAGTAAATGTAGCATCCATCCATCCATCATCTCCCATTTAATCCTCCACTAGGGTCGCGAGGTGGGGTTCCCTGTATTAAAGTTGTTTAAGGTCTGGATACATATTAAACTGCAGATCCTGAATGAAACCTGAAACTTCTCATCTGAAACAAATGCTTCCATTAGTCAGCCGTTTCATCCATCCATCATCTTCTGCTTTATGCTTTACTAGAGTCGGGGGGGGGGTTCCCATGCCCATTCAGGGGAGAACATTTTGGGTGCTGAGCAGACGCCAATCTATCACTGGGCACACACACAGTATATACATGGGGCAATTTGGAGCATGATCAATGTTTTTGGACTGTGAAGGGAAACCGGAGAACCCGGAGGAAACCCACACGGACACGGGGAGAACATGGAAACTCCACCCAGATTGGGATTCAAACCGGGAAAGCTCAGCACTAAGAGATGAACGTGTTAACCACTAAGTCATCCCCACAAAGCATCGGCATTGGTTAAACTAATTATTTGCACCAGAGCTGTACTGCAGATAAAATGCACTTTACATGCCCCATTCACATGAAAATCTTTAAGTATTCTGTAAACAAATCCTGCAAACATTTAAATAAATAAATTAATTAATTTAAAACAGCATTACATTTGCCAGGAATACAATTTCTCTCTTTTTTGTTCTCTAATAAGCTCCGGTACAGCAAATGTATTTAGACTGAGGAGGGGGGCTGGATCACACATTTTTCCTGCACACAATAACATAAATAAACCATTTTTTATATTATATATATTATTTGATATTGATTGGAGTAATTCATAAATGGATTATATTATTATATATTGTATATATTATATATTGTAACTTTTAAAAAATCAGAAACTTTCAGAACCAAATAGGGGAGGAAAAAAAAGGAATCACTTTATGGTGAGAATCACAACAGGTTGAGGCCAGTTTATTACACATTACATATAGAACAATGAACAAATATTGATCCCTATGTATGCAAACATTTATCAGTCTGGATAGCAGTTATTACACAAATGGAGGAAGAAGTGTTATTTTTTCTTTTGGGGCACTGCAGCTTTGTACAGCTCGTAGATGACTAATCCACTACCTGAAAAGACAAAAAAATTGCATACGAGTTCAGATATGCATACATAAGGCACACACACTACAGTAACAAACCCTATTAGATTTATAAACAATCATGAAGAACGATTTGTTTGGTTCTCTTTTCTAGTACACAGACTGCACATTACAAGCCCTCCTGCAACTTTTGATAATGAAACACAAATCTGGACCATAGGGTCAAAGCTCAGATATGATTTTGTTGAAGAGAAACACTAGTCTTTTTAGAAAGTCTATTAAACACTATCCAGTGTCATGCACTTTAATATGCCCCAACAACATGTGCAGTGAACTAGGTTATGAAGTCATACCCTACTGCACACATTCACTTGAACTTGATTAATAAGTTTCGACAGTGGTGCCTTTGTGGCTGATGTACTAGACTGTAGATCATAATATTGATGGTTCTATTCTCAGCACTGCCAGTCAGCCCGTGTTGACCCACGAACCTGGAGTTGCTGATAGTCCAAAGTACTGACAAGAAAATGTAAACTACTGACAACGACCCTCTTCAAAGTCCAGACCTAAACCCAATTTGAGAATTTGCATTAGAAAAAACTAGCAGCTGTAATTGCAGCAATCAGCAGCTGGAATTGCAGCAAAGGTGGCTCCACAAAAAAGTTTGACTCAGGGGGACTACTTTTGTCGCACTTTTCAGTTTTTTATTTGTAAAAAAAAATGTTGATTCATTACAAGATTGTTGGTCACATTAAATTCTGAAACTGTAAGTACGTACATACATACATACATACACACACACATTTCAAGTGTCCATACTAAGATGGTGGTATGTAAGGTCAGCGTCATGAAATACAATAAGATCAAATTTATGAGAACTAAGAGCAAGTAATGGAGGCAATATCCTAAAAGACTCACCAAAGACTGTAAGGGCCATTGTTGCTGTGTACAAGACAGAATCTTTAGTACCTCCTTTCAAGTGAACAGGCAAGCCATTGTCCTCCTGAAGAAGAAAAAAATTCAAAGGCTATTTATGAGCCCACACTTTAATGGAATTAACCACAATATAGACATAATGAGCATGTTATTTGGTGTGTGTGTGTGTGTGTGTGTGCACGCCTCCTCACATATGGATGGTTTATGAACCTACAAATGTAAATCTGTAATTACTGGTGTCAGTATTTTTTCTATATAATATATAGTCAGCAAGTTCAGCGATTTACATTAGTTTCATTATCTCACTACTCTCACATCTAATAAAGGTTTGAGCTAAATGTGTGTTCTACATGAATGCATATTTAGTTTCATAGTTATATTGATAAAAACAGTAAAAATAAAATCAAAATTAAAATTTAATTTTAATAAATTTGCATTTCTCATGTCATGAGCAGTACAGAACCTAATATTTATGTTGGCCAAAAACATTTTAGCATTCTAGCCTAGTTAAGACCAGATTTCTGATTCTGAGGAAAAAAATAAACATTCAGTTCAAAATTCTAAGGTGAAAAAACAAAATTATTTACCTGCAAATGAATCTACTGAACATTTTAATTAATCTAGAATATTCAGTCTGTCAATCCATGAAATAACAGACTACATTATTTTAAAAAATCCATTCTGCAGTGTATTGGAATCTTTGTGTTATGATTTATGCTTATTTATTAAAATAATTTTACAATAATACATTGTCTTAAAACAGCTTTCAATGTGTGTTCGTGTGTGTGTTTAAAAGCTGACTCTACTCTTAGACATGAAAGCAAAACAGTGTAATCCTCTTTAAAAGGTTCTGGAAACATCACTCAAGCCTCTCTATTCTGTAGTAAGCTGAAAGATAAAAGAGCGCTTATCTGAAAGAACTACAGGATTTGAACCAACATAAAACATTTAATATCATATATAGTAATAAATATTTGTGTTTTAAGTGCCCTTGCTCTTTCAGTTAAAAAACATGGCGGTTGGTTAAACACACAATAGGACCACCTTATGGCATTGTTTATGTTTAAATCTAAATGCTATAAACAGTTATCCTTTAAAATTCTGTGAGTGGATGTTACACAGACATTGAGACTTACTGGCACCTTTACAACCACCCCAAGCTTTAGAAGCAAGTTATCAACCTTTTAAAGACATCTTAACAGACAGCAGCTAAAGTAGAGATGGTAAAGATATACAATCAACATGTTTACATTCATTATCTTCCGCTTTATCCTATATTAGGGTCGTGGTGGGGTTCCCCATGCCCATCCAGGGGAGAACGTTTCAGGCGCTGGGCAGATACACCCAGGACAGGGCGCCAATCTATCGCTGGGCACACACACACTCACACAGACATGCATGCATACACACTCTATATGGGGCAATTTGGAGAATTCAATTGACTTGATCCATGTTTTTGGACTGTGGGAGGAAACCGGAGAACCCGGAGGAAACCCACGCAGACACGGGGAGAACATGGAAACTCCACCCAGATGGGGATTCGAACCCAGAATCCCTAGTGCTGAGAGGCGAACGTGCTAACCACTAAGCCACTGTGCCGCCAATCAACATGTTTTAAAGCAGATAAAACAAAAAGGTAAGCGCAATAAGTTCATGTATTTTATTATTAATTTATTTATAAATTAATGTATTTATTATTATAAAAAAAAAAATAATAAAAAAAAAAACTAAAAAACAAAAATGACATTAAATATCCGTTTACAGTTTTTAGATGAAAAATTCATTATAACTATCTGTAAAAATAAAAATAATCTGCCTTTAGTGCACTTTCGGAAATAATGCATCAACCCAACAAACACAGTAAAAAAAATGACCTTCAGCTGATGTCACCTCCCCATCTCTCTCAATCAACCCTCATGTAACAATTCACTTGTGACATTAAAGTAGGCCTACAAAGACAAAGTCATTTCTAAATCAGGTAAGTGTTGTATAAATTGCCCTCATAGGAAATTAACACAGAGCCATCATATTTTCGTAAAAATGATCTGTGTCAAAAATATTCAAACTATTGTTCATTTTGAACAGTTGGGCTGTTTCCTTTAACATTTATGCTATGCTAACTGTATTACTTCTCAAAGAATGCCATCCTACTGAAGCATAGAGGACCATGATGCTTTTAACTGCTCAATGCTGGTTTATGTTGGACTTCTGTGGGTCGCGATGAATGAAAATATTGTTTTGGTGGCAATCAGCAAATAACTTTCCCCTTCCACTGCTTGGAAATGTATCCCAGCATCCGAAACACAACATATACTGGCATTGAAGTCAATTAACTTAACTATCAATTGAGACGTGTCCCATACAGTTTGTTATTTAAAAAATACAAAACAGAACTCTTTTAACCTCTATATTTGATTTGATGTGCCAACCGAACTTCTGCATTCAGCAAATGATTTACAGGACAACTGTTATCTACAATCTATAATGTAATAATTTTGACATGTAAAATACATTGAAGTAAAAGTTCTAAAGTTTTTACAATGAATGACTGTATAAAAATACAATTTTGAGTAAAAAAATATTTTTCTGAATTATTGCTTACACTTAATTTAATATTGGATTTTTGCAAAGTAAATTACTTTCTGTTTTAGATATAAAAGATCTTAAATGTTAGTTGAAATAACAGCCACCTGTCAAGAAAATTACAATTCATTCAACTTTTATTACGGCGCAGTATCAAAGGCGGGAAGCATTTTGGAAGGAAAAACAGGACAAACATTTAGAAACTGCATTTGTTTTGGATGATTTTCTTCATTAAATTAATGGCACTTCAGAAAAAAAATTATGCTTCAAAGCCAATAATGTGCAGGCCATTGTAAATGCAGCATTAAGTAGAGTATGTGATTAAAAGCCAAAATGTTTGAAACCTGAATTCCATTGAATAATTACTCCCAGCTGGAGGAGTGGTCCATTGGATTTATTGAACAATGTGTCTTATTTAATGAGACAAGAATGAAAAATGTGAACGTGTACATCCCAGTATCATTTTCAACAGGACGCGTTTGAAAACAGTAATATCACAGTACATAAAAAATAAATATAAAAAAAAAATTTATACCAACCACTACATGTAATTACCTGGAAAATCTTTTGTTTGGCTGCAACTCTGTTTTCAACTTGTCTGCAAGTGCTACTGGAGAATGGTCGATTGACCACCTGTCTCACAGTCTGTTAAAACACAAGAACAATGGGTTTGTTAGATGTGTGCACATATACATATACAGACATAAAATGCCTGGCCAAATATATATATTTATATCTCCATCCATCCAGAAGATCATTCTTTTAAAGAAAATAATAATAAATAAATAAATAAATTGGAAAATTTGATTTTATTGTGTATATATAGATTTCTATTTAAATTTTGCTAGTTTTTTACATTTCTTTCAAATTACTAATGACTTTTTTCACCCTTCTTCTAATGTAACTTGCTGTTGAGAATGTGAATTTCCCCATTGTGGGACAAATAAAGGTCCATCTTATCTTATTTATGGATTTCTTCTTTCTTGATTCCATTAGCATATTCCAAAATGACAATGCCAGAATTCATTTGGCTTAAATTGTGAAAGAGTGGTTTCTAGAGCATGATGCATCATTTTCACACATGGATTGACCACCACAGATTCCAGGTCCCATCAAAAATTTATCTTGGGAATGTGCTGGAAAAGACTTTGTAGAGTGGACCAAATCTCCTACCATCAATACAAGATTTTGGGTGAGTTGAATAAAAAAAAAAAATTTACTCCAGACCAAAATAAATGTTGCGACTATGATTTGTATATTGGGTTAAGATGATCATCAGCATTCATATTCAGAGTTCATATGTGATAACTAATGATCATATTTGCAATACTACAAAAGCACATTAAGCTCTCTCTCTCTTCAACTAAAAACAGAGTTGTAGTTAAAAACTTTTTTTCTTTCTTTCTATTCCAATGAATGTTAAAACACACTGCATGGCGTATTACATACAGGGAGATCCTGAGGGTCACTTGAGGTCGTTGATCTTGCACAAGAGAAAATTTGTCAAATTTGAATTTTGTACAGCACCGTGTTCAAGTTCAAGTTTTTAAGTACACTTTTCTATTAGATCACATCATATAACGCATCATTTAAACATTTGCAGATGATCAAAGATTGAAACCAGACCCAAACTGCCCTGATCATTTGTTTTTGTTTAAAACAGTTGTATGAGAACAAAGCAGGATGCATCTGAAGTGTCTGCAATGTGGAAATATTTAAAACTAGGAAAAAGGTATTTCAGCCGCCACTTGTAATGTCTTCAGCATTTGCACTGGCGGGGTGATAGTACGAGAAATGTGTTCAATACTACTGATGCTTTAAAAAATGAGCACTGAACAGAATATGATGATTTCACTTTAGTCCTTATAATTAAGGAAATGGTTGGGCCAAAACAGCACACAATAGAGGATGCTTTAAAATGAGAGAACTTGCAGTGAAAGAGGAACAATGCCAAAATATCAATAAGAGCATAATTAAAACCATCTCTTTGGTTTACAGGATGCTGCTGTGGTAAAACCTACACATTATTTTTTTATCTTTCTAAGTTCTGAAGGATAGCCATCAACCTAGGGTTACCAATGTTAAAGAAAACAAAAAGGTCAAAATAATATTTAAATTTGAATAGTTTTATAAATGAATATATACACAGATCTGAAAAATGTCTGTAATCTGTAATGGGGCAGTCATGGGCTTAAGGAACCAGCCTTGTGACCTAAAGGTCTCTGGTTCGATTCCCGGTCCCATCAAGTACTATGGCTGAAGTATGCCAGTACAGTTAATCATCATCTGCATTTTAAGATGACATTTCATGCAACAAGATACCAGAAAAATAGTTAAGAATAAATGGAATATTCTGCCCCCTAAGTCCTGATCTTAGGGGGTAACTAGTGGTTAAGGAACCAGCCTAGTGATCTGAAGGTCCCTGGTTCCATTTCTGATCCCAATAAGCACTATGGCTGAAATGTCCTTGGGTAAAGCACTTAGCCCCAATTGCTTCCTGGGCAATACAAGCCCTATATAAGGCTGCCCACCTCTCCGAGCACACGTGCTCACTTCTCCAGTGTGTGTATTTGTGTGTTACACTGCACAGATGGTTAATTGTAGAGGACAAATTCTTCTGTGTGTAAGCACTGTAGGCAAAATAGATCACTTTATCACCGTGAGGTTAAACTGATGAAATACCCAATAAAGTGGGCAGTGAGTGTAATTTTAGTAATGTTAAGTAAAACATTGGGGGCATTAATTGAGGAATTCATTCATTATCTTCCGCTTTATCCTCTATTAGGGGCGCGGGGGGGTTCCCCATGCCCATCCAGGGGAGAACGTCTCGGGTACTGGGCAGTTACACCCAGGACAGGACGCCAATCTATCGCTGGGCACACACTCACTCACACAAACACACACTATAGGGGCAAATTGGAGAACTCAATTGACTTGATCCATGTTTTTGGACTATGGGAGGAAACCGGAGAACCCGGAGGAAACTCACGCGGACACAGGGAGAACATGGAAACTCCACCCAGATAGGGATTCAAACCGGGAATCCCTAGCGCTGAGAGGCGAACGTGCTAACCACTAAGCCACCGTGCCGCCCTGATAATTGAGGAATTCGAATTGGGGAATCGGCGGATACCCGGTTCGAATCCCCATCTGGGTGGAGTTTCCATGTTCTCCCCGTGTCCGCGTGGGTTTCCTCCAGGCTCTCCGGTTTCCTCCCACAGTCCAAAAACATGGATTAAGTCGATTGAATTCTCAAAATTGCCCCCTATAGTGTGTCTGTCTGAGTGAGTGTGTGCCCAGCGATGGATTGGTGCCCTGTCCTGGATCTATCTGCACAGCGCCCGAGATGTTCTCCCCTGGATGGGCATGGGGAACCCCACCACGACCCTAATAGAGGATAAAGCGGGAGACAATGAATGAATGAATGAATGAATTGGGGAATCAAGAAATGCCAGAGGTCGCCTTTCTGACACATTGAGGTACTAGATATACAGATTAAACTCATCTAATTCCAGCACACACTACTAAAAAGCAGTCGATCCTGGTTCCAGGAAGAACATGTTAAACAATGCGTAATGCGAAAAGCACTAAATGTTGGCTATGCAGCGTGGATGTACAGTACTACATTACCCATAATTCCACCAACCTAACTAGCA
The DNA here is from genome assembly GCA_019802505.1 of Corydoras sp. C115. Taxonomy (NCBI): domain Eukaryota; kingdom Metazoa; phylum Chordata; class Actinopteri; order Siluriformes; family Callichthyidae; genus Corydoras; species Corydoras sp. C115. The sequence continues at coordinate 8,844,908 of JAFMOC010000006.1, read as the reverse complement.
GGCTAGTTTTATTCATTTAAAATAAATGAACCATACTTTTATGTATTTTCTTTAAACATTGTGAAGAATCTGTTTGCCATGATATCGTGCTCACAGCGTCCTGAATACCGGACAAAAATTTAAGTAAACGACAATTATTAACAGCACAAACACTGAGCTATCCAGCGAGGACACGGCCGCCATGCAAAGGGGAGAGGAGCGTGAACATTACGTGATTGTTTTCTTTCTGAATGGATGGAGTCGTCGTTCCACTCACCTTTAAAACTCTAAACATGATTCCAGAAAATCTGCCACCACAAGGACACCAGCACCCGCTTCACAGCCGCCCGAGACCGGTGATATCCGGTTTATCAGAGCAGCAGGTTAGTGAGTGTCTCCATCTAGTGGCCTAGAGTGAACAGTACTATTCCGTATTTCGAGCTTGAACAACTTGCGAATTTACATTTACATTTGGTCATTTGGTCATTTGGTCAATTATTGGACGCCTTTATCCAAAGCGACTTACACAGGTGAGCACAGGGTTAATCACAACATCCCTGGAGCAATGAGGGTTAAGGTTCTTGCTCAAGGACCCACACTGGTAACTTCAGTGGACCTGGGATTTGAACCGCCAACCTTCAGATTGATAGCCCAACGCCCTAACCACTGAGCTACCACTCCCTAATTAATGTAACTTCTTACTTGCTTTATCATCCGCCTTCACACCACACTTAATACAAATATGGTAATGTTAAATTAAAGTAATAACACAAGCTAAGTAGTCACTGGCGGCACGGTGGCTTAGTGGTTAGCATGTTCACCTCTCAGCACTAGGGATTCCCGGTTCGAATTCCCATCTGGGTGGAGTTTCCATGTTCTCCCCGTTTCTGCGTGGGTTTCCTCCGGGTTCTCCGGTTTCCTACCACAGTCCAAAAACATGGATCAAGTCAATTGAATTCTCAAAATTGCCCCACATATAGAGTGTGTCTGTGTGAGTGAGTGTGTGCCCAGCGATGGATTGGCGCCCTGTCCTGGGTCTATCTGCCCAGTGCCCGAGATGTTCTCCCCTGGATGGGCACGAGAAACCCCACCGCGACCCTAATAGAGGATAAAGTGGGATATAATGAATGAATGAATAATAACACAAGGGCGTGGTAGTTCAGTGGTCAGGGCATTGGGCTGTCAATCTGAAGGTTGGGGGTTCAAATCCCAGGTCCACTGAAGTTACCAGTGGGGTCCTTGAGCAAGACCCTTAACCCTCATTGCTCCAGGGATGTTGTGATGAATCCTGTGCTCACCTTGTACGTAGCTTTGGATAAAAGCGTCCAATAAATGACCAAATGTAAATGTAAATGTAATGTAGTCACTCCCTAGTTGTTAAAATGTTTTTCTTGAACATACAGTACCAGCTCCAATTTTTGGACCCACCTTTTTACTCCACTTACCATAATGGTGGACATAGATGGACTTTGTAGATCTATAATTACAGACTGTAGTCCATCTCTGGGTGGACTACAGTATAGACTAAAGGTGGACTATACCATGTTAGTCCCCTTTACTCTGTTATCTAATGATCAGGACCTTTATAGCACAACCACAGAGCAGGTATTATTTGGTTGGTGCGTTATTCCTACCCCAGCAGAGTCACTGAGGTGTTTAAATAAAACTACAGCAGCACTGCTGCACTAAAACCTTAATGTCACTGCAGAACTGGCAATAAACAATACACCACAGAAGTTTTACCTGTTATTTGATGTTTCTGACCAATAGAGAATAGAGAAACAACAGATGGATAACAAAAAATAACAACAGATGTACTAGTCTGTAATTGTAAAACTACAAAGTCTATCTATATGGTAAGTGGAGAAAATAGACCATGGAGCAAGAAGGCAGTATAAACTTTTGACTGCTACTGTATATGTGAACTGATGATGTGGATTTTTAAGCTCCACTGTCTATCTTTTCAGGACAATTTCAAGATTCTACAGAATTTACAACAGCATTGTTTTGTATAGATAGTGTGTATTTGTCTTTAATATGTATGGAATAACCTAAACAAAATAATCAGACACTACAAACGATAAACTGTTATGCAGTCTTGTTTTCAGCATGAATAGGTAAAATTCAATTCAAGGTAACCAGATATTAAATATGCCCATGTTCCAACTTTTTAAACTATGTTGCACACACACACACACACATATATATATATATATATATATATATATATATATATATATATATAATATTTTATTTGTTGATATTCAACAAATAAAAGTTCATTCATTATTCATTATCTCCCGCTTTTATCCTCTATTAAGGTCGCGGTGGGGTTCCCCATGCCCATCCAGGGGAGAACATCTCAGGCGCAGGGCAGACAGACCCAGGACAGGGCGCCAATCCATCGCTGGGCACACACTCACTCACACAAACACACTCTATATGGGGCAATTTGGAGAACTTAATTGACTTGATCCATGTTTTTGGACTGTGGGACCGAAGAACCCGGAGGAAACCCACGTGGACACGGGCAGAACATGGAAACTCCACCCAGATGGGGATTCGAACTGGGAATCCCTAGTGCTGAGAGGTGAACGTGCTAACCACTAAGCCACCATGCCGCCCCACATATGGATATATGATTATATAATAATTTGTGTAATTTACAGAACAACAGATTTTCAAGAAAAACTTATCATTTTAGGTAAAAGCTAAAAGTTTAAGAAAAAGATTTTGAAAAAATTTACCTGCATGGCTTTTAATTACAAAAGCCTGGTTTGAATTATGAGATTCGGGATTGAAGAACAGCTAGAATTATTGTAGTTGATCAGGACAGAAGTGAAACCCACGCAGACACGGGGAGAACATGGAAACTCCACCCAGATGGGGATTCGAACCGGGAATCCCTAGCGCTGAGAGGCGAACGTACTAACCACTAAGCCACCGTGCCGCCCCAAATAAAAGTTAAATAAACAAATTACACAATCAGTTTTCATTGTAACTTTTCTAGTAATGTGCTTTTACACACGTCATTGTTGCACCTATTACAAAAAGAAATGGATTTTACAGTAAATGACCTTCTCGGCTAGTTATTAAGTTTCAAAAAGCAGTTAATATAAAATCAGCACAAAAAAGCTTAAATATTAATCAAGTATGTCAATGACAAACATGGCCATTTCAAGGCAAAGTGGTGGCATGTCTGCCTCTCAGCGCTGGGGATCCGGGTTCTGTGTATAGATTCTATGTTCTCCATGTGTCTGCCTGTGTTTTCTTCTGGTTTTCTTTCTTCCACAGTCCAAAAATATGGATTCAAGGTAAATCGGCAGCTATAAATTGCTCCTAAGTATTTGATGAAACAGAACTACACTGCCTAATTAACTCCTTGCCTGATCAGTCACCTCCTGACCCAGTCCATTTAGGTTGTCATTGGACTTTCCACTTCCTATCTTCTGCCTGTAACTGAACTCAATGAAACATGTAAAAAAAAATTATTGCCTTAGAAATAATTATATAATTTTAAATTTAACTATAATTTCAAAATTAGCTCACTATTACAAAAGAAAATTCTGCAATCAATACAATCAACAGACACTAATAATTTAAAGGGTATGATCATAAAAAACTATTTATCAATAATATGAATTATTTTAAATTAGGCCAAGTCTAAACAACATGAATGAAATTAATCTGTACTTACCAGAGCTTTAAGAAAACAATACTCACATCATTTCCAAGCATTCAGTAATGCCTGGTTTCAGAACATTCTAAACACATCACTAAAACAAAGACACGTGATATGGATTTAAATAATGTTTATGGTCTAGTTGCTTTGTGTCTATAGAAATGGCATTGTTTGACACGAGTGAAACAGATCATTACAATAAACAGTGGACAGACTAATAACACAGCATTGTGCACATAGTAAAAATCAAACTAACGTCCTGCTTCAGTTTGAAAAGCAGCTTTACCATTCCCTTAGTTAGGTTTCTGCATGAAGGGCTTAATGCCACACATTGGAGGATTGTGTTTTCTTGACAAAAGAGCAAAATCAATAAAACACCCAAAAGCAGTGACAGCAGTATTTAAATTTTTTTTAATTCAAGTTAAAAAGGTAAACAGATATTTGTTGGAGCCCAGTATGTTTTTTTAAATAATGCAGCATATAGGTCCAATATTATTGCACAAAAGATTAAATCAAACTATTCTTTACACAAAAGTTTGTGTAAAACTTTTTCTGTTAACCTAATTGTCTTTACCATTACTAGTGAATGACTTTAGTATAAACAAGATTTGACGACAGCTACAGATGTCACCTTTGTAGTAGTAATTACAACAAATTTTCTCCTATGTACAGAGTTAAAATTACAAGCATCTAAACTAGCATACAATACTAGTTTTTAATAGTTATATACAATAGTAATAGATCAGCAGCATAGTTTTATACAGTATTAATAGCATAGAGCTTAGCAGCATTTTTGTTGCTCACAAATATTTTTTACAAAAAAATCAATTTTGGAAGAGAACAAAACTATTTGCGACGGTTTGTTCAAACCATGCAGATTTTACCGTGCAGCTTTCTCAAGTGCTTGCTTAATTTAAATGCAAATTATTAGTCTATTTTTTAAACAAATATGTGGTATGCAGCTGCAACTCATTCAACTTATTTTATTTATCAATGTAACTAATTAGAAAGTCAACGATAAGTTTCCTTTAAAGTTAAGAAGTGAAAAGTCTGTAAAAATAACATGTAGTCATATTTTAACATTATACACTCCATTGGGATTTTGAATACCAGAGGACAAAATATTAAAGAAGTAAGATAGAATAAATACAAACGTGAAAGCTAAAAGACTAGTTAAATGAGCTACGTTTACTTGCTTAAGCTATTTGCATATTTTTAGTCAAGCTGCCACTCTGATTAGGTTAGTCATGAGGAAAGACAAAAGGTCTTGAAAGCATCATGTCATCTTTTAAAAAAGATATAAAAGGCACCTCATTATTTAAAAGGGATATTTGTGCTTTCAAAGCTGGTCCCATATGAATTAGTGAAATTGTTTATTGCAGGATTCATCAAAAAATAGATGATTTAAGTTCATTTAGGCTCTGATTTTGGCAATGTGAAATTCTTTAGTAGGTGTCTGTGATTTACATAAAGTTGTTATAAAAAGTAAAAAGTTCAATAACTGATGCAAAGGAAATTTCTACACATTAAAGTGCAATTACATTTAAGAATTGTAAAGTTGTCCTCCAATAAACTGCTTTTCAGTTGACCTATTTTACTTAATTTTTGAATTACCATTTTCATACCACTTTTTAACAACATATATTATAAAGTAAACAGTGCAATATTGAAATTATATAAACAGTCATGATACACTGAATGATAAGTGCTTGAAAGTGAAATGTGATCCAACACACTTAAAAGAATATTCTCGTAGAAGGTAATAGCAAATGTTTTTTGAAAAATAAAGAATGGCACACAATGGTATAACCGGTACCTGTAAATTCATCACTGAACAAATCCATTTACAGAGCAGCTGAGGATTCACTCGAGGTCATCACAGTTACTGTTGTCATTGCCATATTTTTGGTGAACAAACAAAATAAGCAGACCCATGATGAGGCACAAACAACCCACAACGATGTAGGCAATGCCCAGGAACGGATTCTTTCCACCCATCCAGGAGATGTTGCTTAAAATCACTTGCTTGTGACCATCAAAACTAATAACCGGGTAGTCTGGGTACAGGAGTGTTAAGGAACATTAGAATGAACATTTACATATTAGTTACATAAAACACTTGTACATGAAAATTTGACATTCTTAAGTCATATGTATCTTTCTTTTGTCTCACTATCTACTAGGGTTGTGGGGGGTAAGGGGTGGGGTTCCCCATGCCCATCCAGAGGAGAAAGTTTTGGGCACTGGGCAGATGCACCCAGGATAGAGTGCCGGTCTATTGCTAAGCACACAGTCATTCACACAGACACAGTAGATATGAGAAATTTAGAGCAGCCAATTCACCTTGAATTCATGAGGAGAAGCTGGAGAAAATCCAGACATGGAAAGAACATGGAAACTCCACCTAGCTCCACCCCACCTAATGAATTCGAACCAGCATACCCAGCGTTTAGATGCAAATAAGCCAGCCACTATGTCACTGTGCCGCCCCATATGGATATTCATTCATTCATTATCTTCCGCTTTATCCTCTATTACATTCGCGGTGGGGTTCCCCATGCCCATCCAGAGGAGAACGTCTCGGGCGCTGGGCAGATACACCCAGTACAAGGCGCCAATCTATCGCTGGGCGCACACTCACTCAGAAAAACACACTCTATAGGGGGCAATTTGGAGAACTTAATTGACTTGATCCATGTTTTTGGACTGTGGGACCGAAGAACCCGGAGGAAACCCACGTGGACACGGGCAGAACATGGAAACTCCACCCAGATGGGGATTCGAACTGGGAATCCCTAGTGCTGAGAGGTGAACGTGCTAACCACTAAGCCACCATGCCGCCCCACATATGGATATATGATTATATAATAATTTGTGTAATTTACAGAACAACAGATTTTCAAGAAAAACTTATCATTTTAGGTAAAAGCTAAAAGTTTAAGAAAAAGATTTTGAAAAAATTTACCTGCATGGCTTTTAATTACAAAAGCCTGGTTTGAATTATGAGATTCGGGATTGAAGAACAGCTAGAATTATTGTAGTTGATCAGGACAGAAGTGAACTGGTTGGCTAATTCAAATAATGAAGACAATTGAATGCTTGTTTTCTGAGAAACGCTGTTAGAACTATAAAGAGAGACTCTATTCAATTTCACATTGGCACATTAGGCAAAAGGATACTGTAATTTATTGCCAGGATGTAGTTTCCCACAGGCAGTGCTGAAGCAGAGTTATTCCTTGTTATAATGCCATACAATTTTCTGAAGTTGGCAAAAGCAGCTGGTCTCATCCACACGATGAAATCTTCATTGATGAAACCATTGTTGTTGGGATCCATGGGGTCTAGAGCATACACAGGCCTATTCCAGCTAAGTGGTCTGGCAGTACCTGAAATAAAAGCAAATCCATTAACATTACATTCGATCATTTAGCGGACACGTTTCAAAAGCGCATCACAAGTATACCAATTTTGTTGTTTACTGAGCGTTTAGAAACAAATGACAATTTTACAAGAATAACTTAGCATCCATCTGCATGGTGGTCAGGTTTAAAACAGTCATTCACTTTAAATTACCTTGAAATATTTGGGTAAAATTGTCCCCAGGAGGATTCCTGAACTTGGTGTTCTTATCAGTCCACCAAGCAATGTTCTTCTTTACAAGAGGAATAGGAATATAGGTTCTGTTCTGGTCGATGAAATACAATTTCAAAGTGTCTAAACAAGAAAAAAACAAGAAAGTGCATCATTATTAAAATCTGTATACATGTTATGTGGCAATGAAAATCAGGTGGTTGACTGAATGTACGAAATTACATGATTACCCAGTCTCAGCATTACAGACAGAGTTAAGAAAATTACTCCACCATTAATGGTGGTAAACTGGCAACCAAAGAGTCCTAACCTTCTGAAAGTCTATAGGATGTGCGGGTGAACACTTTTCTACTTTACATTTGTTTGTTCTCCATACAAGGTTTTAACCACAATTAAATGCAACAGTGGGCAAAAATAAATATAAACAGGTATAAATGTTTTATCCATTCATTATCTACCGCTTTATCCTCTATTAGGGTCGCGGTGGGGTTCCCCATGCCCATCCAGGGGAGAACGTTTCGGGCGCAGGGCAGATAGACCCAGGACAGGGCGCCAATCCATCGCTGGGCACACACTCACTCACACAGACACACTCTATATGGGGCAATTTGGAGAATTCAATACACTTGATCTATGTTTTTGGACTGTGGGAGGAAACCAGAGAGCCTGGAGGAAACCCACGCGGACACGGGGAGAACATGGAAACTCCATCCAGATTGGGATTCAAACCGGGAATCCCTAGTGCTGAGAGCCGAACGTGCTAACCACTAAGCCACCGTGCCGCCCAGTATAAATGTTAAAATGTAAAAATGTTCCTGTGCTACATGTTTTTTGGATCTGACAGTGTTTCTGTACATACACAAGTTTATATAAATTACAGTCATTAAATCCTTACCATTAAACATACTGTTGGCGACTGCACCACAAGGTGCAATAGGTAGGTTGCCATTCTTGTCGTATGGCTGACACTGTGAAGCTGGGTTCTAAATACAAATCAAAACACTGATGAAAAAAAATATCCACACAAATCAAACTCAAAATGTAGAGAACAGCACATACAGTTAAAGCGCTCGCGACTCCGTTCAACTGCCGGTCATCTCTTGATTTCCCATAACGCCGGTGGTTCTGATAGAAGTTGGTCAACGCATAGTACATGTAAACATCACCCTGAAGAAGCATGGAAAGATAAAAAATATCAAATCTCAGCTTAAACAAGCTTGTCAGGATATCTAAATTGGGACATATATGCAAAACATCCAGGAAGTAGCACTCATGGAAAAGCCACTTTATTTGCTCCTATTAGTTACGTAAACTCAGCAGTGACTGGATCAGGTTTACCTTTCATCAAGCGCATGTTGTAGGTATACAATTACTGGCCAAACAACACCTGTCATTTTCAGCAGACATCTCTCTCTTTAATGAAAATGACCCGGCACAGCACCACCGCAGACAAAAGGGTTAGAGGGACTTCAGATAATCTATGCCCATTTTTCAAAATGTACTAAAAAAATTAAACTGTACTTCCATAGTCTTTATAAAGCAATTATTAAAGCAACATTGTCTTATCTCCAGAACCTGACACTGAAATAGTGTGTAGTCAGTACAAACTGATCAGAAGAATAAAATGACAATACATTTACAAACTTTAACAAATATAATAATGTAGTAATTTTGTAAATGCCTCAAGCCCAGTAAAATTATTGCATTGGTTGCTTTTATACCAGTTTAATACACATCCTTTATAGTAGTTGCTCAGTTGTATATCTACAAACTGTACTAATGTTGTAGGATTATAGATGCAGACATGAACTATGTGTACCTGACATGTAAACCTACATTACATTCATACATCTCAGCTCATTATCTTCTTATTAATCCTCTACAAGTGTCATGGGGGGAGGTTCTCCTTGCCCATCCAGGGGAGAACATTTTAGGCTTTGGGCAGATACACCCAAGAACAGGCGCCAATCCATCACCAATCCAAATTCACTCACACAGACATACATACACTATGCAGGGGCAATTTTGAACAGCCAATTAACCCTGAATCCATGAGAACATGGCAACCTCACGCAGATTGGCATTCAAACCTGGATTCCCAGCGCTGAGACGTGGACGTGCGTGCAAAGCACTACAACACTGTGCCGCCCTACATACATAACTTCTTATGTAAATATGTAGAAATTTCTTCTTGGATGACATGTTTTGTTGATTTGTAAATGTTATTCAGTCTACATATACTTAAAAATTACATTTATCTATGAACATTAATAATGATTTCATTTCCTATTTAACCGATGTGTCAATATTTTAATACAACGCCACATAGACAGCAATTGTGCTTTAAAATATGGGGAAGTTTGTTTCCTGTACTTTAAAGTTTCTTATTTTTACATTGAAAATTATTAAAATATACAAAGTGTGTTAGAGTTTAACACGGAGCGTTTTAGATGCACCTTAGCTTTTGCTTAGAGCAACTCATGTCTGATGGTACAATGCAAATAAGATGCTAAAATCCTTATACACTTGCATTCAGTTGTCAGGGAATCCTAAACACACCTGCACAAGTGGTCCTAGTTACTCTATTACAAATTTATTTGGATAAAACCATTTACCCTCAAACATTTATTTTGATTAGCTGATGTTTTATAAAGTAGAAACTGCAATTCATATTCAGAATCAACAATGACCTTCTCTTTGCAAATAAGTAAGGCAAAAATAAAAGGCCAGAGTCTATGTTTATAGCATGTTTGCTTTTAAAGTTGTACAGATTAGGCCAAAGAAAACAGTATTCAATCAATTTGGCAGCAAAAAAAAAAAAATTTAAATATATTTTTTTACCTCAAATGACTGATTTATGGTGAAAGGAACATAGCATGTGCATGAAATATTCCTGCTGACGGGATGGGTGCACTGGAAGCAAGGATCACTCGTTTCAACACCAGTGTAGTCAATCTACAACAAAGCACAAGCACAGCATGTCAGCACGATTTGTTTGTTGCCTGGGAGCGCCTGATAGCTACACAAATCACTAACTAGAACACGGTATGCATTGGTTAATATACAAGGTCACATAAATGTACCACTGTACCTCTTCACATTTTCAATATGGCGCAGGAATGCAAGTTTGTTCACTGAAGTTCTCATAAATTTTATCCTCAAAGCCAGTAAAGCTACTATATTTTCTAAAAAATGTGACCAGACACATTTAATATGTTAATTCAAATACTGAATCACCAAACTGCATCTTCACATTCCTACACTATGAAACACAGTCCTCCAAAGCAAATGTTCCCAAACAAATTATTCTTTATAAAAGATTTCTTTATAAACACTTTATAAAAGAGATGATAACATAAATTTTCATAGAATTCATTTGTAACTAAGAATAAGAATAATTAAAATCTATAAAGTTTAGTATAATGTACCATTTTTGTTATATTACTTGTTTCTCTTGACTTGCAATGTTAACAAAATATTAATTCCTTAGATTTTTCTCATATACATCAAAATATAAAAAAAAAAAACATGGTGTAGCGTTGTTCTCTGTGAAATACTGCTTTAAAGTACAACAAATTTGTCAATATATTATTTGTGTGTGTGTGTGTGTGTGTTTCGATAATCACACCACATATGACTGTTGTAAAACTCACCACAGACATTGCATTACATGAGATTAAATTTTAAATGTTTCTTAATCCATTGGTTTCATGTTTTTGTCCTAAAGGTAATCTTAAAGACAGATTATAGAGTTTGAATTGCCTGGTGTTTACACTCTAAGACTGTAATATGTAAAAAGGTACGTGTTATATACTTGTTTTCTTTACTTTACTGGCATATCTTTGATTTAATTCACCTAATACATCAAACACATTTATCTGAAACTAACAGGACGCCCTTCTTCTCACACAAAGCCTTTTTCTGAGAGAATATACAAATTTTTCGAAGTCAGATTTTAAATAAACAAAGACATTTAAACTTGCTTGAAGGTCATTGGCACTGAAGCATGCATTAAAAATGGTAACATGAAACTCAGCAGGCCTTAGGGGAATTAAAATGACGGAATGACTTTCAGAAGCGATTTTTACTGGTTTACCAAGTTTAGAGAATGTAAAGTAAAGTTTTTTCGATTCAGACACATTTGTTCCAGACTGATTTACTTCGAACGTTCCAGACTTTACACTGAGTTCTAACCCCACCTGAATCTCTCTGAGGTTGTTGGAGGTGATGAGCAGCCCGATGCCAATGGGGATGAAGATGACGCCGATGATGAAGAAGGCTGGCAGGACCGCGTTGGCTGATATAACAGGTTGCCACGCTGGAAGCTGCTGTTGTTTGAAAGCCGAGTTGTCAGGTCGTTCACTCTCTTCTCCCGCAGCCGAGGCCATCACGTCAGCTGTAAACAGAGTTCAGTTAGCTGCCTGATGGCTCCGCGCCGGATTCTTTATCTGCTTTCAGTGAAGCAGCGAACAGATGAATCCACCTGGAAGTAACTTCACCTGCCGCCTAGCGTCGGCTCGCTGGGAATGTGGGCGGGGTTTTGGAAGTCGACTCGGCCGACATCCTCATGAATATTTAATGAGCTTTCCACGCCCTCCTTACTTAACGTCCAGTTCACACATTCTCTGTGGTTTGGTTTTTGTTGTCCATTAAAGTTACTGCTTATTGATATCACATCCGAATGACAATAATTTACAAATAATGAAATTCGTTCGGATCAGAGAAAGAACAAAGAATATATTAAAAAATATTTAAAAAAAAAAACCACCCCTGTATCGTGTTAAATTACTTCATCCGAAAATTGATTCTGCTCGTGAATTTAGTAGAAAATGGGCAATTTATCTGTAGAAAACAAAATTAATTACCACTAATTCGAATGCCAATCTGGGTGGAGTTTCCATCTTCTCCCCGTGTCCGTGTGTGTTCCTCCGGGTTCTCCGGTTTCCTCCCACAGTCCAAAAACATGGATCAAGTCAATTGAATTCTCAAAATTGCCCCATATAGAGTGTGTTTGTGTGAGTGAGTGTGTGCCCAGCGATGGATTGGCGCCCTGTCCTCAGTCTATCTGCCCAGCGCCCGAGACGTTCTCCCCTGGATGGGCATGGGGAACCCCACCGCGACCCTAATAGAGGATAAAGCGGGAGATAATGAATGAATAATTAATGGGCGGCAAAGTGGCTTAGTGGTTAGCACGTTCGCCTCTCAGCGCTAGGGATTCCCTGTTCGAATCCCCATCTGGGTGGAGTTTCCATGTTCTCCCCGTGTCTGCGTGGGTTTCCTCCGGGTTCTCCGGTTTCCTCCCACAGTCCAAAAACATGGATCAAGTCAATTGAATTCTCAAAATTGCCCCATATAGAGTGTGTCTGTGTGAGTGAGTGTGTGCCCAGCGATGGATTGGCGCCCTGTCCTCGGTCTATCTGCCCAGCGCCCGAGATGCGACCCTAATAGAGGATAAAGCGGGAGATAATGAATGAATGAAATATTTTTTAAAAAACCCCTGTATCGTGTTAAATTACTTTATCTGAAAATTAATTCTGCTCGTGACTTTAAAATTTAATAGAAAATGGGCAATTTATCTGTAGAAAACAAAATGAATTAATTACCACTAATTAATTAATGGGCGGGTGGCACGGTGGCTTAGTGGTTAGCACGTTCGCCTCTCAGCGCTAGGGATTCCCGGTTCGAATCCCCATCTGGGTGGAGTTTCCATGTTCTCCCCGTGTCCGTGTGGTTTCCTCCGGGTTCTCCGGTTTCCTCCCACAGTCCAAAAACATGGATCAAGTCAATTGAATTCTCAAAATTGCCCCATATAGAGTGTGTTTGTGTGAGTGAGTGTGTGCCCAGCGATGGATTGGCGACCTGTCCTCGGTCTATCTGCCCAGTGCCCTAGACGTTCTCCCCTGGATGGGCATGGGGAACCCCACCGCGACCCTAATAGAGGATAAAGCGGGAGATAATGAATGAATAATTAATGGGCGGCAAGGTGCTTAGTGGTTAGCACGTTCGCCTCTCAGCGCTAGGGATTCCCGGTTCGAATCCCAATCTGGGTGGAGTTTCCATGTTCTCCCCGTGTCTGCGTGGGTTTCCTCCGGGTTCTCCGGTTTCCTCCCACAGTCGAAAAACATGGATCAAGTCAATTGAATTCTCAAAATTGCCCCATATAGAGTGTGTTTGTGTGAGTGAGTGTGTGCCCAGCGATGGATTGGCGCCCTGTCCTCGGTCTATCTGCCCAGCGCCCGAGACGTTCTCCCCTGGATGGGCATGGGGAACCCCCCGTGACCCTAATAGAGGATAAAGCGGGAGATAATGAATGAATTAATTAAATATTTTTTTAAAAAACCACCCCTGTATCGTGTTAAATTACTTTATCCGAAAATTAATTCTGCTCGTGACTTTAAAATTTAGTAGAAAATGGGCAATTTATCTGTAGAAAACAAAATTAATTAATTACCACTAATTAATTAATGGGCGGCAAGGTGGCTTAGTGGTTAGCACGTTCGCCTCTCAGCGCTAGGGATTCCCGGTTCGAATCCCAATCTGGGTGGAGTTTCCATGTTCTCCCCGTGTCTGTGTGGGTTTGCTCTGGATTCTCCAGTTTCCTCCCACAGTCCAAAAACATGGATCAAGGTCAATTGAATTCTCCAAATTGCCCCATATAGAGTGTCTTTGTGTGAGTGAGTGTGTGCCCAGCAATAGATTGGCGCCCTGTCCTGGGTGTATCTGCCCAGCGCCCGAAATGTTCTACCCTGGATGGGCATGGGAAACCCCACTGCAACCCTAATAGAGGATTAAGCGGAAGATAATCGATGGATGGATGTATAGTCAATTAATTGGTAATTTTTTTATTGATTCAAGTGTTGTTATCGACGATAAACAATTGTGCAAAGTTTCAGCATAATCAGATAACAGGAAGTGGGTTAAATAGCATTTGCAAACTTTTTACCAGACAGACAGACACACAGACAAAACAGAAGATGGTAATATAGGGATGGTAATAATAAAAACAAGCTACTAATTAAAGCAAAATCCAGGCCTTACTTTAGTATAATGTAATAATGTCAAGTATCTTAAAGCTAGAAAGTATAAATGATCTGTCTAAAGTAATATATTCATTCATTTATTATCTTTTGCTTAATCCTCTACTAGGTGGGGGGAGGGGGTTCCCCATGCCCATCCAGGGGAGAAGGTTTCGGGCGCAGGGCAGATATACTCAGGACAAAGGGCCAATCTATTTCTAGGCATACACACACGCACATAAACACATGGGGCAATTTAGAACATTCAATTAAACTTGAATCCATGTTTTTGTTTTTTGTGAGAGAAAAGCAAAGGACCTGGAGGAAACCCACGCAGACATGGGGAGAACATGGAAACTCAGGTTCAAGATCAGGATTCAAACCTGGAATCTCGAGTGCTGAGAGGCGAATGTGCTAACCACTAAACCATTATGCTGCCTAAAGTAATACACTTCTTATATTTAAAAAAATACTAAAGACGCATTTTCTTAAAAAAAAAATACCTGTTGTAGAGAAAATAAATAACTTCATAACTACTGACTTGTGATGTTCTCATTTGTAAGTCACTTTGGATAAAAGCATCTGCTAAATGACTAAATGTATATGTAAATATAAATGTTATTTATCCATGTTAGATATACTTATATGTACAGTATATATGATGCAGTGAGGGTGTTTTAGTGCAGCAAACAAATAATACCTGCTCTGGTGCTACTATTGGGGTCCTGGCCATTACAGAACGGAGAATATATATAATCAGAATACAGTATATATAATTCTTTCATTCATTCATTATCTTCCGCTTTATCCTATATTAGGGTCGCAGGGGGATTCCCCATGCCCATCCAGGGGAGAACGTTTCGGGCGCTGGGCAGACACACCCAGGACAGGGCGCCAATCTATCGCTGGGCACACACTCACTCACACAGACATGCACACAAACACACTCTACATGAAGCAACTTTGGAGAACTCAATTGACTTGATCCATGTTTTTGGACTGTGGGAGGAAACCGGAGAACCCAGAGGAAACCCACGCGGACACGGGAGAACATGGAAACTCCACCCAGATGGGGATTCGAACTGGGAATCCCTAGTGCTGAGAGGCGAACGTGCTAACCACTAAGCCACCGTGCCGCCTATATATAATTAACAAAATTTAATCTAGGTTTTCAACTCAAAATATCACTTTTATACAGATATAACTGCTAAACACAATCAAGGTATTCATTTTACAATGGAATTTTGATTTTGTTCAGAAAGTTCTTTTCAACAATTTCGTAGAATCTCTTATGGTTGGTGGTGTATGTATGTTTAGTCTTGATGGAGGTATGTTCTGTAGTATTTTCACTGCTAAAGTCACGTCTCACTTGCAAACTAATGTAGTGTTTACTGTGTTTAGTGTCAGGATTTAAAGTACATCACATAAAAGCATGTATCCAGCCATCCAGTTCAGACTGCTGTTGCTGGAGTAATGCTGTGTGGAATATTTTCTAGGCTCAATTTGGGCCCTCAAATCTAACTGAGCAATACACACCTGAGTATATGTCCTGTTTTTTTGTCCACAGTGTACCGATATTCTGAAGGCTACTTTCAGCAGAAGGTTCAGATGAATCTTAAATATTTTCTGAAACAATTTTCTGAAACGAGACAATGTGTTTACTGTACTCAGTATACCCTTCACAGTCCCCATATTTCAACATAATAGAGCATGTTTGGAATGTGGTGAAACGGAGAATATTTACATCCGGGATGTGCAGTGACAGATCCAAAGCTGTGTGATGTTATCAGGTTAATACAGAGAATCAAAATCGCAGAGGAATGATTTCACCACCTTACTGAATCTTTGCTACAAAGAATTAAGGCAGTTCTGAAGCCAAAAGGGGTCTTACCTAGTACTAGAAAGGTGTATGAGAGAGAGGGAGAGAGAGAGAATGAATGATAGAGAGAAAATGTGAGTTTGCGGACAATTTGTAAAGAATGAGGCATTTCAGTAGCCACATTCAAATAACTCACTAATATTAAGACCTAATAAATAAAACACTACTCATCTTTGGTGCTATTTTTACAACTGCTATATGTTTTATATGTATTATATGTACTTTTACTTTTTAATTTCATTTTATATTACAGGGTTGCAAACCTTGAAGAACTCCTCAAATCACAATATCTTTGTAAATTAATTGACAAATAAAAAAAAAACCATTGAAATTTATTAAAATCACTAAAGGCGGCACTAAAGGTGGCTTAGTGGTTAGCACGTTCGCCTCTTAGCACTAGGGATTCCCGGTTCGAATCCCCATTTGGGTGGTGTTTCCATGTTCTCCCCGTGTCTGCGTGGGTTTCCTCCGGGTTCTCCGGTTTCCTCCCACAGTACAAAAACATAGATGAAGTCAATTGAGTTCTCCAAATTGCCCCATATAGAGTGTGTCTGCGTGCATGTCTGTGTGAGTGAGTGTGTACCCAGCGATAGATTGGCGTCCTGTCCTAGGTGTATCTGCCCAGCGCCCGAAACATTCTCTCCTGGATGGGCATGGGGAACCCCACCGCGATTCTATTGTAGGATAAAGCGGAAGATAATGAATGAATGAGGATAAAATCACTAAACCAAGGATGAAATGCACATTCGGGGCAGTCGTTTACTGTCATTAGGGAACCTGTCGTGAAGGTCCCCGATTCGATTTCTGGTCCCACCAAGTACTATGGCTCATGACTAATAACCTTCTGCAAGGCACTGAACACCAATTGCACCTCGGACGCTGTATACAAGGCTGCACACCACTCATGGCACATGTGCTCACTTTACTCAGTGTGTGTATATGTGTGTGTTTCACTGCATGGATGGGTTAATTGTGAAGGACAAATTCCTCTGTGTGTAAAGCACAGTAGGCAAAAATGATCCCTTTACTTCATCAGACATTAAAGAACACATACAAATGATTTAATCAACTTTATTAACAAAAGTACAAACATTTTACATTGAAACCTTTGGCCACAATAATATTATAATATATCAGACACGAATATGTTGACATGTTTGAATATCTTAATGGCACTGCAAGCAAGAATATTATTATTGCTTTGACTAATATGTTCTGATTCTTAAAGAACTGACCTAAACTGACTTTTAAACCGAAATTCCATATATCGACCATGATACAGAGATTTTGCTTTAAAAACTATCCAGAAAACTGTACTAAAGAATACAAATGAATAAAACTTCTTTTTAGTCGTACTGAATGTTTTCATTACAATAGATATTAATATAGACTTTGGATGTAAATTTGGACAGTTTTTAATTAACTGAATTTATTTTTCTGGCCGAAAAGTTTTCAAGTACTTCTCAGGTAGGTTAGATTTTTCCACCATTCTGCTGAGTTACGCTGCTGATAGATGTCCTCTTCAGTTCGATCCGCATAGACTGACTCTCCGCTTTTGTTTCTACTTTCACACCACTGGTGATTCCCAAAGGCCCAAATACAGCCTTGCCAGATTTCATGCCTCGAGACATGGGAATGCGTGTTGGTCCAGATCGAGGTTGCTGGGGATCCACAACGGGCTGCTGTAGAACAATGGAAAAAAAGAAAATAAATAAATGAGATAATTCATCACTACTTACTACATAATAAACATTAATATAGAGCATTCCTGTACATCTAGTTACTATACCATGATAGTAAATGATTTTTCCAAACCAGCTTTACTTCAGCCATTATTTATGAGTTATAATTATAGATTTCTAATATTATGGCAGTAATGCATGTTTTATTAGTTTTGCCAATTTGATAATATAATTTTAATATAATTTAGTTATTTTATTCTTGACTTATTAGGGAATAAATACATGAAAATACACATACATAGTGCATTATTTAGAATTCCACAGAAAACCTCTTTATTATTTAAATGAAATGGAAATAAACCAATGACCCATCCCTACCCTGACTGCCATCTCTCCAGCCATGTAATTCTAGATCATTTATTATTTAAGAAGGAATTAAAAGGATTTGGTATCTTTTCAAACACTGACTGGCAAAAGACTCATATATGTTCAAATAACCAGATATTAATTTTAGGTAATTTGGTAATTTATGTTATTTTTAGATGTACTTAATGATTAGCACAATCAACTCTCAGCGCTGGGCAGGTTCAAATCCCAATCTGGGTGGAGTGTGTTCTCCCCGTGTCCGCGTGGGTTTCCTCTGGATTTCAATTCATTTGAATGCACTAAATTGCCTCATATAGAGGGTGTTTGTGTGTGTGTCTGTGTGAGTGAGTGTGTTCATTCTCCACTGGATGGAACCCCACTGCGACTCTTGTAGAGGATTAAGCGTAAGACAATGAATGAATATATGTACTTTTTTGAAAAGTCCACTAAGCTCATTAAGGACTGGAACTACCCGTTTTATGAAAAATTTTTAATTTGGCTGCTTTGAGAGAATGTATTATCGAAAAAAAGTGTTGTATAACTAGACTGAATGTGAATTCCACGAACCACTTGCACTAGGGATTCCTGGTTCGAATCCCCATCTGGGTGGAGTTTCCATGTTCTCCCCATGTCCGCGTGGGTTTCCACCGGGTTCTCCGGTTTTCTCCCACAGGCTAAAAACATGGATCAAGTCAATTGAGTTCTCCAAATTGCCCCATGTAGAGTGTGTATGTGTGAGTGAGTATGTACCCAGCGATGGATTGGCGCCCTGTCCTGGGTGTATCCGCCCAGCGCCCGAAACATCCCCTGGATGGGCATGGGGAACCCCCCCCCCCTCGACCCTGATATAGGATGAAGCAGAAGATAATGGATAGATGGAATATGAATAGTATGAATTGTATTGTATGTATTGTGCTTCCCCTGCGGCACAGCACTTACCACTGAAAGAGTTGGTCTGGGTGGTGCTGTGGCCACCTGTGTGATGGTAAGGCTGCTGGTTACTTTGCTTGTTATCTGTTTACTGACAGCACCTTGGCGTGGTGAGCGCAGCACTGTTCCCAGAGAAATCTCTTTGCTTTCATTTGTAACTATACCAGGTTTTGCTGAGCTTGGTATGTTGTTTTCAGTGGTCTTTCTGAATTGTGAACCTAAGTGAATGTGAATCTTATTGTCTTCTGTAGTAATGATATTCGCATTCGAGTTACTTTTCTTAATAGGCATGGGAACCATTCGTTTTTCAGGAGTCAGTTTGAATACTGCCCGACCGGTAATCATTTCCTGAGAATCTAAGCAGGCGCTGTCTGCCAAGGTGGATGTGCTTACTGACACAGATATGGGTGACATTGGTCTGTCAGGTGATGGTGGCTTGCTGCTTTCTGGGGACTTGGCTCTTGAAATAGCGGTGATGGTTATTGGAGATTTTGCTCTTTCTGGACAGTTAGGCTCTTTGGCACTTTCTTTTGGGGAAACAACAGTAGCAGGAATGATTGTTATCTGGGGCTTCTGTACATCCTCTGATGCGGCTATTGCTCTGTTGAAGACATTTTCTGACGTAGAACTGCTGATATGAAGAGTTGCTTTGCTGTTTTGGTGATCAGGAGTCACTCGGATATGTAGTGGTTGGCCCTGCTTTTGCGTCATTTTAATCTCAGAAGGCGTGGTCCTGGCATCTATGTGCATGGACTTTTCTACAGTACTTTGAATGTTACTGTCTTTCTTCTTTATCCAAGGTATACAGGATTTCTTTAATGTAAGGTCAGTAGCTGGAGGAGGGTAGAGCTCTCTGACTGTCGGTCTTTCGGCAGGTTTTTTAATGCTTCTCTGTCGAATGCTGTTCATGATGTGGTTTTCCTCTTGTACAGACTTTTTAATAAAAACAGCTGGGGTCTCATCTTCAGTTAATTCAGTTCCTCCAGCATCTGTCTGGACCCCTGTTGACAACATTGGCGCATCCATTATTCGTCTTCCATTGCTGCTTGGTCTCAAAGCACGACTGTAGCGCTTAGTAATCTCAAGTTCTTTGGTAAGATTGAGAACCTCATTACTCATGGTCTTTTTCATGTCTTCCTCATCAAGCAATTTCTGTTGCAACATGGAATAGTCCACCTGAAGCTGTGAAAGCTGGTCCTCCTTGTTCATGAGCTCATGAATCTTCTCTTTGAGAGCCTGGACCTCAGAGTGCAGGTCTTTGTTTTTAACTTCCTCTGATCTGCACCTCCTCCATAACTCAGTTTCTTTACTTACTGCCTCTTTCTCTTTTACCTTACTTATAGCAAGCTGACTCTTCATTTCATCTACCTGCTGTGAGAGTATATTTGCCTTCTCTTGTTCACTCTTGAACTTTTTCTCCAACATATCATACTCATCCTCGGTCTTAAGCAAATCTCCCTCCACAACCTCAAGCTGCTTTAAACGATTCCTTAATCTCTCAATTTCCATGTTCAGTTCAACCACTTTCTTTTCATCCATAACTCTGGAATTTAAGATTCTTCCCAATTCAGTGTTTGATGCTTTATCTGTAGCTTCCTTTCCTTCTTCTTTCACCTCATCATTTGGATATGTGATCATACAAATCTTCGAATTCAGATCTTTACACCTCTCAGCCTCAGCTGTAAGTTTAAACTTCAGCTCAGCCTTCTCTTTGACCAATACACTGATTTTCCCTTCCATCTCTGATTTTAGTTTTAGGAGTCTTTTACTCTCTTCTATCAGTTTCTCAGTAACTTCCATGGCCTTCTCTTGCTCTGCCTTAAACAAAATTTCTAGTTCTTCTCTTTTATTTTCCTCACACTTAATTCGCTCAGCCATGTTTTTGTGCTCATTAACCATTATTGAAGTGAAAGACTTGAGCTTCAGTAACTCTTCTTTCAAAGCTAACTCTGCTTTTTCTAATTTAAGTTCAGATGACTCCACTTCTTTTATCCGTATTTTAATAGACACTAGCTCATCCGCTAGTTCCTTTGTAAGGCCTCTTTCCTTTTCCAGCGCACCTTGCAATTGGACACACTCACCTTTACTCATATAGAAAGCTGCCTCCAGTTTTTCTAGTTCCAACATTCTCTTTTGCATTTTTTCCATTTCCAACTTTAACTCCTTATTGTTTACTTCCTCTGTTTGAAGTTTTTTCTTCAGCTCACTGCATTGGTTCTCCGTTTTGGTGATCTCCTCATCCTTGCCTTCCATCTCTAAGATTTTTTTATGCAGGTTCTCTAACTCTGCCATCAAGGTCGAATTGCCACATTGTCCTTTGCTTATTGTATTCTTAAGTTCCTGTAGCTCTTCAGCTGATTTTTGCAAAACAGCATTAGTCGTTTCCAGTTCTTCAATTTTCTGTGAAACTGCGGTTTGTGTCTGACACAGCTGCTGGTTTTCAGTCTCTTGGCTAGCCAGTTTAGTCGCCATCTCATCATACTGAAGTGCAAACTTGGAAGTCCTGACCTCCATCTGGGCTTCAAGATTCAAAAGCTTTTGAGCATCTTCTTTTGCTTTGCTATCAGTATCACTCGACTTTTGCTCTTTGTCCTCGAGTTTTAATTGAAGATCTTGAATCTTCTGACTTTGCTGGTCAATCTGATCCAGGTGAAGTTGTTGTTCATCCACCAGCATGAGCGCAAAGGATTTCAACTTCACTAGCTCTCCACGAACTTTCTCCAGTCGCTTTGAGTGCTCCTTTTCTTTACGCCCTTGATAGGCTTTTTCTTGCTTCAGTAACAGTTTCAATCTAAAACACAACAAAACAACAGAGACAAAACCATTTGAAGAAACCATTTTATATTACACTTAATGACCACTTGTGAAAATGTCACATTTAGGAACACGTGACATTTTTCATACAAGGAAGCACCATTCTATGCTTCCTTGTATGAAAAATAGATCCTGGAATAAGCAGGTTTTTTATATCAGTTTCAATATAAATCTACAATTGACAATAAAGACCACTTTATTAATAATTATGTGCTTTAGCACATAATTCAGGGCCAGTATAAAAATGTATATGCTGGAACACTTAATTGCGCAGGGGGAGAGGTCAGGATTATGACCTACAGTGTTACAATGTTTATACTTTTATGGCAGGTTAATGTCAAGGATTGCTTTGTTTCCCTGAGCTTCACAACCCCCAGATTTAAATTTCATAGCATGACTGTGTCCCATTGTTCAATGCAAGGTCTATAATTAATGATTGGGTGAGTTTGGTGTGAAAGAACCCACAATCAACTCTTTCCTTAACCACATTTTTTTCTTTGAGATGAACAAGGCTGAAGATTTTGAGCCGGACATTGTCAAAACCTTACAAAAGTTCTGGATGAGTTGGCAAATTTTCCACATACAAGATGTTCCCAAAAAATGAAAGCTATTATGGGCCAAAAAGGGGGACCAGATTAGAATGGAATGCCACAAAATCTTCTAGAGTGTAGATGTTCCAAAAATGTCCATATAGTTAATTGTGTCTGTATGGGAGAATACAGTATGATAAATAAATTTACAGTATGATAAATAAATGAACTCTACCATGATGAATATGGTGACATATTTTTATGCCATATTTATGCTAAAGGAGGTCACATTACTAGATCTTTAATAAAATGGAGTCTGAATGTGTATAATTTTACTACATTGACAATTTTAGTATTTGGCAGGCACCCTTATAATATATTACAGAATGAAAAATCATTAAATATAAGTGGCTAATAGTTACGCTGTTTTCTTCAACCACACAGTCTTCAGCCTTCTGATTAGCAATCCAATACCATAACCTCAGACTCCCCTCTGCTGTTTCTTACAGTGTAATAATAGCTTTAGTGGATAATACATTCAATTACCACTTTATAATAAACTGCCATACAGCATAGTATGCCATGCAGCATACTTTACTGTAATAGTACTTAACATAATATTCTGGGAACAGAGATTTTTAGTGTCCAAAATAAAAAATTGTCTTATTTCAAAGAGCTTTACTCAGAGCTTGATCATATCGGCACAATGAAGCAGTTATTTTCCTCCTTAATGTTGAAACCATGAGCAAAAACAAGTAAATGTTTAAAGTGAAGTCACTGATGCTTGGCATCTCCCTGCAACGGGATTTTCTTCCAAGCATTGCATCTTAATTCTAAGCAAATAATACCAAATGACCAACTTGTTCCCACAAAATCTTCATCAAAGCATATAATAAACATTAAAAATAAATTCTTCACTAACTTACCATCTAGTTCCGATGATCCTAAAATGTCCCCCTGCTCTTAATTATGTAAAAACCAAACATCTAGGTTTGAAGCCGTCAACAGGCTTACTACTCTTTGGCCCTCACATTCCACATGTGCATTCATAACAGCAGTAGAATGAATTTTGGTTACAACTCCTCCCAATCAGACTGATGTTGGTATTCTTCTTATGCATGGCACAGTCCACAGACGCCTTTTTTAGACATACCACAAACTGGAAACTGTTCAGTTTTATACCTTTAAGATTCCATCTGCAAGTTTTCATCTGCTTTCAGTAGAATAGAAGTTATGAAAAGCCTTATAGGTTAGTCAGTGCTGTTTGACACTCCTCGTTTGCATGCCTGCAGCCATAAAAAAGGCATCAAATGCAAAATGTATTCAAATAAACAAGGCTGGGCATCAACTCCAAATGAGGTCAAGCTCTTTAGTCCTGCTCCTGAACAAAAATGGTTACAAGAAGCGAATGAGATCAATTTACTTCAAAATGTACATAATGACTGCTCTGTGTTTAGTGAGTACTGTATATACTTAAAGGCAGACACAGTTAGATTCAAGCTGTACATCTTTCATGATATTTCTATGTTTTAAGCCAAGTTTTTTAAAATTTTTCTATAGAACAGTTAGATATAGAAATTGTTTGTCATGCTGGCCATGTGGTCAATATATTTTATTTCATTTCTGTATTAAATCATGTCCTGAGACTGTGCAGCATTCTATAAGAAACAGCAGACCTTTCACTCTGTCTTTCATCACACCCATCACTAAACACTCAGGCTGTGAAAAACAGGTGAGGACCCAGAAGCTGAACAAATATTTTCCACCCATACATGTTGACATGACTGACATATATCCCTTCATGTATGCATCTGTCTACACAAATTTGGAAGGTGCGGGAGGTTATATGCAAATGTTTTTTTTTTCAAGTATGTCTGCCATCATGAGTGAAAATGTCCTGGTCCCTTTCAAAACAGATGTTTTTTTTTATTATTATTCATTCACTTGCTGAGCAGCTTCTCTTGATAAACGTCACATAGACAATAGAGCTTAATCTGGCATTTTAAGGGCTAGGACCAATACCAAAAATTAATGCATATATTTGCACCTAGAGGCGATTTTGCATCTATGGTTAATCTGCTATAATGATTTTTGGACTGCAAACCTCTTTTTTTTTTTTAAATGTGCCATCCAGTGAGCCACATTGCACCCCCATGTTTCCATGTTTCCATGTTCTTTCTGCCCATGTCTGCATCGTTTTCATTTAATTTCTTCAATTCACACACACACACACACACACACACACACACACACACACACACACACACACACATATATATATATATATATATATATATATATATATATATATATATATATATATATATATATATATATATATATATATATATATATGCTTAAACATCATTTTGCAATATTATTCTATTTGTTTCAGTCCAAGTTTACATTTTTTATGAATATTTTTATACTAAGGTCTTGTTTTGATGACAAGAAAGATGTATATTGTAATTTTTTGGCAAAATCTTTCCCAGCACATCCCTGTCACAGGTGCCTGAGGCACCTGTCCCTCATTTAATTTACTCATGGACTCTGTTGGGTGATTGGTTTATTTTGTGCACGTGACTGGGTGTGTTTTGTATTTAGTTTCTGTCTTCCATTTTCCCGGTGCACGTCTTTGTTTGTGGTAATATCCCGATGTTAGTTTGTTCGTTTCGTTCCCCCTTTTCTGTTGGTGTCCCTAAACCATTTTTAATAATAAATTCCGTTTTGTTTTTTATCCCGGTGTCTCGAACTCTCCTTCCATGCTCAACCACGGTACAACGCTGCGCACGATCCCCGCACAGGTTGTATCCGTGGGAGTGTTTTGTCTGACGGACCAGCGTACGCATTTTTCCCCCGCGTAGCCGGTTCCAAAGGAAACGCTCACCAGGCGCAAGCGGCGTACGCAGTTTCCCCGCGTAGCCGATCTCCCGGGGAAGACGAACGGAGTCTAACAATCCCAAAAAACACATCAGCACACTGTGGTAGCCTAATCATGTATGAAAATGATTTCTGCTCCCTGATCCATTTTTGAGCCTTTTGAGTTTTTTCGTTGTCATTGTCAGGGTAATATATCTATATGCCTTCAAACCCATTGCTAACACAAGAAGGCCATTGCCAAAGGAACTGATTCTATTTTGACGTGGTGGGTGTTACACCAAATAATGTGTTTAGTTTAGAATTATGCACTCATCTGTTCACAGACCAAAAACTGTAACGTACCTTTCTCTCTCTTGTTCCAGTAGGTTGGTGAAATCGTCGCTTTTGTTCATGTAATCAATGTGCTTTCTTTTCTCCACATCAAGCTCATGAACTACACGGCGATGGCATTTCTCAGCCAGCAGCAGCTGCTCCAGCATTCGACGATATGTCTCTTTATGTTTATCCTGAAGCTTATCCAACTATAACACACCCACAAGACAACAGTGCAGGACGCAAAATAAGTTACATAAATGTATTGATGCAAAGAATTTATAACCACTTCGTCCATGGAGTTCAGTTTCAAGTCAGTAAACACAAGTTTCCACACAGTGATTTAGGACAGTGATTTCCAAACTTTCATTCAAGATGACATCAAACCCTCATCCTCAACCCTGTCTGAATGCTGCAGCGATAACCTCTGAGCAATATTTTATTTTACCTGAGGATCAGAGTGACTTAAACACTTTCATTTTTATTCAGGAGCATAAGAAATTTAGTTCATTAAAATTACTTGGGTTTTATACATTTGTTATACATTGGTTTACACCTGATAACACTGCCAGCTGCTCAGGAAGAATGAGCTTGGGTTCTCACAAGGTTTGTGCCTTTTTTCTTGCTTTTGCCACTTTGCTCTTTAAATGTTCAGGATTAGAAAATTGTTAAGCTGCCTTTAGACAATGGCAGCTTAACAATTTTCAAAAAATTTAAAAAATTGTAAAAAAAAAAAAAAAAAAAAACACGGACGGCACGGTGGCTTAGTGGTTAGCATGTTCGCCTCTCAGCGCTAGGGATTCCCGGTTCGAATCCCCATCTGGGTGGAGTTTCCATGTTCTCCCCGTGTCTGCGTGGGTTTCCTCCGAGTTCTCCGGTTTCCTCCCACAGTCCAAAAACATGGATCAAGTTAATTGAATTCTCAAAATTGCCCCATATAGAGTGTGTCTGTGTGAGTGTGTGTGTGCCCAGCGATGGATTGGCACCCTGTCCTGGGTGTATCTGCCCAGCGCCCGAGATGTTCTCCCCTGGATGGGCATGGGGAACCCCACCGCGACCCTAATAGAGGATAAAGCGGGAGATAATGAATGAATGAATGAAAAAAAACACTACATAAATATATAAACTTGAATATTTTTGTGACACCCCTCACTTTGTGATACATTTTTGCACTGGAAGTTTCATTCCATACAAAGCTGCCATTTTGCATTAAATAAAATAAACAAATAAAATTACAACTCACTTTAACTGTGGAATTATCAAATGTGACCTGCTGGTGTATCTTAAATTTTACTGTGTAATTAGGTTCACTGTTCTTAACATATTTTGTTAAAACTGCCTCTCT
The DNA here is from genome assembly GCA_019802505.1 of Corydoras sp. C115. Taxonomy (NCBI): domain Eukaryota; kingdom Metazoa; phylum Chordata; class Actinopteri; order Siluriformes; family Callichthyidae; genus Corydoras; species Corydoras sp. C115. Next base: position 8,817,902 of record JAFMOC010000006.1, on the reverse strand, counting down.
GCACAAAAATGAATTTACAAGCAGCTCTCTGAAAAAAAAAACAGCCACCAAAAAAACTGACTTTGTCAAAATGACACCTTTATAATCCCACATCTTTTCAGAGACTGGTGTGGGCTTGCTTTGTGCTGCAGAATTTTCTCTAATCAGGGTTACAGATGTGAGACTAGTTCTATTTGTATCGTGCACCCCCCCCCCACCAACTAATCCACCTTCATACTTCTGCAACAGTACCACCCACCACCACCCCTGGAGGCACAGCCAAAAAAAATTTAAATGATTGATTTCAGGCAGTTAACAGATTGTTTATAGATGTTATTTTTTTTAAAATAATATACATAAACTGTTATAAAAAGAATCAGAATTTTTAATCCATCCATCCACTATCTTTAGCTTTATCCTGTACTAGGTTGGGGGGGGAGTTTTCCCCATGCCCAGGGTAGAACGTTTGAGGCGCTGGGCAGATAAACCCAGGACAGGGCGCCAATCTATCGCTGGGCACACACTCATTCACACAGACACACAATCAAACACACTCAATATGGGGCAATTTGGAGAACTCAATTGACCTTAATCCATGTTTTTGGACTGTGGGAGGTAATCGTAGAAAGCGGAGGAAACCCACGTGGACACGGGGAAAACATGGAAACTCCACCCAGATTGGGATTCGAACCAGGAATTCATAGCTTTGAGATGCGAATGTGCTAACCACTAAGCCACTGTGCCGTCCCAGAATTTTTAAGATCAAGGAAATTGTTTTGGGATTCTGATCATTGACATTAGACAATTAAAAAAAAAAAGAAGAAGAATTTAAATAAATAATAATAAATAATTTTTAGTTCTTTATGTTTATGTTCTAAATTGGAAAATGAGCATGTACAACAAATGTAACCTGTATAATCAGCAATTATGTAGTGCAAATAGTACAACAGCACAGTGTTATAGAAGTTATAAGATCATATCTTAATACACAGTATTTAATGTGTGACGTGTCATGACGATGAGTCTAAAGAGGATGATAGTGAGAAATTCATCCATCCATTATTTTCCGCTTTATCCTCTATTAGGGTCGCAGGGGGTTCCCCATGCCCATCCAAGGGAGAACATTTTAGCCACTGGGCAGATACACCCAGGACAGGGCGCCAATCTATCGCTGGGCACACACTCATTCACTCTCACACACACACACATACACACTCTATATGGAGGAATTTGGAGACCTCATTTGGCTTGATCCATGTTTTTGGACTGTGGAAAGAAACCGGAGAACCTGGAGGAAACCCATGCGGACACGGGAAGAACATGGAAACTCCACACAGATGGGGATTCGAACCGGGAATCCTTAGCGCTGAGAGGCAAACGTGCAAAAAATATTTTCTTTATTGCATTGCTCACCTCTGCCATTGGCTTTTCATACACATCATCATGGTGTATTTGGTTGTTAATGAGTAGTCCATCTCTCCGCAGGGCCTTCAGAGGTTTGGTTGGAAAAGCTGAGCCATAATGAGACTCAAGCACCTCTGGACGACTGACTCCAGACTTCAGCACGCGGATCACATCCTCTCTTGCCTGAAAAGCAAGCATTTTAGTACCCCACTTTAATCCAAAACAAAGTTCTGTTAAAACAAAATTATTTGTATGATAATTTAATCGAATTTAATTTGAATATTATTTTAAACACAATAGTAAAAATAAAAATGATTCTATCTACAATAATATATATAAGGCAGCATGGTGGCTTAGTGTTTCACTTTAAATGAAAAAGACAATAAGGGGTTTTTGCCTGTAAACAATATTAAACAAAATAAAATATTTAGTACCACAGCGATCTAGTTAGGATACTTATTACGTCAAGGTGACCTAATGTAATACAATGTAATGCCACTAGATGGAGCCAAAATCACAATAAATAGAGTCCTAATACATCCAGGTTCGTTTCCTGGTCTGGATGGAGTTCCCACGTTCTCCTCGTGTCCGCGTAGGTTTTCTCCGGGTTCTTTGGTTTCCTCCCTCAATTCAAAAACATGAATTTATTTCTTGTTGATGCTAACCACATTTCGTTGTCTTGTACTTGTACAGCACAATGACAATAAAAATGAGTTAATTATATATATAAATCTATATTATATTTATGTTTTTTCCTTAACTACTGACTTGTGTTGTTCTTGTATTTGTAAGTCGCTTTGAATAAAAGAATCTGCTAAATGACTGAATGTAAATATATTCTGATTCTGATTCTGAATATACGCTATATCAGTGACAGGCCATTAGGGTCTGCAAAGCCTGAAAAACATCTGAGTCACAGACTGATGTTAATTATAGTTTATCCATGAATCCAAATTCCACTTCCTTTCATAGCATTTCCTGCTTGTGCTGCTTCCAAAAGTGTATTTTTTAATTAAAGAATTTAACCAATCACAATTTAGCATCAGGGCGGCACGGTGGCTTAGTGGTTAGCACGTTTGTCTCTCGGGATTCCCGGTTCGAATCCACATCTGGGTGGAGTTTCCATGTTCTCCCCGTGTCTGCGTGGGTTTCCTCCGAGTTCTCCGGTTTCCTCCCACAGTTCAAAAACATGGAACAAGTCAATTAAGTTCTCCAAATTGCCCCATATAGAGTGTGTCTGTGTGAGTGAGTGTGTGCCCAGCGATAGATTGGTGCCCTGTCCTGGGTGTATCTGCCCAGCGCCCGAAACGTTCTCCCCTGGATGGGCATGGGGAACCCCACCGCGATCCTAATGTAGGATAAAGTGGGAGATAATGAATGAATGAATTTAGTATTATTTGTTGCCAGGGTCATATAAATTCCTACACCTGGCCACCTTCACAATCAGTTATGAGGCCAGGTAGCATAAAAATATTATCGAACAACATGTTGCTTTAACCAATTAGATTTTTATTTGGCAACACCAAGGCACTTTAGCAGGTGGATGTTCTGTCAGTGTATTCACACTCTTTGATTGGATAGACAGAGAATATACTGCTTCTGTCAAGTGGTTCATTCATTCATTATCTCCCGCTTGATCCATGTTTTTGGACTGTGGGAGGAAACCGGAGAACCCAGAGGAAACCCACGCGGACACAGGGAGAACATGGAAACTCCACCCAGATGGGGATTCGAACCGGGAATCCCTAGTTCTGAGAGGCGAACGTGCTAACCACTAAGCCACCGTGCCGCCCTGTCAAGTGGTTATTTCTAGCAAATTAAAACTTATGCCAGAAATACGATTTGACTTTTAGCACCAGCTTCGAAGGCACTAGAAAAGGACTTCTTGATGGAACTAAACATGGGGCAGTCATAGGCTTGTGGTTAAGGAACCAAACTTGTGAGCTGAAGGTCCCTGGCTCGATTCCTGGTCCCAGCCCTTGGGCAAGGCACTGTATACAGGACTGCCCACTGCTCCAGGCACATGTGCTCACTTCACCAGTGTGTGTATATGTGTTTGTTTCACTGCAGGGATGGGTTAAATGTAGAGGACAAATTCCACTGTGTGTAAGCACAGTAAGCAAAACATCATTTTTTATCACTTTATCTTATGTGTGGTATGTAGGATGGGCATGTGTCCTGAAATATTGATTTCATTTGTGTTTATTCAAATAAACATTTCAAATTGACTTGTCTCTTGTCATTTTCTTTTTCATGTGGTTGACTCAAGCTGGATCAAATTACCATCACATGATGCTCATAATATATTCATAGAACAAAGACATACTTACAAATCTAGCTTTCTACTTATAGCAATGTCAGTCTTATCAATCTTAATCTTATCAGTTAAAATTAATAAATTAATTAGGTGGTATAGTCCCCCAAAATGACATATGCATTGCTATTTTCCAGGTTGTAAATAAGAATTTTACCTCACCTGGATCTCCCCCTCCATGATTCCCAACAGCTTAAGTAGATCATCTTTGGAAAGATCCTTCAGCCCTAGATTTTGGGCTGTTGGATTGTTGGACACATTCTTTCTTTCTGACATCAGATTCTCTTCGTCTTCTCTTAACTGAACCTTTGACTTGCTGCTCTTCTCAGTAACCTGCAAATCTCCCTTCTCTCCTCCACTCATCTCATGAATTGCATGGGGAACAACCAAGACTTTGTTTGTTGAACTGTCTATTCCATTAGTTTTGGACCTCATGTTGTCTCTGTAATAAAACAATCATTCATTTTCAAAATATATTCATTTATATTGGAATTGGAAGCTGCTCCTTAAAGTGCACACAACATGATATATAAATAGAAAAACTAAGAAAACTAAGACTACTGTGCAAGATACTAGACATACTGTAGGTACACAGACAAACAGATAAAACAGACAAAACAGATGATATGTAATATGTCAGTTAGTGTAGGTTCCAGTTTAGCATCATGAGAGCTTTGAGAAAAAAGCTGTCCCTAAGTCTGTTTGTTTAGGCCGTAATGAACCTGTAATGCCTACCAGAAGGCTACATATAAGTGGAATATAGTTTAATTTATCCTTGAGTTATATAGAGTTAAAATCTGAAGGCAGGAAAACAACACCATTTTGGGTCACAAGACAAAAGTTTATTGACATTTTTTATCTTAATTCAACAATCATGCCTTTATATGTTCAAGACATTTTAAATACTAATTCAGGAACTTACACAGAGAAACTGTACCAAAACTAAATAATGTAAAGTAAATCACTGTCATATTGCTCATCTTATTATTACATCATTTCTCATTATCGTCCACTTAATCCTCTACTTGGGTCATGGGAAGGGGATGTTGCTCAAACAGGGGACAATGTTTGGGCAGATACACTGAAGACAGGGCACCAATCCATCGATGGGCACACACTCATTCACATAGACATACTATAAAAAGGCATACTACATTGAGATTGGGGCAATTTAAAGCAGCCAATTCACCTTGAATCCATGTTTTTGTACTGTGGGAGAAAACAGAGAATACAGAGGAAACCCACACGGACATGGGAAGAACATAAAATCTCCACTAAGATCAGGATAGAGGTTTCCAATCGCTAAGAGACGGACGTACCTGCTACATCCAAACTAAGCGTGAGATATAAAGCATTTTCCTAAACAAAGCAGCCTTTGTCATTGACATGTCTTTTTTTCACATTGCAAATATGCAGTTAAATACACATTTCCCATGTCTCACAAAGTCCCATGTGACTATAAACACGTTTATTTTCTGAACTCTGTAAATTGATAAAGATAAAGAAACTATACTAGATAATGATACTAGATAAAGAAACCTAATTGCACAATTTATTTATGTTGAACCCAAGCTACAAAAATGTTTCATTGAAAACACATGGTCTGTGAACTCAAATGCATCCTGAACATGTTGGTACAGTCAGACCACACAAATCTCTTTGTCACTGCACGTTTCAGATTTCAGCTGGAACTGAGTCATGGCTTTCATGCTGGAAAATGAATTGTTAAAAACTTTACAACAGAATTATAATAAAATACTGGCAGAAGACTTTAAGGTTTTTTAATGAATATATTTAATTGTTAACTTTCTTATTTTTATTCTTTCTTTTAAAGATACATGGTAATACCATTGGTTTTTTATAAAAAAAAATAAAACCATTGGCAGCAGAAAACTGAACCTTTTACATTTAATGCATGATTTGATTTCATCAGGTTGCTCTGGACCAACTAACGTCATCCTGAACAGGCAATAATATTACCCATTACCCATTTTTTGAGTCCTCTTTAACATATTTTGGAATTAATAGTGAGCAATAACCTTAAAGCAACCTAATATGAACCCTAATTGTAGTGGGCAGTGTCATTGACTTTTTTGAAGTTTTTGAAGTCTTTATGACTTCACACTGCTAATGCACACTGCTTTCACACTGTTAATACCAATACTAAGGAATAATGAAGCTAATGATACTGTGATGAAGATTTATTTAGTGGAAGGTGTTTTAGAAACTAATTTAACTTAGGAAAATCATATTAATCTTAATTTAACAATGTTGATATCCTGCAATCATCAGTCAACAATTTATTCATGTCTTTTTAAATGTATATTAAAATGTATAAGAAAATATAGCCAAAATATTTTATACGTAGAAGATATTAAAATCAGTAGAACAGCATATTAATGAAACTGCACTGTTTAAAATGCAGCAAGGTCACAGTTTACAGATCTTCAAACCCCACTCATTAAAATAACAAAGATTTAATCTCCTGTCCATATGTGTTGATAAACAAGGAATGTCATCGGTATGTTATCTTTGTTCATTTGTTCACTAAATGTAAATGTACATAACATTTACATTTAGTCATTTAAGCAGAAGCTTTTATCAAAAACAACTTTTTAAATGAGAGAACAACAGGAGTCAGTGAGTTAAAGAGGAACCAGCTGAACTGCAGTATTATTCATTACTTTTCAGATTTTGGTTTCCAATAGAAAGCTCCTTAAAACAGCTGGAAGTGAGAGCTGTATCACCAAAATCTCAGGACATGACACTATTACAGCTGAGCGGGGACTGATAAAGTAAGCAGTGGCGAAAATATGAATAAACATGTGTTAGAATGTTTTATGTTAGAATGTTAAATGTTGAGATACATAAATCTAATAATAAAAGACATCTGACTTTAATATCACAAATTTGACTTTAATAACTGAACAATTTAGTAATTGGTGTACAATAAATTATTGTTACAGTTGCCACCATTACTGTGTTTGGCTCAGGTTTTCTTTTGGAATGGGTGCAACAGCTGCAGAGTGTGTTGGACTTGTACAGTTAGATGTAGATTTTGTTTTGATGGTTAAGCATGATGTTATTTTGTACTGTTTACCAACAAAGAAATAACTCCCTTATTAAGCAAGTAAAGCATACACTAATGTGAATATGATATTTACATACAAAAACCTTTCTATAATTACAATTTAAGTATTGGGACACCACTTAATCATTTATTTCATGTTTTTAATTCTGTCATATTGCTACAGTTATATAAAATTTGGCAATTAGTGATGCATTTTGAGCAATTGTACACCATCATTGAGGGAACAGTTTGGGGAAGGCCTTTGTTGTTCTAGCATGACTGTACCACAGTGCACAATGCAAGGTTGTAAAGTCATGGTTGGGTGAGTTTGTTGTGGCTCACACAGAGCCCTAATCTTAACCCCTTAAACACCTTTGGCAATAACTACAACAAAGACTGAGCCCGTTAACATCACTGTCTGATCTTACAAATGCTTTTGGATGAATGGATGAAAGTTTTCACAGACACACTTTAAAATCTTAAAGAAAGCCTTTTCAGAAAGCTAAAAGCTGTTTTATAGCTGCAAAGGGGGAAGTGGTTAATAAAAGTTCCTGTGTAATGTACTGTATAAGTGTTCAAATACTTTTGTCTAACTGATTAACTGGCTAAATACAGACCAGCTCGTTAGAATGCTTTCAAAATGATATGTGGTTAAAATGCTGGGAGCATCTTTTATTGGATATCTTTTTGAATATGCAGAGATAAAAATATTGGCGATCTGAAAATGATGGATCTTATTTTAATTAATCTTGTTTGGCTTTAAATAAACAGTTACAGCATTGTGAACAGTGCTTAGAATAATGTGTTATGTGTTTTTCAAAATTCCATCTGATTTGTACATTCAGGGTCCGGTTTTGTCTAGTGACCAATATAAAAAAGCCAAACAAACCCGAAATTGGGGCGTTTACACAAAAGGGTATACTAAAGGATTTAACCAACTACCAAGGTTAAAACAGCTAGGGACTTGAAAACCTATGTTTATGGCATGCACTGATGGAGGACTTATGGCCACTATAAACACAACTTCTCATGGTCATTCAATAGCAATTTTAATTGAACGTAACCACAGCAGAAAAATGCCTTGCTGCAATCTCTCATCCAAAGTTATTTTTTTCTGAAGAAAATGGTTTGGAGACTATGGTTTAGCTTTAAACCACTGGATTTAAGTTTCAGGAAAATTATGTGATTATCTGATATATAAGTACAAATGTTCTTAGCTTATGTTCCCAAAGTTCTCTTAAAAGCAGTCATTAAAAGTGTTCTCATCTTATAAATTTACAGGACAACCCATTAGCTTTTGATTCTAACAGTAGAATTCTCTCCGGTTATCACAGAGTACATCATTTGACTTCATCTTAAAACCAGACATTTTATTTATCTCTGGAGCATTTAACACTGGAAAAGTAATAATAACTGTAAACTTCAGATGGTAAAGGCCAGAGCTTGGTTTCTATAAAATTCGAAATAGAATTAGCTAAACTTGTTTACATTTACACACCATTTTTCTATGGGATGGCATGGTGGCCAGCACGATGGCTTCTCAGAACTGGGGCTCCCTATCTGGGTGGATTCATGTTCTCCCTGTGTCTGTGTTGCTTTCCTCCTACAGTCCAAAAGCTAAATTGCCCCTTCAGTTAATACATGTGAGTAAGTGCCTACCCAGCAGTGGATGAAATGGGATGTCTGACTATGGATTGGTATAAATTAAAATTTATTGTTCAATTAATGGGCGGCACGGTGGCTTAGTGGTTAGCACGTTCGCCTCTCAGCGCTAGGGATTCCCGGTTCGAATCCCCATGGTGAGTTTCCATGTTCTCCCCGTGTCTGCATGGGTTTCCTCTGGGTTCTCCGGTTTCCTCCCACAGTCCAAAAACATGGAGCAAGTCAATTGAATTCTCAAAATTGCCCCATATAGAGTGTGTCTGTGTGAGTGAGTGTGTCCTGTCCTGGGTCTATCTGCCCAGCGCCCGAAACGTTCTCCCCTGGATGGGCATGGGGAACCCCACCGCGACCCTAATAGAGGATAAAGCGGGAGATAATGAATGAATGAATGAATGTTCAATTAATGGTGTTTTTCGAGACAAGTGAACTACTTCTTGCAACTACTTCTAACAATGTGAGAAAGAATGGAGAGAAATAATATACTGACTTCTGATTGGTGGGGTCAAAAGAGATTTTTATCAGCCTGATATATCACACCAGCTTTTCTTCTGAGGTCTTCATAAATATCAATTGGTCGTGCCAAGTTTTACATAATTATCTGGTTAAAATGTATACAATATTATAGAAAATAATAAAGAATTCACAAACTTTAGAAGAACCATTGTACATGGCTAAATATGGACATTACAGTACCTTCTTTGGAGTATATGAAGCAAAACATTTGCGAAGAATCCTCCTCACAGAATCTTTTCAAATTGTCCAAAGCCCTAGGTCCTCTTGTGTACTGTACTCCCTCGCTCATCAGACAAGTTTTCCATTGTATTCAGAACACTACACTGAGATGTTAAAGCCAACCGTTTAACATTGTGCTCAATAAACCACTTTTGAGTTTCCTTAAAGTTTTTTAGGAGAATATGTATTTGCATGTTTTTAGCTTGTTGGTAGAGGAAGATTTTAATCTTTGATCCTGAAATTTATTATTACATGATATAACAGAAATGTTAGTACTCTCTCACATATTGACAGTGTGTCTGTTGATTAAATCTGTGATAACTTTTACTTAAGTCACGTTGTAAACTTACAGGAAATAAGAAACTTAACCAAGCGATCAATGCTATTTATTTATAAAAAATAAAATACCATTTCCACAGGTTTTAGTTGATATACTTTACTTCATTCTTGGACAGTCAGTACGGAAGCAGAAGAATTCAACAATGCCACTTTAGCTGCTTCTTTACTTAATCACTGCTTATTTTTTTTAAACATTCCCTTGTTTTTTATATGTATGTACCATTTAAAATCATGTTAAGATAAAGAAAAAACAACAGGATTAGTCATTTCTATGTAACACTCTGTAATGTTGAGGACTATACCATTGCAAACTTATTATTATATTATTATTATAAAAATTATTGCTGTCACTCATGGTTACAATTTCCTGCACTTTGCATTTAACATTAAAATACTTGTACACACTTACTAAATTTTCGTCTAATATCATGCAATTGACCTACACTAGTTTATTTTTGTTATATTCTATTATGTAAGAACTTTATAAAAAGTATATTCTTACTATCTGTAATGCTCAGTTGATGGTGGGTTCCTCTTTCAGTAGAGTATCCCTTTAAGGTGTCTTCTTTATGCATTTTAGCAATTTCTTCCTTTTCAGTTATCTTCAACTATAATAACATAATAAATCTGTAGTATATTTGCTTTACAATGTCAAGAGACAAGAGCAATCCTACAGATCGACTATGATTGAGCACAGTGTTTGCAGACCTTTTTGAAGACTGGGCTTGGAACCACGTTATGTTTTCCTAAGTTTGTGCCTACATGATTCTCTGCATGCGGCTGCTGAATTTTACAGTCCACATGATTACAGGGTAAAAAGGATCGCATAAACAAACTACTTTAGTATTTCCTCTGTGACCAGGACAGTGATATACTGTTTCTATTTACAGTATTGAATTAGTAAACCATAAAGTGTGAATATGAAACCGTAACTAAATTTTGGGCTTTGGGGGGCGGTATACAAGGTAAAACAACATTTTGTCACTTTGAACAATACAGCTAGATAAAAAAAATCAGTAATCTGGTGGAGGTATATATGCTTGCAGCTGGCAGCAGTTCTAAATTTGTTTGTGAAGTCAGCTCTTGAAGATAACAAAAATCCTAGCTTGTGCTAGCAGCTGTCCAAGTTTCACATTCCTACGCTGCCATTGAAGAAATCAAAGATTGTTACATGTGGATCTGATGAGTCTACAGAAATGCTTGGTACACAGACAACAGCATATTTCTGGCAAAAGATGATGACGGTAGTGCAGTCGGTATTAGAGAAAGATGGGGATTAAAGAAGGCTGCGTATACAACAGTTTTTGTGCACAGGACATTTATATTCATTTTAATGAGTTGGTAATGTGTTTAGAGTTATATTACATATATTCTATATTACATGTATCACATATTCACGTGTTACATTTATAAATTCAAAGAAAAAGTACAAAATATAAAAGTGCAATATAATTTTTTCTCAGTTTTTTTCTGTAAAATTTGTAAGTTTTAAAACTCTTTTTTCCCTAATTTATACTTAAATGATATTTTTAAACAATCTGTAAATTTGTGCTACGAATTGTCCGTTCTTCCCCGGAAGAAGGGCGGCTAACGCGGAGATGTAGCGTTCAGCCGCTCGCGCCTTGTGAGCGCTCCCGGGTACCGACCACGCGGAGAAAAATGCATGCGTCGGTCCACGGCGAACGCTCCCACGGTATCCGACCCACGCGGGGAAGGTGCGCAGCGCCGTACCGTGGTTGAACGCGGAAGGAGAGTCCAAAACACTGGGATAAAAGCCAAAATGTAAATTTAATAAAAGTTGGTGATGGGACACCAACAGAAAGGGGGAACAAACAAACAAAGTAACGAAGGGCATAATACCACAAACAAAGACGTGCGCAAAAGAGATGGAAAACTTAGAATAAATACAAAAGGAACTAAACATGTGAACAAAACAAACCAATCACCCAACTGAAACAATTAAGGACCAAACGAGGGACAGGTGCCACAGGCACCTGTGACAATTTGTTTGTTTATGTATCTATTACTGTCATTGATGCTGCTATAATAATGCCAATTTCCCCTTGTGGGATTATAAAAGGAGATATATTTTATATATATTTGTGTGTGTGTGTGTGTGTGTGTGTGTGTGTGTGTGTGTGTGTGTGTGTGTGTGTGTGTGTGTGTGTGTGTGTGTGCGCATATTCTCTTTAGAGTAAACTCTCCTGACACAGAAACACCAGCACATTGTCTCCGGCAGACAATTATCATTCAAATATCATTCCAGAATCTGAAAAGCAAGGATGCAGAATCCTCCTGCTGCATTCTGCAAATTTGTCCATTTACTGAAGATTTTAGCCTTTCCATTGTTCGTTTTAGTTATTGTTAGCCCAATGCAGTCGAAATTCTGCATACTATATAAACAACAATTATTCTAGCAAACGAGAAGAAAAAATATCCCTAATAATTTGCAGGAACCTTTTGTGTCACGCATTAACGTAGACTGCAAACAATACAAATCAATAATTAGATGTTACACATCACATGTGTTATTATTCATTCATTCATTATCTCCCACTTTATCCTCTATTGGGGTCGCGGTGGGGTTCCCCATGCCCATCTAGGGGAGAACGTTTCGGGCGCTGGGCAGATAGACCCAGGACAGGGCACCAATCCATCCCTGGGCACACACTCACTCACACACACACACTCTATATGGGGCAATTTGGAGAATTCAATTGACTTGATCCATGTTTTTGGACTGTGGGAGGAAACCGGAGAACCCGGTGGAAACCCACGCAGACACGGGGGGAACATGGAAACTCTACCCAGATGGGGATTCGAACCGGGAATCCCTAGCGCTTAGAGGCGAACGTGCTAACCACTAAGCCACCGTGCCGCCCACATGTATTATTAATAATGTTAAAAAAAAACAGCTGACGCTTTACTACTTTATTTAGTACTTTGTGTGTTTTTTTAGCATTGAAGTATAAACCTAAGGCTGTTCTAGTTTTTAAATAGATTTAATTACACTTTTGTTTCTTTTCTAGAAAAACAAATTTCCATCCACAAATTGAAAAGTTGTGTAAGTTGTCTGCAAAGCTGCTACAAAGATAACATAGATACTGAACAAATATTGATTGAATTTTATACATATTCACAGATTAACACATAAATTTTTGGTCTGCCAGGAATGCAAATAATACAGATTGATAATCTGCTAACCTGCAGCACTGTTGGACAACTAAACCTCTCTAAACTCCTGAGATAGCAGAATGGTGTATGCCACTTGTAAAACAAAACCAAAGCCAGTAGGCCTCTCTGGTTACGTGTCATAATCTTATAGCACTACATAAGGCTGCATAGTGGAGTTTGAAGGGGATACAAGGTTCATGCTGTAATATTAGAAGCAGCCACAAACGACAGCATGTAAACCACCTTCAAACATGTCTTTTTGAATGTTATAGACCTCATCTAGGCACCAGGACCAGGAAAAGCATTAAATACCAATTGCTTGGCAGCTGAAAGGAAATATAAGCTGAAGAGTGACTGCAACTTGTGTCTCAGTAACTCAAATAAAGTAGCACACAGGGGTTCTTGTGAGGTGAAAAGGTTTTACATTGATGTTCTGTAGTGTTTTAATGACAGAGGCTCTACTGAAAATTCATCCTTTAAGTTTAAATGCAAAAAATAAAAGATGTCACCAAATCCCCCTGGCTAATCACACATGGTGAAAAGTGTAGAAAAATGATCATAGCCTTTAAACATTTAATATACAGGAGGTGAACTTTTTCCATGTTTCCATGTTTATTCTACAAATGTACAAATTTTAAAGTGTTAAGTTTAACATAATGTCTTAACACTAATTACACTCACTGTTCATTGGGAACACCTCCCTTGTTTCTATACTCATTGTCTATTTTATTAGCTGCACTTAGCATACAGATGCACTTTGTAGTTCTACTTTTTCAGACAGACTATTTTTCTACATACGTTGTTACTTCACAAGGCAGGTGTTATATGGGTGTCCATGATTCTCAGTGGTGTGGTAGCTTGGTGGTGGTGTGTTGATGTATTGCACTGGTATGAATCTACATGAGCAAGCTATAAAGTGTCCAACATAATGCACAGTAAGTAGACACAGTCATTTTAAAGTACCAAAATTACTTTTTTTTATAATTTGTCATCATCTTTGTGAAATTCTCACTTTTTAAGAAACACATTTAAGTACTTAATGCTACACTATTTTCATTCTTTTCCCTTTTTTATATTTAAGACTCCACATCTCATAATATATTAGCATGTGTACCATATATAAGGACCACCGACATATTAGTGAAAGTTTTAAAACTGCAGATGAGCTTAAACTTAAATGACCTTTTGCTTGTGTATGTCTATAGGATTTTAAAATCAGATAGAATGTGAAACATAGTTTACCAGTATTGATTTATGGTTTAATGAAGCTATTCACTTCATATGTACCATATGTGAGAGCAACAACTGCTAGTGAGTAAGTTGAGACGTTAAGAAGCTGGTATACACACACACACACACACACACACACACACACACACACACACACACACACACACACACACACAGAAGTGTCTGTCATAATGTGTAGATGTAGAATGGCCAACTTCCCAGAGGCACTACTTGCCTGGATACAGCGTCAGAGAGCTGATGGGTTTACAGTCAAGCTGCTGGTCGTAAATACAGTGAGCACGACACAGCATGGGGTGTATGCAAAGTAAGCAACTGCAAATTACAGTCGTTTACAATTAAATAAATAATTCTGGAATACTCTAAAAAGAACCAGATCCCTATCCTACTATAATTTGTATCCTTTTACTTTGAACTGGCAGAGCTCCAGGCATGAGCACATTAGTGAAATCAGAGAATCTTCTATGCAGCCTATACAGCCACAGTTCATACTATCTTAAATGTTGTCATGCTCAGTAGCTGGAGCAATGATCTCATGAGCTTGCTATTCCTTATCAGGTTTGTTCAGCCCACTGAGACACACAAAAGTGATGTAGAAACTTAGTCACGTGATAATAATAGCAAGCGCAGTACGGTTTCTTAAATACAATGAATACTTCTTTTAAAATAACTTAATACTAAATATAGCAAAATAACAAATGACGGTAAAGTAATGAAAACAGTGTTTTACATAATAAATACTTTTAATAATCCACAAACTAAAATCATTAAAATTCTGTTCTAACAGAAACCTTTAATGTATGTCTATATGAGATAACATCTTAAGAGAAAGAAATCTCTTAGATAATAAATGGCTATGAATAAAAATACTACAAAGAACATATTATCACAGTACTTTATGCAAAAAAAGAGAAATCACATTTTAAAAATTAACACAAACTCGTTTAAAATGCTTTTACTGAGGAATGGTTTAATTGAATATGACACTTACCCACAGTGGTCCCTGAACCTGAAGTAAGTGTAGTCCTGTACAGTATATTGCTGGTTAAACAGAATTCATCCGATTCCTCAGTGGCATTTTCCAGGTTGACTGCAAACAAGCTAAATCATTTTTGTCTCGTGTCCCTTAAATGAAGTCACAATAGTAATCTAATACAACACAGGAATGCAGGTGTCTTAACCATCTCTCCTTCCACTCACACAATGAGCTAATCAAAGAAGCTGCAGCTCAGAGGGTGGCAATGAGCCCTAATGTAAGTGAGAGAGACTGTATTTGAAAAGAGTAAGAGCCAGAGGGAGGCACACTAGCACAGAATGCAGTCGGAAAGCAGAGGAGGCAGTACAATGTAATGTCCGTCATGAAAACCTGTTAAGTTATTCCAGTGACATAACGACAGGTTCTGAGCTGAATAAAAGATGCAGCTTTGTCAGGACTGCAGCATGAATATGGCTTTGATTGTTCCTTTACACTGAGAATGTGTTTGGCTGAAACTGTCCTCTAAGCTAAATTTAACTACGACTCCCTCGCTTATAGAGCACAGCATGTGTGTGATTCTGGGGGTAGGACGTGACAGCTGAGCCTTGCCATTCTCATGTCAAAGAAGGTCCACTTTTACCATTAACCCACATGGTTACAGGCTAAGCAAGGGCCTAGTGCTATAAGAATACAGTAAACATGAATTGTGGGTTACAGATCATTATAATTCTGTCAAGTTTAAAAGCTATCACAACATAAACCAACACAGTCTGTAGCTACTCATCAGTGAAGACATTTTACTGCCAGCGACTGTTTTCATATCAGCTATACTGGAAAAAATAACAGCTACCAAACTGAAGCTGAAAGGCAACCCACTCCCAGTTGCTTTCCTGTGTTACATTGCCGCACCCAAAAAATTCAGCAATCCCACACTTTCTCCCACTGAAAGGCTGAAGCAGACTAACACTATAGATTATTGTTGTGCCTTCTAAATGAATATATTCTCTTAAGCATAAACTTGGATACTTTTTAACTTTTGTCCTTTTTTACCATTTGTTTGGGACCCGAGCCCAGTTAAATACAAAAACCAGCAACTGACTACACAAAATAATCCTACATAGCAAGCACCTGTGTCAAAATGAAACAAATAACAGATGTAGACACCTGCATGGTTACCACAATGACTGAAAATAAAAGAAATAGAAAAAAGCCCTTAAAAAAAATAAAAAATATATATATATATATATATATATATATATATATATATATATATATATATATATATATATATATATATATATTCATTCATTCATTCATTCATTATCTTCCGCTTTATCCTATATTAGAGTCGCGGGGGGGGGGGTGTTCCCCATGCCCATCCAGAGGAGAACAGTGTTATAGAAGTTATAAGATCATATCTTAATACACAGTATTTAATATGTGACGTGTCATGATGATGAGTCTAAAGAGGATGATAATGAGAAATTCATCTATCCATTATTTTCCGCTTTATACTCTATTAGGGTCGCGGGGGTTCCCCCATGCCCATCCAAGGGAGAACATTTCAGGCGCTGGGCAGATACACCCAGGACAGGACGCCAATTCTATCGCTGGGCACACACTCACTCACACAGACACGCACACAAACACACTCTATATGGGGCAATTTGGAGAACTCAATTGACTTGATCCATGTTTTTGGACTGTGAGAGGAAACCGGAGAACCCAGAGGAAACCCACGCGGACACGGGGAGGACATGGAAACTCCACCCAGATGGGGACTCGAACCTGGAATCCCTAGCGCTGTGAGGCGAACGTGCTAACCACTAAGCCACCGTGCCGCCTTATATATATAATACTTTGCTACAGTTGGCATAGTAGTTCATTGGTTAGGGTGTCAAATCCCAGGTGTGTCAAAACCTAGGGTGTCAAATCCCAGGTTCACTGAAGCTACCAATGTGGCTCCATGAGCAAGAATCTTAACCCTCACTGCTCCATCCCTGTGTTCTGACCCCAACCATCAAGATGGGATACTTGTAAGTCACTTTGGATAAAAGCATCTGCTAAAAAAACAAATGTAAATGTACAGTTGTTCTTTCTGTCGCTTATCTTTGCAGTAGGAACAGCTCCTGATATTCATAGACATAGATTATATTTAATAGGATTGTGTGGTGACTGTAAACCAGACAGGAATCATAATAAACTAAATAAAGAATACATAAAAACAGTATTTAAAAGTATATATTAAAAGTATATGGTATAAAAATCTATTATCTAATATCTAATAAATTATATATATTTATATATATATGAATATATATATATGACTTTGTGGAGTCTCCATTTTCTCCCCCTGTCTGCGTGGGTTTCCTCCGGATACTCCTGTTTCCTCCCACAGTCCAAAAACATGGGTCAAGGTCAATTGAATTCTCCAAATTACCCCATATAGAGTGTGTGTGTGTGTGTGTGTGTGTGTGTGTGTGTGTGTGTGTGTGTGTGTGTGTGTGTGTGTGTGTGTGTGTGTGAGTGATTGTGTGCCAAGCGATAGATTGGCGCCCTGTCCTGGGTGTATCTGCCCAGCACCCGAGACGCTCTCCCCTGGATGGGCATGGGGAACCCCCCCGCAACCCTAGTAGAGGATAAAGCTGAAGATAATGGATGGATGGATGGTATATATTTTGCTTGTATTAATACAAGTCTGTGTTTAAGCAGTTTCACTTAAACTTCTGTCTGTAAAAAAATTATTAACAATTAATTCATTAAAAAAAATTCAAAACTGGGTGGCACGGTGGCTTAGTGGTTAGCACGTTCGCCTCTCAGCGCTAGGGATTCCCGGTTCGAATCCCCATCTGGGTGGAGTTTCCATGTTCTCCCTGTGTCCGCGTGGGTTTCCTCCGGGTTCTCCGGTTTC
Organism: Corydoras sp. C115; assembly: GCA_019802505.1. Classification (NCBI taxonomy): domain Eukaryota; kingdom Metazoa; phylum Chordata; class Actinopteri; order Siluriformes; family Callichthyidae; genus Corydoras; species Corydoras sp. C115. Next base: position 8,800,093 of record JAFMOC010000006.1, on the reverse strand, counting down.
TTCCCACAGTCCAAAAACATGGATCAAGTCAATTGAATTCTCCAAATTGCCCCATATAGAGTGTGTCTGTGTGAGTGAGTGTGTGCCCAGCGATGGATTGGCGCCCTGTCCTGGGTCTATCTGCCCAGCGCCCGAAACGTTCTCCCCTGGATGGGCATGGGGAACCCCACCGCGACCCTAATAGAGGATAAAGCGGGAGATAATGAATGAATGAAAAAAAAAATTGAATTTAATTATGCTACTTTTTTCCCATTAGATGGCGCTCTAAAGCAAAAAAATCTTATTGATTAACACAACAAAGGGTTTATTTTGCCTGGTAAAGTTTCTAAAGAGCCTGAAATTACTTATATACGAACTTATATACGAACAATGTGATTTTCACTAGTTAAGGCAGTGATTCCCAAACATTTAATGTTTTACATTAATTTTGTAAATAAAAACATTTTAGGCATTATAATTTAAAGATCTCCGTAGGTTCACTTTAAAGAAAACAATAAATAAAGTGAAAAATCTCTTTTTCTACTCTAATATTCTATACTATTCTATACTATAAGTCTACTGAGTAGACTTTATTCTACTAAGTCTACTATTAATATCTTTTGTTTTTATACAAAACATGTACAACAAAGACAAGAGTCTAGTGTAGCCATAAGTCAATAAATACACACATATTTGGTTGATTTTATCCATCCATTCATTATCTCCCACTTTATCCTCTAGTAGGGTCGCGGTGGGGTTCCCCATGCCCATCCAGGGGAGAATGTTTTGGGCGCTGGGCAGATAGACCCAGGTCAGGGCACCAATCCATCGCTGGGCACACACTCACTCACACAGACACACTCTATATGGGGCAATTTGGAGAATTCAATTGACTTGATCCATGTTTTTGGACTGTGGGAGGAAACCGGAGAACCCGGAGGAAACCCACACGGACACAGGGAGAACATGGAAACTCCACCCAGTTTGGGATTCGAACCGGGAATCCCTAGTGCTGAGAGGCAAACGTGCTAACCACTAAGCCACCGTGCCACCTGGTTCATTTTAAATAAATGCAATTAAATTTCATTAAGGTTTTCTTTTATTAATATAATTTACAAATAAGAAAGTTTGGATTAGTATGGGCTGTTTGGATTCACACCACTAAATCTAATTCGACCTAATACTGAATTCATTCACTGTTTTGAGAAAACTTTACATTAAATTTACATTATATTACATTTAGTCATTTAGCAGATGACTTTATCAAAAGCCACATACAAATGAGAACAACACAAGTCAGTAGTTACAAAAAAAACAGATTCACTGTAGAATTATCAAACGTGATCATTATCCAATCTCGCCTTTTATTATTATTATTTTTACTTTTTTATATCAGCTGTTTGTGGAAGAGATGGGGTTTGAGTTGTTTATTGAAGATGCTTTGTCTTTTGGACAGAGTTGGGAAGATCGTTCCACCATTTAGGAGTGGTAAACAATACAGGGTGAGAAGTAGCATTAGTGTGAGGTTGAATCACCAGACGACATTCATCATTTGAGTGAAGAGAACGAGTTGGAGTGTATTTTGAAAATAGAGAATGAAGGTAAGAGGGGGCAGATCCAGAGATTGTCCGGTAGATCAGAGTAAATGCTTTGGACTACAGGACTGCAGCCAATAGACAGAAGTTAAACAAGAAAAATGTTTTTTTAAATATTTTTTAAAAACCACCCCTTTATCGTGTTAAATTAGTTTATCCTAAATTAACTAAACTAAACTAAACTAAATTAATTCTGCTTGTGACGTATAAAATTTTGTAGAAAATGGGCAATGTATCCATAAAAAAGTAATTACCACTATTTTGTAAATTGATTGATAATTGATTGTCATTCATTCATTATCTTCCGCTTTATCCTATATTGGGGTCGCGGGGGGGTTCCCCATGCCCATCCAGGGGAGAACGTTTCGGGCACTGGGCAGATACACCCAGGACAGGACGCCAATCTATCACTGGGCACACACTCACAGACATGCACACAAACACACTCTACATGGGGCAATTTGGAGAACTCAATTGACTTGACCCATGTTTTTGGACTATGGGAGGAAACCGGAGAACCCGGAGGAATCCCACGCGGACATGGGGAGAACATGGAAACGCCACCCAGATGGGGATTCGAACCGGGAATCCCTAGTGCTGAGAAGCGAACGTGCTAACCACTAAGCCACCATGCCACCCTGATAATTGATTGTATTTTTTTTTATTGATTCATATGTGGCGGCACGGTGGCTTAGTGGTTAGCATGTTCCCGGTTCGAATCCCCATCTGGGTGGAGTTTCCATGTTATCCCCATGTCTGTGTGAGTTTCCTCCGGGTTCTCCAGTTTCCTCCCACAGTCCAAAAACATGGATCAAGTCAATTGAATTCTCCAAATTGCCCCATATAGAGTGTGTCTGTGTGAGTGAGTGTGTGCCCAGCGATGGATGGATTGGCGTCCTGTCCTGGGTCTATCTGCCCAGCGCCCGAGACATTCTCCCCTGGATGGGCATGGGGAACCCCACCGTGACCCCATGAATGAATGAATGAATGAATGATTCATATGTGGTCATCAACGATGAACAATTGTGCAAATTTTCAGCTTAATCGGATAACGGGAGGGCTTAAATAGCATTTGCAAACTTTTCACCAGACACACAGATGAAGCTAATATAGGGATGGCAAAAGTGGTTAACTTTAGAAGTATTTTAAAAGCAAACGTCATATTTAAAAGAAAATGGACTGTATAAAAGTGTATTTTCTATTTGAGATAAACGTCATCTTTATATAAACAGCGTTGGAGCGTTAAGTACAAACGTTTGAAGAGAATAAAACTTGTTTTTAGTTTCCTGCGTCGGCGGCCATTGATTGGCTGGATTCGTGTGGCTCCGCCCAGCGGGGGCTTCACGGTCTCGGACACCTCGTGCTGTTTGGATCCGGTGAGCACGCGCGGCGCTGACGCGTTCACAGCAGAGAACATGACAGAACCTCATGTGTTCATCTGCACGCTGCTTTTAACATGGTTCCTCGGCGGCTGTGCGGTGGAGATCTCGTTGTGGAACGTCGACATTTATTCGGTAAGTTTCCAGGCAGGTAAAGAATCTGACAGCTGCTGCAGCTATGCTAGGTGAACACACACCTCACACCTGTGTTCTAATCACTTCAACCGCGACACGTTGCTTAAGAGTTTAGCTTCTGTTTTAATACTTAATACCGAAGCTTTAAATGTTAGTCTTCGTTTGTCTTCAGTCGAATGTTGAGTTGTACCTGTTCCGCTCTCTACAACCACACGTCAGAGCCGGTGTTCTGAAAACCTCTCCTACCTTATCAAATTTTCAGACCGCTAGCACATTTTTTTTGTCCTACCGTATCGAAACAACCTCCCTTAGCACGTAACTACAGTTCATTCATTCATTCATTATCTCCCGCTGTATCCTCTATTAGGGTCGCGGTGGGGTTCCCCGTGCCGATCCAGGGGAGAACATCTCGGGCGCTGGGCAGATAGACCCAGGACAGGGCGCCAATCCATCGCTGGGCACACACTCACTCACTCAAACACAGTCTATATGGGGCAATTTCTTTTTTTTTAGAATTCAGTTGACTTGATCCATGTTTTTGGACTGTGGGAGGAAACCGGAGAACCCGGAGGAAACCCACGCAGACACGGGGAGAACATGGGGATTCGAACCGGGAATCCCAAGTGCTGAGAGGCGAACGTGCTAACCACTAAGCCACCGTGCCGCCAGTGTAACTATAGTTAAATGACGTCATAATATGAGACTTAAACTTTTAAAACTGGTGGCAGGACGTTATTATAGGTCCAATTGCGTCATATTAAGAGACATAAACTCTATTAAGTCATGCTACTCCATCGCTGGGCACACACTCACTCACACAGACACACTCTATATGGGTCAAATTTTTTTTTTTTGAGAATTCAGTTGACTTGATCCATGTTTTTGGACTGTGGGAGGAAACCGGAGAACCCGGAGGAATCCCACGCAGACACGGGGAGAACATGGAAACTCCACCCAGATGGGGATTCGAACCGGGAATCCCTAGCGCTGAGAGGCAAACGTACTAACTACTAAGCCACCGTGCCGCCAGTGTAACTATAGTTAAATCCTAAAAATAATATGCTTTTGTAATTTAAATGACGTCATAATATGAGACTTAAACTTTTAAAACTGGTGGCAGGACGTTATTATAGGTCCAATTGCGTCATATTAAGAGACATAAACTCTATTAAGTCATGTTACTCTGTTGAAAACTGCTACTTGGTTTTCTTCAACCCCATCAGATTAACCTACCTGTATAAATCTCATGGTAGCACGTTTTGATAGACCGTTTAATGCCCATCAGATTAACCTACCTGTAAAAAAAATCTCATGACATGCTATTAATTTGACACATGCTAAAAAGCAAATACGTACGTTTATGAAAAACAATGCAAGAAGTTACACTCCTCCAACTCGAGGTAGCATGGATTTATGGACGTGGCTTCCAAAAAACATTACAGTGAAGAATGCATGCGCAGTAAGTAAAAAAAGGAGGAAGATTCGATGGGTAGGAGAAATTGACAGAACACCGGAAAGAGAGATTTAAAGCAGAATTAGACCGATGGCTGATACAAGGAAACCAATAGTAATAAGTTGTATTCTGCTTGACTTTACGCATATAAACCAACAGTATGGCCGCGTTCATAAGGTTCATAATCAATAGACAGGTGATGAAATTTAACTGCCTCGCCATAACACAACTAAACAGTTTTGGGAATATCAAGTTGGTTTTATCTCATAGTAGGAAAATGTTTACCTGTAGTAGCATTTAAGGCCTAGCATTATAAATAAGTTGTTTAGAAAGCTCAAGGTCAGAGGTGATGGTTACTCTGCGGCCAAACTGACATCAACTGTCATTTGCAACCAGCATGTGATCCATGGAAATGTAGATTTAAGAGATTGTGTTTCAAGTGTATTGAAGAAATGGGTAGTTTAAAAAAAAAATACTAATAGATATTATCTATATAATACAATTTTTATATATTTGTCGTGGCAGCACTGGCAGAGTGAGTAAGCGCTACCTCATCACAGCAAAAAGATCCTGATTCCATTTCTATTTGGGGCAAAGGTCCTTTCTGTAGGAATTCGGCATGTTCTACCTGAGCCTCAGTGCGGTTAATCTGTGTACACTGTTTTCCTCCCCCATCCCAAGACGCCTATATTTATAAAACTAATTGACATTGTTTAAACAACAAGATCTTCAAAGAACTAATGAATGTTCTTTAATCAGAACCTGTAGGGGAACCTATTTAAGTGCTTTGAGGAACCTCTGATCCCCTTCTCAAAGTATAATGAGTATGGGTAAACTGGAGATACTAATTTTTAAACTATGTTTAAGAAAACACTCTGTGGCTAACCTCATTATAACACCATCACCATAAAAACCTAATAATCAGAGTCTTGAATGAATATTTTAATAAGTCACAAAAATGTATTCATTCATTTATTATCTTCTGCTTAATCCTCTATTAGGGTCTAGGGATACTATTAGGGTTCCCCATTCCCATTCAGAGGAGAACGTTTCGGGCGCTGGGCAGATACACCCAGGACAGTCACTCTTTCACACACACGCACACACACAGAGAAATAGACTACATGGGGCAATTTAGAGCAGTCATTTCACCTTAAATCCATATTTTTGGACTGTGGGAGGGAACCGGGGGAAATTCACATGGACACGGGGAGAACATGGAAACAGCACCCACATCGGATTTGAAACATGGATCCCCAGCGCTAAGAGGCGTACGTGTTGCTGCCCCAAATCTAGAACATTTCTGCTAAAATAATAATAAATAAATAATGTTTAAGACATTACTGTGTCACTAAGATGGATAGTACTGTCCTCCATGTACAGAGACAATGTGTTTTTCCTTTATCTCTGTTGTGGGAATTAATAAGCTATTAAAGTTGCATGGTAAGAGTATGGGGGCAGAACTTGGCTTTCTAGTTAAAGGTCATCACTAGACTCTATTGGTGCTTATTTGCATAAAGTTAAGGGCTGTTTAATTGTTTTTGTCAGTAGATCATGGTGAATTTGTCTCTGTGTCACTCAATGTAACCCAGATACCATTAGACATGAACCACTTTTTTTTGTCTCTGTCGCTCAGTTTTGCTTTTAGTCCAGTTAGGTTTCTACCCACTGAAACCATGTAGTGCAACAAAATGTCGTCCAGACGAGATAATGCAATCATTTAGGCATTTTTATTAGCACTAAATCCTTATCCTAAGATTGTTGAGACTTTATTTAGTATTGTATTTGTAATTTAAATATAATTTGCTGAACATTTAATTTGTTTCATTTGTAAACAAATTCATGTGAAATTAAATTAGTTAAAAAGGCAATAAATTCATTGCTGGGATTTGGAGGTAAAAACGTCAATGTTTTAGGACAGACACCAAGACAAAACACATAAGCATACAAGTTCAAGGCAGGAAAATGTAATGTATTAAGTTCAGGTACTAGAATGTTATTGGACTTGGAGAACATTAATAGCAGGGGTGCTCAATACGTCGATCAGGTCGATCGCGATGGAGGTTTGAGAAAAAAAATTACGTATCAGCGCTTTTTTACAGCACAGTATCGGAAGTACTTATACACACACACACACACGCACACATTTTAACACACAATGTGATTCATTCCGCATCGCGATCTCTGCAAGCGAGCGGTCTGCCCCCCCCCGTCTCTCTCGCTGTTCCCAAAACCGGCACGTGGCCACGCCTCCGTGCTTAAATCCGAAGCACTGCCTCACGAATCATCTACATTAGATAGTTTGTGTTTTTGCACTTTATTTGACTGACAAGACGAGTGAAGGACTTCGCTCCAAAAAAATTAAAATATCACTTTCATTTAGAGTGGGAGGATGAATATTTTTTTGCAATGTCAAACTCAAAATGCATTTGCTTAATTTGCAGGTAGCCATTGCACTTCCACTGTGTTTGGTCGTCTGGTTGTACTAAAACCAAGTTTTCTCCATGCTATTTGCTGCAATTTGTGTGAAAATGGCAATCTGAAGCCGTCTTTTCTATGCTGATTCAACAATACTAACATCCAGCTATCCATCCATTATCTTCCGCTTTATCCCTTATATCCCTTTATATTAGGGTTGAGGGGGCGGTGTCCCCAAGCCCATCCAGGGGAGAGCGTCTCAGGTGCTGGGCAGATACACCTAGGACAGGGCCCCAATCTATCCCTGGGCACACACTCACTCACACACAAACACACTCTATATGGGGCAATTTGGAGAATTCAATCGACTTGATCCATGTTTTTGGACTGTGGGAGAGAACCGGAGAACCCGGAGGAAACCCACGCGGACAAGGGGAGAACATGGAAACTCCACCCAGATTGGGATTCGAACCTGGAATCCCTAGCGCTGAGAGGAGAACACGCTAACCACTAAGCCACCATGCCCCCCAATACTAACATGATGTGTGTAAACAGGTTTCAATATAAAAGCCTAAAAAAATTATTAACCCCGGTAGATCACGATGACCTGTCCAATGGAAAAGTAGATCACGGG